>CM019720.1:38850394-39280394 GCA_009760885.1 Achatina immaculata
ACACAAATTTAGTACTAACATCACAATTATTTAACATAAGTTTAGTACTAACATCACAATCATTTAACATAAATTTAGTACTAACAACATAATCATTTAACATAAGTTTAGTAGTAACATCAAAATCATTAACATAAGTTTAGTATGAACATCTCAATCATTTAACATAAGTTCAGCACTAACATCTCAATCATTTAACATATGTTTAGTACTAACATCACAATCATTTACCAAAGTGCTCCGCCCTTGTGTTCACTGACAAAATCTAGCCAAAAACATTGCCAGCGTGTACACAAACCTGGACGAGGACTCCTCTCTGTCATCTCACCTCTGTTATAATCTGTCATCTCACCTCTGTTATAATCTGTCATCTTGTCTCTGTTATAATCTGTCATCTTGTCTCTGTTATAATCTGTCATCTCACCTCTGTTATAATCTGTCATCTTGTCTCTGTTATAATCTGTCATCTCACCTCTGTTATAATCTGTCATCTTGTCTCTGTTATAATCTGTCATCTCACCTCTGTTATAATCTGTCATCTGTCTCTGTTATAATCTGTCATCTCACCTCTGTTATAATCTGTCATTTGTCTCTGTTATAATCTGTCATCTCACCTCTGTTATAATCTGCATCTTGTCTCTGTTATAATCTGTCATCTACCTCTGTTATAATCTGTCATCTTGTCTCTGTTTAATCTGTCATCTCACCTTGTTATAATCTGTCATCTTGTCTCTGTATAATCTGTCATCTCACCTCTGTTATAATCTGTCATCTTGTCTCTGTTATAATCTGTCATCTCACCTCTGTTATAATCTGTCATCTTGTCTCTGTTATAATCTGTCATCTCACCTCTGTTATAATCTGTCATCTTGTCTCTGTTATAATCTGTCATCTCACCTCTGTTATAATCTGTCATCTCACCTCTGTTATAATCTGTCATCTCACCTCTGTTATAATCTGTCATCTTGTCTCTGTTATAATCTGTCATCTCACCTCTGTTATAATCTGTCATCTCACCTCTGTTATAATCTGTCATCTTGTCTCTGTTATAACCTGTCATCTCACCTATATTATACTTTCTCATCTCACCTCTGTTATACTCTGTCATCTCACCTGTGTTATACTCTATCATCTCATCTCTGTTATATTCTGTCATCTGACCTCTGTTGTACACTGTCATCTAACCTCTGTTATACTCTGTCATCTCACCTCTGTTGTACACTGTCATCTCACCTCTGTTATACTCTGTCATCTCACCTCTGTTGTACACTGTCATCTCACCTCTGTTATACTCTGTCATCTCACCTCTGTTATACTCTGTCATCTCACCTCTGTTGTACACTGTCATCTCACCTCTGTTATACTCTGTCATCTCACCTCTGTTGTACACTGTCATCTCACCTCTGTTGTACACTGTCATCTCACCTATGTTATACTCTGTCATCCCACCTATGTTATACTCTGTCATCTCACCTATGTTGTACACTGTCATCTAACCTCTGTTGTACACTGCCATCTAACCTCTGTTGTACACTGTCATCTCACCTCTGTTATACTCTGTCATCTCACCTCTGTTGTACACTGTCATCTCACCTCTGTTGTACACTGTCATCTAACCTCTATTATACTCTGTCGTCTCACCTCTGTTGTACACTGTCATCTCACCTCTATTATACTCTGTCATCTCACCTCTGTTGTACACTGTCATCTCACCTCTATTATACTCTGTCATCTCACCTCTATTATACTCTGTCATCTCACCTCTATTATACTCTGTCATCTCACCTCTATTATACTCTGTCATCTCACCTCTGTTGTTCACTGTCATCTCACCTCTATTATACACTGTCATCTCACCTCTATTAGTCATCTCACCTCTATTATACTCTGTCATCTCACCTCTATTGTACACTGTCATCTCACCTCTGTTGTACACTGTCATCTCACCTCTGTTGTACACTGTCATCTCACCTCTATTATACTCTGTCATCTCACCTCTGTTGTACACTGTCATCTCACCTCTATTATACTCTGTCATCTCACCTCTGTTGTACACTGTCTTATATCTTATATCTTATATCCTTCCCGTGCCGTTAGACGTCACATAGGGCTCGCAAAGTAGTTCGCCAATTTTTCCTGTCTTCGGCGAGTCTTTCAACCTCATCAAAGGATTTTATGCCTGTTAACTTGGCTCTTTAATAATTCTCTTCAGAGTTTCACGCGGTCTGCCCCTTTTTCTTCGGCCTGTTGTGTTCCACTTGATAGCTTGTTTTGGGATTCTCTGCTCATTTCTTCTCATCAAGTGGCCAACATATGTCCATCTCCTTTTCCTGATCACCCGTGAGACTGGTTGTTGTTCAGTCATCTGTCTTATCTCTGCATTGTTCTTGAATTCATTTCACTTGATGCCGAGTATTTTCCTTAGGCATTTGTTTTCAAAAGAGTCTAATTTCTTTTCTATTTCTTTAGTTGTTTTCCAGCTTTCGCATGCATAAATGAGGGTGGATATTACATTTGAATTGAATAGTCTTAACTTGGTTTTTGTGCTTATAACTTTTGAATTCCATATGTTCTCAAGATTCTTGAAGATTGATGCTGCTTTTGCAATTCTGATCCTAACTTCCTTTCTAGTGTCACCATCCTGGTCTATGTAGCTGCCAAGGTATGCAAATTGATTGACTTCTTCAATATCTGTCCCTTCTATGTGTATTTTTCCATTTTGATTGATGGGAATTTTCATTATTTTTGTTTTGTCCTTGTTAATTTCAATTCCTACTTTGCTAGCCAGTGAAAGCAGGCTATCTGTTTTTTCTTGCATGGAATTCACATTATTACTGATAAGAGTTATGTCATCAGAAAAATCAAGATCTTCTAGTTGGGTCCCATGTACCCAGTCAATACCTGTGTTACCTGTGCAGCATTTTTTCATTATGAAGTCTATTGTAATCCCAAAAAGTAAAGGAGACAGTATACACCCTTGTTTCACGAATGTTTCAATCTGGAACCATTCACTCATCCCTTCTTCTGTCTTGACTGCACAACTATATCCATTGTATAAGTCCTTAATGATGAGAACCAACAAGACCTGCAAAATCTCTTGGATAAAGTCGCCAAAGAAAGTGAACAGAAAGGCCTTACTTTGAACATAAAAAAGACAGAGACTATGGTTATATCTAAGAAACAGAATCCACCAGCATGCAGTATTAAATTAAACGGAACTATTCTAATGCAGGTGCAGAAATTCAAATACCTTGGAGCAGTAATAACTTCAGATAGGAAATGCACAACAGAAATTAGGAACAGAATAGGCCAAGCAAAGACTGCATTTCAGAGAATGAGACATATATTAGCTAACACATCTTTATCAATGAATGTTAGAAAATGAGTCCTAAAATGCTATATTGAACCTATCTTGTTATATGGAAGTGAATCATTGATTACAGGCAGGTCTGCACAAAAATCATTGGAAGCAGCAGAAATGTGGTTTATTAGAAGAATGTTGCGAATCCCCTGGACAGCAAAAATACCTCATGAAGAATGTAGGAGAAGAGCTAGAGAGACAAAAAACCTTATCAAAAAGATAAGAGAGAGACAATGTACTTTCATAGGACATGCAATAAGAAGAGGGGGCATTGAAACTATTACAACAACAGGAAAAATAGAAGGAAGAAGATCAAGAGGAAGACCAAGAGAAATGATACTGGACAGTCTGACGGGATAGTGTGAGAGGAGATCACCAACTGAACTGAGGGCCTGCATGAAGGATCGTGTACTCTGGAGAAGCATATTAGCCAACGCCAATCGGCACGGCACCTGATGATGATGATGCTGCTGCTCACCTCTGTTATACTGTGCTGCTCACCTCTGTTATATTGTACTGCTCACCTCTGTTATATTGTACTGCTCACCTCTGTTATACTCTGCTATTCACCTCTGTTATATTGTACTGCTCACCTCTGTTATAATGTGCTGCTCACCTCTGTTATAATGTGCTACTCACCTCTGTTATATTGTACTGCTCACCTCTGTTATACTGTGGTGCTCACCTCTGTTATACTGTGCTGCTCACCTCTGTTATAATGTGCTACTCACCTCTGTTATATTGTGCTGCTCACCTCTGTTATATTGTACTGCTCACCTCTGTTATACTCTGTTACTCACCTCTGTTATATTGTACTGCTCACCTCTGTTATACTCTGTCATCTTACTTCTGTTATAACCTGTTGCTCACTTTTGTTATACTCTGTCATATCACCTCTGTTATACTTTCTCATCTCACCCCTTGTTATACTGTGTTGCTCACCTTTGTTATACTCTGTCATCTTACCTCTGTTACAATCTGCCGCTCACCTCTGTTATACTGTCATCTCACCTCTTGTTAAACTGTGCTGCTCACCTCTGTTATACTGTCATCTCACCTCTTGTTAAACTGTGCTGCTCACCTCTGTTATACTCTGTAATCTCACGTCTGTTATACTGTGTTGCTCACCTCTGTTATACTCTGTAATCTCACGTCTGTTATACTGTGCTGCTCACCTCTGTTATACTCTGTAATCTCATGTCTATTATACTGTGCTGCTCACCTCTGTTATACTCTGTAATCTCACATCTGTTATAATATGCCGCTCACCTCTGTAAACTGTGCTGCTCACCTCTGTTATACACTGTCATCTCACCTCTGTTATAATCCGCCGCTCACCTCTGTTATATTCTGCAGTTAACCTCTGTTATACTCTGTCATCTCACATCTGTTATAATCTGCCATCTCACCTCTGTTATACTCTGCCATCTCATCTCTGTTATACACTGTCATCTCACCTCTGTTATACTCTGCCATCTCACTTCTGTTATACTCTGTCATCTCACCTCTGTTATACTCTGCCATCTCACTTCTGTTATACTCTGTCATCTCACCTCTGTTATAATCTGCCATCTCACCTCTGTTATACTCCTCTGGCACCTTTAACTTATATTTCTTCGTGACATATATACAATAAAGAATAAAAATGAAATGTAAATTATCGCATAGAGCTTGCTATCTAGACACGCAACACAATATGTAAATAAAACATAGAATCAGTTCTTTCACGAACTCGCACATCGTACACTGACTTAGCCAAACTCGCACATCTTACACTGACTTAGCCAAACTCGCACATCTTACACTGACTTAGTCAAACTTGCACATCTTACACTGACTTAGCCAAACTCGCACATCTTACACTGACTTAGCCAAACTCGCACATCTTACACTGACTTAGTCAAACTCGCACATCTTACACTGACTTAGCCAAACTCGCACATCTTACACTGACTTAGCCAAACTCGCACATCTTGCACTGACTTAGCCAAACTCGCACATCTTACATTGACTTAGCCAAACTCGCACATCTTACACTGACTTTGCCAAACTCGCACATCTTACACTGACTTAGCCAAACTGGAATCGAGTGGAAGAAATAATTCTGTTTCTGCCTATGTAAAAATTCTCTGCACAGAAAGAAAAGCTCCAAGGAAACTTGATCTTCTGTGTGTGGTTGTGAGGGGGGTGTAAAGAAAGGTGGTGGGGTGTCAAATAATACTAAAAAGAAGAAAATTAAATATTGAAAAATTTTTTAATTAAAAGATGGAATATAATTCGGATTTTAGGTGCGATGACACACTATAACAGAGGTAAGATTGTAGAGTATAACAGAGGTAAGAAGGTAGAGTATAACAGAGGTAAAATGGTAGAGTATAACAGAAGTAAAATGGTAGAGTATAAAATAGGTAAGTTGGTATAGTATAAAAGAGGTAAGAAGATAGAGTATAACAGTTGTAAGATGGTAGAGTATAACAGATGTAAGATGGCAGAGTATAAAAGAGATAAGATGGTAGAGTATAAAAGAGGTAAGATGGTAGAGTATAAAACAGATAATATGGTAGAGTATAAAAGAGGTTAGATGGTAGAGTATAAAAGAGGTAAGATGGTAGAGTATAACACAGATAATATGGTAGAGTATAAAAGAGGTAAGATGGTAGAGTATAAAAGAGGTAAGATGGTAGAGTATACAAGAGTTAAGATGGTAGAGTATAAAAGAGGTAAGATGGTAGAGTATAAAACAGATAATATGGTAGAGTATAAAAGAGGTAAGATGGTAGAGTATAAAAAAGGTAAGATGGTAGAGTATAAAACAGATAAGATGAAAGAGTATAAAAGAGGTAAGATGGTAGAGTATAAAAGAGGTAAGAAGGTACAGTATAAATGAGGTAAAATGGCAGAGTATAAAACAGGAAAGACGGTAGAGTATAAAAAAGAGGTAAGATGGTAGAGTATAAAAGATGTAAGATGGCAGAGTATAAAATAGGAAAGATGGTAGATCATAAAAGAAGTAAGATGGTAGAGTATAAAAGAGGTAAGAAGGTAGAGTATAAAAGAGGTAAGATGGTAGAGTATAAAAAGGGTAAGATGGTAGAGTATAAAAGAGGTAAGACGGTAGAGTATAAAAGAGGTAAGATGGTAGAGTATAACAGAGGTAAGATGGTAGAGTATAACAGAGGTAAGAAGTGAGAGTATAAAAGAGGTAAGATGGTAGAGTATAACAGAGGTAAGATGGTAGAGTATAAAAGAGGTAAGATGGTAGAGTATAAAAGAGGTAAGAAGGTAGAGTATAAAAGAGGTAAGATGGTAGAGTATAAAAGAGGTAAGATTGTAGAGTATAAACGAGGTAAGAAGGTGGAGTATAAAAGATGTAAGAAGGTAAAGTATAAATGAGGTAAGATGGTAGAGTATACAAGAGGAAAGATGGTAGAGTATAAAAGAGGTAAGATGGTAGAATATAAAAGAGATAAGATGGTAGTGTATAAAAGAGGTAAGATGGCAGATTTTAAAAGAAGTAAGATGGTAGAGTATAAAAGAGATAAGATGGTAGAGTATAAAAGAGGTAAGATGGTAGAGTATAACAGAGGTAAGATGGTAGAGTATAAAAGAGGTAAGATGGTAGAGTATAAAAGAAGTAAGATGATAGAGTATAACAGAGGTAAGATGGTACAGTATAAAAGAGGTAAGATGCTAGAGTATAAAAGAGGTAAGATGATAGAGTATAAAAGAGGTAAGAAGGTAGAGTATAAAAGAGGTAAGATGGTAGAGTATAAAAGAGGTAATATGGTAGAGTATAAAAGAGATAAGATGGTAGAGTATAAAAGAGGTAAGATAGTAGAGTATAAAAGAGGTAAGAAGGTAGAGTATAAAAGAGGTAAGATGGTAGAGTATAAAAGAGGTAAGAAGGTAGAGTATAAAAGAGGTAAGACGGTAGAGTATAAAAGTGATAAGATGGTAGAGTATAACAGAAGTAAGAAGGTAGAGAATAACAAAGGTAAGATGGTAGAATATAAAAGAGGTAAGATTGTAGAATATAAAAGAGGTAAGATGGTAGAATATAAAAGAGGTAAGATGGTAGAGTATAAAAGATGTGAGATGGTAGAGTATAAAAGAGGTAAGATGGTAGAGTATAACAGAGGTAAGATGGTAGAGTATAAAAGAGGTAAGATGGTAGAGTATAAAAGATGTAAGATGGTAGAGTATAAAAGAGGTAAGATGGTAGAGTATAAAAGAGGTAAGATGGTAGAGTATAAAAGATGTGAGATGGTAGAGTATAAAAGAGGTAAGATGGTAGAGTATAAAAGAGGTAAGATGGTAGAGTATAAAAGAGGTAAGATGGCAGAGTATAAATGAGGAGAGATGGCAGAGTAAAACAGACGGGAGATGGCAAAGTATAACAGAGGTGAGATGGCAGAGTATAAAAGAATTAAGATAGCAGAGTATAACAGAGGAGAGATGGTAGAGTATAACAGAATAGAGACGGTAGAGTATAACAGTAGTACAGAGTGGAGACGTTAGAGTATAACAGACGAGAGATGTTAGCGTATAAAAGAGGTAAGATAGAAAAGAATAACAGAGGTGAGATGGTAGAGTACAACAGAAGAGAGATGGTAGAGTACAACAGAGATGAGCTGGCATAGTATAACAGAGGTGAGCTGGTAGAGAATAGCAGAGGTGAGATGGTAGATTATAACAGTGGCGAGATGGCAGCGTATAATAGAGGCAATATGGTAGAGTATATGAGAGACAATATGGTTGAGTATAAGAGACGCAAGATAGCAGAGACAATCTCTCTCTCTCTCTCTCTCTCTCTCTCTCTCTCTCTCTCTCTCTCGCTGAACCTTATATATGCCCAGGGCACATGGGGCTTCCGCAAGGGGTTTCCAATAATGCCTGTCCTTTGCCTTTTTTTCTGCTCTTGCTCAACATCCTCTCTGTTGTTCTTCTCCATGTCTCCTTTGATCTACCCTTACTTCTGCTCCCCTGTGGTGTCCATCTTAGTGCTATTTTTGGTAGTGAGTTGTCAGTCATTCGGAGCACATGTCCCAACCATCGCCAGCGTCCTTCCTCAGTAATTATTGTCAGTGGTTTCATCTGCATTTCTGCCAACAAGATGTTATTTCTTACGGTGTTTAGCCAAAATATTTTTCTAATTCTTCGTATACATTTAGTCTGGAAAGAATTATTCAACTTATTTTCTATGGTTCTGGTAAGTTTCCAGCATTCACCTCCATTGAGTAGTACACTTAGAACATTACTCTTAAATATCCTGATTTTCATATTTATGCTTAGATTTTTAGATTTCCATATAGTCTGCAGCATTACATAAGCCTGGTTTGCTCTAGTAAGTCTGCTGCTGATGTCCTCTGTGCTGTCTCCATTTTCTACTACTTTGCTGCCAAGATATACAAATTCGTTGACCTCCTCCACTAACTTGCTATCTACTCTGAGTACATTTCTATTGTTCATATTTTGCTTCGTTAACTTTTGTCTTTCGTACGTTGATCTTTAGTCCTATGTTGTTTGCATTCTGAGTCAGCTTGTTTATTTTATTTTGCATTTCTATGTGGCTGCAGAGGTAAGATGGTAGAGTATAAAAGAGGTAAGATGGCAGAGTATAAATGAGGAGAGATGGCAGAGTAAAACAGACGGGAGATGGCAAAGTATAACAGAGGTGAGATGGCAGAGTATAAAAGATGTAAGATGGTAGAGTACAACAGAAGAGAGATGGTAGAGTATAACAGAATAGAGACGGTAGAGTATAACAGTAGTACAGAGTGGAGACGTTAGAGTATAACAGACGAGAGATGTGTATATAAAAGAGGTAAGATAGAAAAGAATAACAGAGGTGAGATGGTAGAGTACAACAGAAGAGAGATGGTAGAGTACAACAGAGATGAGCTGGCATAGTATAACAGAGGTGAGCTGGTAGAGAATAGCAGAGGTGAGATGGTAGATTATAACAGTGGCGAGATGGCAGCGTATAATAGAGGCAATATGGTAGAGTATATGAGAGACAATATGGTTGAGTATAAGAGACGCAAGATAGCAGAGACAATCTCTCTCTCTCTCTCTCTCTCTCTCTCTCTCTCTCTCTCTCTCTCTCTCGCTGAACCTTATATATGCCCAGGGCACATGGGGCTTCCGCAAGGGGTTTCCAATAATGCCTGTCCTTTGCCTTTTTTTCTGCTCTTGCTCAACATCCTCTCTGTTGTTCTTCTCCATGTCTCCTTTGATCTACCCTTACTTCTGCTCCCCTGTGGTGTCCATCTTAGTGCTATTTTTGGTAGTGAGTTGTCAGTCATTCGGAGCACATGTCCCAACCATCGCCAGCGTCCTTCCTCAGTAATTATTGTCAGTGGTTTCATCTGCATTTCTGCCAACAAGATGTTATTTCTTACGGTGTTTAGCCAAAATATTTTTCTAATTCTTCGTATACATTTAGTCTGGAAAGAATTATTCAACTTATTTTCTATGGTTCTGGTAAGTTTCCAGCATTCACCTCCATTGAGTAGTACACTTAGAACATTACTCTTAAATATCCTGATTTTCATATTTATGCTTAGATTTTTAGATTTCCATATAGTCTGCAGCATTACATAAGCCTGGTTTGCTCTAGTAAGTCTGCTGCTGATGTCCTCTGTGCTGTCTCCATTTTCTACTACTTTGCTGCCAAGATATACAAATTCGTTGACCTCCTCCACTAACTTGCTATCTACTCTGAGTACATTTCTATTGTTCATATTTTGCTTCGTTAACTTTTGTCTTTCGTACGTTGATCTTTAGTCCTATGTTGTTTGCATTCTGAGTCAGCTTGTTTATTTTATTTTGCATTTCTATGTGGCTGCAGAGGCAATATGGTAGAGTATAAAGGGGGTGAGATGGCCGAGAATAACAGGGATGAGACGGTAGAGTACTAGAGAGATCAGATGGCAGGTTAACCAGAGATGAGACAGTAGAGTACTAAAGAGATGAGATGGTAGGGTACTAGAGAGATGAGATGGTAGAGTACTAGAGAGATGAGATGGTAGAGTACTAGAGAGATGAGATGGTAGAGTACTAGAGAGATGAGATGGTATAGTACTAGAGAGATGAGACGGTAGAGTACTAGAGAGATGAGATAGCAGGTAACCAGAGATGAGATGGTAGAGTACTAGAGAGATTAGATGGCAGGTAACCAGAGATAAGACGGTAGAGTACTAGAGAGATGAGATAGCAGATAACCAGAGATGAGTCGGTAGAGTACTAGAGAGATGAGATGGCAGGTAACCAGAGATGAGATGGTAGAGTACTAGAGAGATGAGATAGCAGGTTAACCAGAGATGAGACGGTAGAGTACTAGAGAGATGAGACGGTAGATTACTAGAGAGATGAGATAGCAGTTAACCAGAGATGAGACGGTAGAGTACTAGAGAGATGAGATGGCCGGGTATATCAGAGGTGAGATGAGAGCGGAGTATAACAAAGACGAGACAGCAGAGTAGTATAACAGAGGAGAGATAGCAGAGTATAACAGAGGTGAGATGGCAGGAGGAGGATAACATAGGCGAGATAGCAGAGTATAGGAGAGATGAGACGGCAGAGTATAACAAAGGTAAGAAGGAAGAGTATAATGGAGGTGTGATGGTAGAATAGGACAGAGATGTGATGGTAGAGTATAACAGATGTATGACTGCAGAGTACAACAGAGGTCAGATGGAATAGTATAACAGAGGTGAGATGACAGAGTAAACCAGATGTGAGAAGGCAGAGTATAACAGAGGTGAGATCGGAGACTATAACAGAGGTATACTGGTAGATTATAACAGATGTAAGATGGCATAGTATAACAACGGCAACATTGCAGAGTATAAAAGATGTGATAGGCAGAGTATATAAGATGTGATAGGCAGAGTATAAAAGAATTGATAATAAGAGTATAAAAGATTTGATAGGCAGAGTATAAAAGATGTGACAGGTAGAGTATAAAAGATGTGATAGGCAGAGTATAAAAGATGTGATACGCAGAGTATAAATGATTTGATAAGCAGAGTATAAAAGATGTGAGATGGCAGAGTATAAAAGATGTGAGATGGCAGAGTATAAAAGATGTGATAGGCAAAGTATAAAATATGTGAAATGGCAGAGTATAAAAGATGTGATACGCAGAGTATAAAAGATGTGATAGGCAGAGTATAAAAGATGTGATAGGCAGAGTATAAAAGATGTGATAGGCAGAGTATAAAAGATGTGAGATGGCAGAGTATAAAACATGTGATAGGCAGAGTATATAAGATGTGAGATGGCAGAGTATAAAACATGTGAGATGGCAGAGTATAAAAGAAGTGGGATGGCAGAGTACAATAGATGTGATAGGCAGAGTATAAAAGATGTGAGATGGCAGAGTATAAAAAATGTGATAGGCAGAGTATAAAAGATGTCAGACGGCAGAGTATAAAAGATGTGAGCAGCAGAGGTGAGATGGCAGAATATAACTAGGGTGAGATTGCAGAGTATAACTAGGGTGAGATAGCAGAGTATAACTAGGGTGAGATGGCAGGTATAACTATGGTGAGATGGCAGACTATAACTAGGGTGAGATGGCAGGGTATAACAGGGGTGAGATGACAGAGTATAACAGGAGTGAGATGACAGAGTATAATAGGGGTGAGATGACAGAGTATAACAGGGGTGTGATGACAGTATAACAGGGGTGAGATGATAGAGTATAACAGGGGTGAGATGATAGAGTATAACAGGGGTGAGGTGATAGAGTATAACAGGGGTGAGGTGACAGAGTATAACCGAGGGAGATGGCAGATCTTTAACATAAGTAAGATTTCAGAGCATAACAGAGTTGAGATACCACAGCATAACAGAAGTGAGATACCACGGAATAACAGAGGTGAGATGACAGAGTATAAAAGAGGTGAGATGGCAGAGTATAACATAGGTAAGGTGCAAGAGTATAACACAGATGTCATTGTATAACATAGGTCAGATAGAAAAGTATAATAGAGGTGAGGTGGCAAAGTATGACAGGTAAGATGGCAAAGTATAGCAGAGATGAGATTGGTGAGGAGTATTACACAAGTGAGATAATAGAGGAGAAGTGGCAGATGAGTATTACAGAGATGAGATATCAGATTATAATAGAAGTGAAATGGCAGAGGAGTATGAAAGAACTGAGATGGAAGAGGTGTATGACAACGGTGAGATAGCAGAGTATAACAGGGGTGAGATGATAGAGTATAACAGGGGTGAGATGATAGAGTATAACAGTGGTGAGGTGATAGAGTATAACAGGGGTGAGGTGACAGAGTATAACAGGGGTGAGGTGATAGAGTATTACAGGGGTGAGGTGACAGCGTATAACAGGGGTGAGATGATAGAGTATAAGAGGGGTGAGATGATAGAGTATAACAGGGGTGAGGTGATAGAGTATAACAGGGGTGAGGTGACAGAGTATAACCGAGGGAGATGGCAGATCTTTAACATAAGTAAGATTTCAGAGCATAACAGAGTTGAGATACCACAGCATAACAGAAGTGAGATACCACGGAATAACAGAGGTGAGATGACAGAGTATAAAAGAGGTGAGATGGCAGAGTATAACATAGGTAAGGTGCAAGAGTATAACACAGATGTCATTGTATAACATAGGTCAGATAGAAAAGTATAATAGAGGTGAGGTGGCAAAGTATGACAGGTAAGATGGCAAAGTATAGCAGAGATGAGATTGGTGAGGAGTATTACACAAGTGAGATAATAGAGGAGAAGTGGCAGATGAGTATTACAGAGATGAGATATCAGATTATAATAGAAGTGAAATGGCAGAGGAGTATGAAAGAACTGAGATGGAAGAGGTGTATGACAACGGTGAGATAGCAGATTATTACAGATGTGAGATGGTAGATTCTGACAGTGCTGCGTTGCACATTACTATAGAAGTGAGGGGAAGAGTATAAAAGATGTGAGCGACAGAGTTTAACAGAGTATAAAAGATATTTTGCGGTAGAGTAGAAAAGATTTGAACGGCAGAGTTTGACAGAGATGAGAGGCACAATATAAAAGATGAAGAGCGGCAAAGTCTAACTGAGGTGAGCTTCAGACTATACAAAATGTGAGCGAAATAGTATAAAAGATGTGACCGAGATAGTATAGAAGATGGGGGCGAGATAGTATAGAAGATGTGAGCGAGATAGTATCGAAGATGTGAGCGAGATAGTATCGAAGATGTGAGCGAGATAGTATAGAAGATGTGAGCGAGATAGTATAGAAGATGGGAGCGAGATAGTATAGAAGATGTGAGCGAGATAGTATCGAAGATCTGAGCGAGATAGTATACAAGATGTGAGCGAGATAGTATAGAAGATGTGAGCGAGATAGTATCGAAGATCTGAGCTAGATAGTATACAAGATGTGAGCGAGATAGTATACAAGATGTGAGCGGCAGAATTTAAATTAGATGAGTGGCAGAGTGTAATAGAGGTTAGCAGCATAGTATAAAAGATGAGAACGACAGATTATAACAGATGTGAGCTGCAGACTTTAAAAGCAGTGAGCGACAGGGTATAAAACATGTGAGCAGTAAAGTATAAAAGATGTGAGTGGAAGAGTGATGAGCGGCAAAGTTTAAAAGATGTGGGCGCAGAGAATAAAAGCTGTGAGAGGCTGAGTATAAAAGATGTGAGCTGCAGAGTTTAACAGAGGTAGGCGGCAGAGTATAACACAGTTGAGACAGCAGAGTATAGCAAGTAAGATGTCAGAGTATAACAGGTAAGATAGCAGAGTATAACAGGTAAGATAGCAGAGTATAACAGGTAAGATAGCAGAGTATAACAGGTAAGATAGCAGAGTATAACAGAGGTAAGATGTCAGAGTATAACAGAGGTAAGATGTCAGAGTATAACAGAGGTAAGATGTCAGAGTATAACAGGTAAGATAGCAGAGTATAACAGTTAAGATGTCAGAGTATAACAGAGGTAAGATGTCAGAGTATAACAGAGGTAAGATGTCAGAGTATAACAGTTAAGATGGCAGAGTATAACAGTTAAGATGTCAGAGTATAACAGGTAAGATGTCAGAGTATAACAGAGGTAAGATGTCAGAGTATAACAGAGGTAAGATGTCAGAGTATAACAGAGGTAAGATGTTAGAGTATAACAGAGGTAAGATGTCAGAGTATAACAGGTAAGATGTCAGAGTATAACAGGTAAGATGTCAGAGTATAACAGAGGTAAGATGTCAGAGTATAACAGAGGTAAGATGTCAGAGTATAACAGAGGTAAGATGTCAGAGTATAACAGAGGTAAGATGTCAGAGTATAACAGAGGTAAGATGTTAGAGTATAACAGTTAAGATGTCAGAGTATAACAGGTAAGATGTCAGAGTATAACAGGTAAGATGTCAGAGTATAACAGAGGTAAGATGTCAGAGTATAACAGAGGTAAGATGTCAGAGTATAACAGAGGTAAGATGTTAGAGTATAACAGGTAAGATGTCAGAGTATAACAGGTAAGATGTCAGAGTATAACAGATGTGAGATGACAGAGAAAGGAGTCCTTGTCCAGGTTTGTGTACACGCTGGCAATGTTTTGTGAGAGATTTTATCAGTGAACACAAGGGCGGAGCACTCTTACAGAAGTCTATGAACTAACTTGAGTTGTTGAATGTGAATCTAAGAGATAGAACTCTGAGCTGTTTGCTCTAATGCACTTCTTGTTTCTGACGTGAGTCAAGTCTTTTTCTATTTGACATATAGCAGCTGCCTCAGATTGTGGAGCAGTGTCTAAGTCTGATTGTATGTGTGATCTGTAGTATGTCTTCATTGTGTCTTGATGTATAAAGTGCTTCATTTCGACCAAATTGTAAACATTTTGTGCTGAGAGCTTTGTTAGACTTTGTGCATGACAGTTTCAAGTTATTTGTCTACGGTAAGATAATTTTATGTCCGCTAACCTGTTCTATCCGTGCAGGCAGGCAGGCAGGCAGACAGGCAGAGACAGACAGACAGACAGACAGACAGACAGACACAGAGAGACACAGACAGAGAGACAGACAGACAGACACAGACACACACAGACAGACAGATAGACAGACACAGACCAAAAGACAGAGACAGACAGACACAGACAGACAGACACAGACCAAAAGACAGAGACAGACAGACACAGACAGAGAGACACAGGCAGACAGACACAGACATACAGGCACAGACAGACACAGACAGACATAGACAGACAGACACACAGACAGTCAGACACAGTCAGACACAGACAGACACAGACAGACAGACACAGTCAGGCACAGACAGACACAGACAGACAGACACAGACAGACA
Organism: Achatina immaculata; assembly: GCA_009760885.1. NCBI lineage: Eukaryota > Metazoa > Mollusca > Gastropoda > Stylommatophora > Achatinidae > Lissachatina > Lissachatina immaculata. Next base: position 38,866,078 of record CM019720.1, read on the forward strand.
GACAGAGTCAGGCACAGACAGACAGACACAGACAGACACAGACAGACAGACACAGACAGACACAGACAGACACAGACAGACAGACACAGACAGACACAGACAGACAGACACACAGACAGTCAGACACAGTCAGACACAGACAGACACAGACAGACAGCCACAGACAGACAGACACAGGCAGACAGACACAGACATACAGGCAGACAGTCAGACACAGACAGATAGACACAGACAGACACAGACAGACAGACACAGACAGACAGACAGATAGACAGACAGACACAGACATACACAGACAGATAGACAGACATATTCAAAACATTATAAGAATGAACACAGAGTAGGAGAACTTCCTGGGAGGTCAGATTTGGAAGGAAAAAAAAAGACAAGGTTAAGATTTTCTTAGACTTTCAATTTGTTTTCTGCTTGGCTAACTTGCTGGCTGGTGTTCGAGAAGCGGGGAGAATGATTGCTTCTGTCTCCCGCGCCAGCAATCATTCGGTGCCCCCAGACATTACATTCATTTACTGTGTCTCAGAGTTGAAAATAATTCAAAGTTTTTCTTGAACTTTGTGCTAGAACTAGACGAAAAGTCGGCAAGCGTGGAAATTGTTGTGTTAGAAACATGTTAACAACAGACAGTGCCTGGTACTTTCAGAAAGAAACATGTTAACAACAGACAGTGCCTGGTACTTTCAGAGAGAAACATGTTAACAACAGACAATGCCTGGTACTTTCAGAGAGAAACATGTTAACAACAGACAGTGACTGGTACATTCAGAGAGAAACATGTTAACAACAGACAGTGCTGGTACTTTCAGAGAGAAACATGTCAACAAGAGATAGTGCCTGGTACTTTCAGAGAGAAACATGTTAACAAAAGACAATGCCTGGTACTTTTAGAGAGAAATATATTAACAGCAGACAGTGCCTGGTACTTTCAGAAAGAAACATGTTAACCAAAGACAGTGCAGTGTGCTTCTGATAGTTACATGCTAGATAACAGACAGAGGACAGTAGTTTGTGGTAGAAACAAATAATTGTTTCCGAACCTGTCGAGACAGTGATATAGGAAATTCAACAGAAAAGTTTAGAAATGACACATGTAACAGACAGACAAAACTGTTTGTGCCGAGAAAATGACACATGTAACAGACAGACAAAACTGTTTGTGCCGAGAAAATGACACATGTAACAGACAGACAAAACTGTTTGTACCGAGAAAATGGAGGGCACTCTTCTAGTTCAAAAACTTGTTGTCTTTTATGCTAGAAAAAAACAAGGTAATGATGGAGGTGGCTAAGATGACTGAGATAAAGATTTAACATAGATATAAAGAAAGTTACAAATAAAAGGAAAAAACTGCGATACAAGAGAAAGTTGGTAAAAAAAAAAAAAAACATTTTAGGTAATTTGTTACAGCCGGATTTGTTACAGCCTGAAGATATCTCTAATGACATGTAACTCACGTATGACAACTTCATACTATCTTCAGGTTGTGTGACATAAGTCTACTTTATTAAGAGTCGCTTCATTCATACTGTATTTATGTGATAGTCGTTTCAATCATGGCGTATTTATACAAAACCCGCTTCTCTCTGACTGATGTATTTATGCAAGAGACGTTTCTTCCTGACTGATGTATTTATATAAGAGAAGTTTCTGACTGATGTATTTATGTAAGAGAAGTTTCTGATTGATGTATTTATGCAAGAGACTTTCTTCCTGACTGATGTATTTATGTAAGAGAAGTTTCTGACTGATGTATTTATGCAAGAGACGTTTCTTCCTGACTGATGTATTTATGTAAGAGAAGTTTCTGACTGATGTATTTATGTAAGAGAAGTTTCTGATTGATGTATTTATGCAAGAGACTTTCTTCCTGACTGATGTATTTATGTAAGAGAAGTTTCTGACTGGTGTATTTAAGCAAGAGACGTTTCAATCTGAGTAATATATTTATGTAAGAGAAGTTTCTGGGTGATGTATTTATGTAAGAGCCGATTCTCTCTGATTGATGTATTTTTGTAAGGGACGTTTCTCTCTGACTGATGCATTTATGTAACAGAAGTTTCTATCTAACTGATGTACTTATCTAAGAGACGTTTATATCTGATAGATGTATTTCTGTAAGAAAAGTTTCTATCCGACGAATGTATTTAAGTAAGAGAAGTGTCTATCTGACTGATGTATGAATATAAGAGAAGTTTCTCTCTGTCTGATGTATTTATGTAAGAGAAGTTTCTCTCTGACTGGTATGTTTATGTAAGAGAGGTTTCTCTCTGACTATTTATGAAAAAGAATTTTCTCTCTGTCTGATGTATTTATGTAAGAGAAGTTTCTCTCAGATTGATGTATTTATGTTAGGGAAGTTTCTCTCTGTCTGATGTATTTAGGTAAGTGACATTTCTCTTTGACTGACGTATACAGGAAACTCTCTACTACAGAGAGTGCAACAACATAACTCCTTCAGATCATCAGAAGAAGTAACCCCCCAACTCCTCAGACATGTGTTTCGGCGATATTAATCTCCTGACACGCTAAAAGATGGGGGTGGGGGGGGGGAGGGGGTGGGCCCAACTGAGCCATGACTCCCAGAGGTCTTGTGAGTTTTTTTTTTTGTACCGTCCCAGAATAGAACTGGTGATCTTCCACCTGGCACTGTACTTCCAAGAGCATCTTAGCTGTTTAGCTAGGGAGGACCGACCTTAGGTGTGACAATCGAATTATTTAAGTTCTCAACGCTTATCTCGCTAGTGTAATTATGTAAGAGTTTTTCTATTTCACGGATGTAATTATGTCAGAGTTGTTTCTTTCTGACTGGTGTAATTATGTCAGAGTTTTTCTATTTCACTGGTGTAATTATGTAAGTGTTTTTATATTTCACTGGTGTAATTATGTAAGAGTTTTTCTATTTCACTGGTATAATTATGTAAGAGTTTTTATATTTCACTGGTGTAATTATGTAAGAGTTTTTATATTTCACTGGTGTAATTATGTAAGAGTTTTTCTATTTCACTGATGTAATTATGTAAAAGTTTTTCTATTTCACTAATGTAATTATGTAAGAGTTATTTCTTTCTGACTGATGTGATTATGTAAGAGTTTGTCTCTTTGACTGATGTAAGTATGTAAGATTTTTTTCGGATTGATGTAATTATGTAAGAATTGTTCTGACTGATGTAATTATGTAAGAGTCGCTTCTCTGTGACCAATGTAATTATGAGTTTTTCTCTTTAACTGATGTCATTATGTAAGAGTTCTTTCTTTCTGACCGATGTAATTAGGTAAGAGCTTTTCTCTTTGACTGGTGTAATTATGTAAGAGATTTTCTCTTTGATCGACGTAATTATGTAAGAGTTTTTAATGTGACTGATGTAAGAGTTTTTCTCTTTGACTGATGTAATTATGTAAGAGTCGCATCTCTCTGAGTGATGTCATTATGTAATAGTGGCTTCTTTCTGATTGATCTAATTATGTAAAAGTTTTTTCTCATTGACTGCTGTAATTATGTAAGATTTTTTTCTTTGACTGGTGCAATTATTTAAGAGGTTTTCTCTTCGACTGATGTAATCATGTAAGTGATTTTAACTCTAAATGATGTAATTATGTAAGAGTCGCTTCTCTCTGACTTATGTAAGAGTCAGCTGATGGTCATGACGTATGACAACGTGTATGAAATGACCAAACAATATGATGATGATGACGGTGGTCAAGATGTCAATGTTTGTATCTCCCCCCCCCCCAACCTCCAGCTCGCTCTGCTTCCAATCCCTCATGAATCTTCCAGGTGTCAAACAAGCTGACCTAGGATACAGAATCCCAGCCAAGTCTGAAGAGGCGCTAGAAAGTCTTAAGATCATAAAAGCTGAATGTAGAACAATAAAGCAGTGTTTGAGCACAGAACTGAATGTAGAACAATAAAGCAGTGTTTGAGCACAGAACTGAATGCAGAACAATAAAGTAGTCTTTGAGCACAGAACTGAATGTAGAATAATAAAGCAGTGTTTCAGCACAGAACTGAATGCAGAACAATAAAGTAGTCTTTGAGCACAGAACTGAATGTAAAACAATAAAGCAATCGTTGAGTAGAGAACTGAACGTAGAACAATAAAACAGTCTTTGAGTACAGAACTGAACGTTGAACAATAAAGCAATCGTTGAGTACAGAACTGAAGGTAGAACAATAAAGCAATCGATGAGTACAGATCTGACGAAGAACAATAAAGCAGTCGTTGAGTACAGAACTGAACGTAGAACAATAAAGCAGTGTTTGAGCACAGAACTGAATGCATACCAATAAAGTAGTCTTTGAGCACAGAACTGAACGTAGAACAATAAAGCAATCTTTTAGCACAGAACTGAATGTAGAACAATACAGCAGTCGTTGAGCACAGAACTGAATGTAGAACAATAAAGCAGTGTTTGAGCACAGAACTGAACGTTGAACAATAAAGCAATCTTTGAGTAGAGAAATGAACGTAGATCAATAAAGCAGTCTTTGAGCACAGAACTGATCGTAGAACATTAAAGCAGCCGTTTGGCACAGAAATGAACGTAGAACAATAAAGCAGTCGTTGAGCACAGAAATGAACGTAGAACAATAAAGCAATCGTTGAGCACAGAACTGAACGTAGAACAATAAACCAGTCGCTGGGCACAGAAATGAACGTAGAACAATAAAGCAGTCTTTAGGCGCAGAACTGAACACTGAACAATAAAATATCCTTAGAACACAGAACTGAACATTGAACAATAAAATATCCTTAGAGCATAGAACTGAACATTGAACAATAAAATATCCTTAGAACACAGAACTGAACATTGAACAATAAAACATACTTAGAACATAGAACTGAACATTGAACAATAAAATATCCTTAGAACACAGAACTGAACATTGAACAATAAAACATCCTTCGAGAACAGAACTGAACACTGAACAACAACATATCCTTCGAGAACAGAACTGAGCATAAAACAATAATATATCCTTCGAGAACAGAACTGAGCATAGAACAATAACATATCCTTAGAGAACAGAACTGAGCATATAACAATAAAATGCCCTCAGAATTAAGGAAACATCAAACAGACAAAAAAATCAACACACAGAAAAAAGGACACAAAGATATAAAAAACACATCAGTAGAACACACAAGTAAACAGATGTAACACAACATAGGCAAATAACACAGGCAGATAAAACAGGCAGATAACACAGGCAGATCATACAAGCAGACAACGCAAGCAGGTAACACAGGCAGGTAACATAAGCAGATAACACAAACAGATAATAATAACAAAAGTAGATAACAAACAGATAACACTAACAGATAGCACAAACAGATAACATAACACAAACAGATAACAGATAACACGTAAATAATATTGACTGTGCCTCTCTAATGAAATTACATTAGAATGACATAAGAAAGAAAGAAAGAAAGAAAGAAGAAAGAAAGAAAGAAAGAAAGAAAGAAAGAAATTCATCCCACGACACGACGCAGTTTTCTTGCACAAGAACGTGTCAGTACGCAAGGAGGTCTTCTGTTCTATGAACATGGGATTTCTATAACTAACAAAAGTTGGACATAATTTAATCACTCGCATCTATCAGTACAAGCAGTGATTTCCCAGTGTTGTCTGTGAGAAGACCACAAGAACTATCAGACGTGATTCCCACTGCCCGCCCTGCTTGATGCATCCCGGCAAATGTATGTTCTGCTTTTTACTCTAATCAGGTCAGACTGGTTCAAGTCATGCCGACATTTCTTCTACAACTTGGCCTGCTTCAAGTATCACTGTGTGGAGAAAGTGTTGTGTTTCATGATGTTTCATGACATTGATCGTGATGATTCATGATGTTGGGTAATTATATCAAAACAGCTTTCCCGATTTCCTGATTTTTCCACAAAATGATGTCAACGTGTCATCCTGTGTAGCAGGGACTCTCACACTTCTTCCATGCCACATACCATTCACTCCAGAATATAAACTGAACGCTGAATATAGAACAACAGAATAAATACTAAATGCTGAATATAGAACACCAGAACATAAACGAAACGCTGAAAATAGAACAACAGAATATAAACTAAAACGCTGAACATTGAACAATAAAATATCCTTAGAACACAGAACTGAACATTGAACAATAAAACATCCTTCGAGAACAGAACTGAACACTGAACAACAACATATCCTTCGAGAACAGAACTGAGCATAAAACAATAATATATCCTTCGAGAACAGAACTGAGCATAGAACAATAACATATCCTTAGAGAACAGAACTGAGCATATAACAATAAAATGCCCTCAGAATTAAGGAAACATCAAACAGACAAAAAAATCAACACACAGAAAAAAGGACACAAAGATAAAAAAACACATCAGTAGAACACACAAGTAAACAGATGTAACACAACATAGGCAAATAACACAGGCAGATAAAACAGGCAGATAACACAGGCAGATCATACAAGCAGACAACGCAAGCAGGTAACACAGGCAGGTAACATAAGCAGATAACACAAACAGATAATAATAACAAAAGTAGATAACAAACAGATAACACTAACAGATAGCACAAACAGATAACATAACACAAACAGATAACAGATAACACGTAAATAATATTGACTGTGCCTCTCTAATGAAATTACATTAGAATGACATAAGAAAGAAAGAAAGAAAGAAAGAAAGAAAGAAATTCATCCCACGACACGACGCAGTTTTCTTGCACAAGAACGTGTCAGTACGCAAGGAGGTCTTCTGTTCTATGAACATGGGATTTCTATAACTAACAAAAGTTGGACATAATTTAATCACTCGCATCTATCAGTACAAGCAGTGATTTCCCAGTGTTGTCTGTGAGAAGACCACAAGAACTATCAGACGTGATTCCCACTGCCCGCCCTGCTTGATGCATCCCGGCAAATGTATGTTCTGCTTTTTACTCTAATCAGGTCAGACTGGTTCAAGTCATGCCGACATTTCTTCTACAACTTGGCCTGCTTCAAGTATCACTGTGTGGAGAAAGTGTTGTGTTTCATGATGTTTCATGACATTGATCGTGATGATTCATGATGTTGGGTAATTATATCAAAACAGCTTTCCCGATTTCCTGATTTTTCCACAAAATGATGTCAACGTGTCATCCTGTGTAGCAGGGACTCTCACACTTCTTCCATGCCACATACCATTCACTCCAGAATATAAACTGAACGCTGAATATAGAACAACAGAATAAATACTAAATGCTGAATATAGAACACCAGAACATAAACGAAACGCTGAAAATAGAACAACAGAATATAAACTAAAACGCTGAACACAGAACAGTAGAATATAAACTACATGCTGAACATAGTAAAACAGAACATCCTAAAGATAAAGATTGTGATCATTAGATTCAACATTCTGAACGTTAAAACTACTGTCAAAATTAGTGAGTATAAAACATGTTAAACATAGTGTAGTGAGTATAAAACATGTTAAACATAGTGTAGTGAGTATAAAACATGTTAAACATAGTGTAGTGAGTATAAAACATGTTAAACATAGTGTAGTGAGTATAAAACATGTTAAACATAGTGTAGTGAGTATAAAACATGTTAAACATAGTGTAGTGAGTATAAAACATGTTAAACATAGTGTAGTGAGTATAAAACATGCTAAATAAAAGTGTGTAATAAACTGTAGGTTATCTTCTTCCCAAAAGTGGAAATTATTTGTTTATATTATAAAAATTCAGAATATCTGGAGAGTACTTCATTCGTGCATGTCTCCGTTAATAGTAATTAAAGTATAACAAAAAACATGGATAAGCATAACATAACTGAAAACAGGTCACAATTTTCAAGTTAAAATGTGATTAAATAATAAGTTTCATATTCTGAGAACAGCAGCTGACAAACATTAGACAATGTCTAAATATAATCTCGGAACCGACTCTCAATAGTAGAACAACAACAAAATTACTTCAGTTAGAACAAATAAGGAGTGGGATGTATTCTAATGTTGTATTACAGAAAGTGGGAGCTATCTAATGTTGTATTACGGAAATCTCTGATAAAATCTGAAGTGAACATATGTCAATGTGAACTGAAAGATGTACCAGAAACAGCCAAGAGAAGACCCTACAGAGATAGTTCAAGTAGGTACACTGACAGAGTCTTGAGACAACAGCTGATGTGTATGTTGAGTTCATTGTCTTGAGACAACAGCTGATGTGTATGTTGAGTTCATTGTGTTGAGACAACAGCTGATGTGTATGTTGAGTTCAGTGTCTTGAGACAACAGCTGATGTATATGTTGAGTTCACTGTCTCGAGACAACAGCTGATGTGTATGTTGAGTTCAGTGTCTTGAGACAACAACTGATGTGTATGTTGAGTTCACTGTCTTAAGACAATAGCTGATGTGTATGTTGAATTCATTGTCTTAAGACAATAGCTGATGTGTATGTTGAGTTCATTGTCTTGAGACAATAGCTGATGTGTATGTTGAGTTCATTGTCTTGAGACAACAGCTGATGTGTATGTTGAGTTCATTGTCTTGAGACAACAGCTGATATGTATGTTGAGTTCATTGTCTTGGGACAACAGCTGATGTATATGTTGAGTTCATTGTCTTGAGACAACAGCTGATGTGTATGTTGAGTTCACTGTCTTGAGACAATAGCTGATGTGTATGTTGAGTTCATTGTCTTGAGACAACAGCTGATGTGTATGTTGAGTTCATTGTCTTGAGACAATAGATGATGTGTATGTTGAGTTCATTGTCTTGGGACAACAGCTGATGTGCATGTTGAGTTCATTGTCTTGAGACAATAGATGATGTGTATGTTGAGTTCATTGTCTTGGGACAACAGCTGATGTGCATGTTGAGTTCATTGTGTGTTAGTGACTGAAAAATACAAACTTTTCACTTTTCTATGTATTTTAATTTACTGACTCTACGAATATTTTGTTATATGTTTGACAGCGACTGGTTTATAAGCAACAGATGATGATTTCTTGTCTTTGTCAACTTTAAAATGCCATAAATCTGGCATAGTTCAGCGCCAAACTCAAAGACTCACACGACACACCCATACACATCGTCATGTCACAAAGAGCACCGTTATGTCACAAAGAGACCGTTATGTCACAAAGAGCACCGTTATGTCACAAAGAGCACCGTCATGTCACAAACAGAACTGTCATGTCACAAAGAGCGCTGTCATGTCACACACAAAGTCAGCGCCGTCATATCACAAAGAGCACCGTCATGTCATACAGAGAACGTCATGTCATACAGAGAACGTCATGTCACACAGTACCGTCATGTCGCACAGTACCGTCATGTCACACAGTACCATCATGTCACACAGTACCGTCATGTCACACAGAGAGAGTACAGTTGTGTCACACAAGCAGAGTACCGTCATGTCAACATACAACGTGAATACTATCTTGTCACACAGAGTACCGTCATGTCAACATACAACGTGAATACTATCTTGTCACACAGAGCACCGTCATGTCACATAAAGTACTGTCTTGTCTCACTGGGTAAAGCTGGGGCGACCATCCCCAACCCAGCGCGTCACAGGTGGCGGATGGTGAAAGTCCTCCAGATATGGAGGATCCCTGTGAATAAGGAGTTATCCAAATAAGCAGGCGCGGACCAACTGGCGGTAGACTCGGAGAGCGAGGTGGGGTAGTAGGTGGCTCTACTACTCCTATAAAGTGCCTCAGGTGCTCAGTGAAGGGAATACCAGGCGGGTCAGAGGCGCCTTAAAACCTCTCGCTCCCGCTGCCTTGCGGGTAGGACAGGGAGTCCAAAGGCTAGCGGAGAGTCCGTACACAAACCGACAGAAGGCAACGGGAAACCACTGTTGTAATTCCCAAGAATAGTTATGCTTAAACAGAATAATCGATTCATTATGAACGACGTTAATGGATGTTCCTCTGGAACAGCCTCGTCCGGTAGGGCAGCTCACGAGCCACAGGTGAGGCCAGATCGTCATCAAGCTACTGGTGGCAAAACTAACAAGTTCAAAATAGCAACATGGAATGTTAGAACTTTATTCCAGGCTGGAAAATTAGAAAATGGAAAGAGGGAAATGGAAAGGATGAAGATCAACATATTAGGAATGAGTGAAGTTAGATGGATAGGTGCAGGGAAGATAAACTCAGATAAATATACAATAATATATTCAGGAAGTGAGAAACATGAACGAGGAGTAGGAATTATATTTGATGAACAAACGGCAAGGACAATTGTAGGATATTTGAACATCTCAGACAGAGTCCTGCTAGCCCAACTGAAAGGACAACCAATAAACATAAATATTATACAAGTGTACGCTCCAACATCTGAAAGCTCTGAAGAAGATGTACAGCTATTTTATAATGAGATAGAGACAGCACTAAAACACACAAAGTCACATGAAGTTACCATAGTCATGGGAGATTTTAATGCCAAAGTTGGTAAAGGAAGAACTTCAGACATCCTTGGTGACTATGGACTGGGGGAGAGGAATGATAGAGGTTATAAATTAATTGAATGGGCAAGAATACATAGCATGGTTGTAGGAAACACCTGGTTTAAACAACATCCTCGAAGACTGGCAACATGGTGCAGTCCAGACAAAAAGACTTTTAACCAGATAGACTACATATTAATCAACAAACGATTCCGCAATGCATTACTGACAACAAAAACCATGCCAGGAGCTGACTGTAATAGTGACCATGATCCACTCTGTGGAAAAGTTAGAATAAAACTAAAGAAAGCAGGCAGAAAAGTGAGAAACATCAAACTGAATACAGAACTTCTTAAAAATGACCAAGAACTGCGAGAACAATACAAAGTTATTATAACAAATAGATACAATGCAATAGCAAAGATAAATAGTATAGATGAACAATGGGAAATGTTAAGAGATTCTATCCACCAAACTGTTAAGGAGATAATACAACCGAAAAAAGAAGCCCCTAAAAATAAACGGATGACAAACGACATCTTAGGACTGATGGACAAGAGGAGGAGGAGTAAAAATAACGAGAAAAAATATAACAAGATAAATAAAGAAATAAGACGCAAATGCAGAGAAGAAAAAGAAGTGTGGTTAAATGAGCAGTGCAGACAGATAGAGGACTCTCATATTAAAGACAGCAAAAAACATGCACAAACGAATTAATGAACTCACAGGCAGGAAAACAAAATATACCACAGGATGCCTGAAATCGAAAGAAGGTAAAATGTTAATGGGAAAAGAAAACATTGTGGACAGGTGGACAGAGTATATCGGTGAGCTATATGGAGGAGAAAGACCAGAATTAACACCAGATACTGAAAACTGTGATGGACCATCAGTACTTGAAGATGAAATCATAGATGCCATCAAACACATGAAGAAAGGAAAAGCGACTGGGCCTGATAATATAACAATAGAAGAAATAGAGGCACTAGAGGAGACAGGAATAAAAATAATAACCAAGTTACTGAATGACATTTACAACAGTGGTTATATTCCCAGTGACCTGATTAAATCCACGTTTATAGCACTACCAAAGAAATCAGGTACAAAGTAATGTGACGACCACCGGACTATCAGCCTCTCATGTCACATAACGAAGTTACTTCTGAGAATAATTATGAGAAGAACAAGGAAAAAGATAAAAATGGAAATAGCAGATGAACAGTTTGGATTTGTTGAAGGAAAGGGAACACACAATGCCATTTATGCTTTACGAACACTAACAGAAAGAGCTTTAGAAGTACAAAAAGATCTCTACTTATGCTTCATTGATTACACCAAGGCATTTGACAAGGTGAAACATAGTGAAATTATTAAAATGCTTGAAGACATCAATATAGACGGCAAAGACTTGAGGATTGTAAAACATCTATACTGGCAGCAAGAAGCAGCAGTTCGAGTTGAAAATAGAATTGGAAAATATCAACCTATAAAACAAGGGGTGCGGCAAGGATGTGTACTATCTCCAGACCTTTTTTCTCTGTATAGCGAGAATATTGTAAGAACAATCATCACAGAACCAGGCATAAAAATTGGAGGATGCAATATTAACAACCTTCGGTATGCTGACGACACAGTACTGATAGCTGAGAACCAACAAGACCTGTAAAATCTCTTGGATAAAGTCGCCAAAGAAAGTGAACAGAAAGGCTTTACTTTGAACATCAAAAAGACAGAGACTATGGTTATATCTAAGAAACAGAATCCACCAGCATGCAATATTAAATTAAACGGAACTATTCTAAAGCAGGTGCAGAAATTCAAATACCTTGGAGCAGTAATAACTTCAGATGGGAAATGCAGAACAGAAATTAGGAACAGAATAGGCCAAGCAAAGACTGCATTTCAGAGAATGAGAAACATATTAACCAACACATCCTTATCAATGAATGTTAGAAAACGAGTCCTAAAATGCTATATTGAACCTGTCTTGTTATATGGAAGTGAATCGTGGACAATAGGCAAGTCTGCACAAAAATCATTGGAAGCAGCAGAAATGTGGTTTATTAGAAGAATGTTGCGAATCCCCTGGACAGCAAAAATAACTAATGAAGAATGTATGAGAAGAGCTGGAGAGACAAAAAACCTTGTCAAAAAGATAAGAGAGAGACAATGTACTTTCATAGGACATGCAATGAGAAGAGGGGGCATTGAAAATATTATAACAACAGGAAAAATAGAAGGAAGAAGATCAAGAGGAAGACCAAGAGAAATGATACTGGACAGTCTGACGGGATGGTGTGAGAGGAGATCACCAACTGAGCTGATGGCCTGCATGAAGGATCATGTACTCTGGAGAAGCATAATAGCCAACGCCAGTCGGCACGGCAGATGATGATGATGATGTCTCATAAGAGTACCTTCATGTCACACAGAGTACCGTCATGTCAACATACAACGTGAATACTATCTTGTCACACTGAGTACCGTCTTGCCACATAAGAGTACCTTCATGTCACACTGAGTACCGTCTTGCCACATACAACGTGAATACTATCTTGTCACACTGAGTACCGTCTTGCCACATAAGAGTACCGTCCTGCTGCACGTATAAAGTGAGTACTGTCATGTCACATATACAAAGTGAGTACTGTCATGTCACATATACAAAGTGAGTACTGTCATGTCACATATACAAATTGAGTACTGTTATGTCACATATACAAAGTGAGTACTGTCATGTCACATATACAAAGTGAGTACTGTCATGTCACATATACAAAGTGAGTACTGTTATGTCACACCTACAAAGTGAGTATTGTCATATCACACAAAGTACTGTCATATCACACATACAAACAACAAACAGTTCTGTTTTGCCACACATGCAAACAGACTGCCACATCACACATACAGAGTACTGTTATGTCATACGTACAAACTGCGTAATGTTATGTCACACATACAAACTGAGTACCTTCATATCACACTCGACTATAGGAGGGACATACTACCCCACATACAGCAGTGGAAAATATCGCTTAATGGACATTAATCTTGTACCACCTATTATGCATAAATAAATCTTTGTTGACGGTTGCCATGTACAATCACGTTAGTACAGGTAGTGACAGATATCACATCTTCCACACATACGACGAACTTCTTTTTTCTATCCCCCCCCCCCCCCCGACCTTGCCCCAAAGAAAAAAAACTCGCCTAGAATCTTGTACTTTGATGATCAAAACTCGCCTAGAATCTTGTACCTTGATGATCAAAACTCGCCTAGAATCTTGTACCTTGATGATCAAAACTCGCCTAGAATCTTGTACCTTGATGATCAAAACTCGCCTAGAATCTTGTAAACTTGATTGTCAAGTTTAGGTAGGCCTTGTGGTAAAAGCCGCCAGTACTAGACTAACACAAACACCCGTGTTTAACATACTAGTCTCCTGGCTACCCCACATTGAAATATATGATTATATGATTAAGTTATGATTACAGACCACAATATTATTAAAACACGCTGATAGCCAGCAGAACATCGCTGGACAGCCTTAGTTGTCTGCAGGCACTCTGTGATGCACAGACCCCAACTTCCGGTGCTTTCATTCTGTGTTGAGATGAACAGTCGGTTGAATATACAACAACTGATATACTCGTAAAATCTATCAAATAATTACAAACAAGTCTTAATGAAAGTCTTACTACAGTTAACGGTAAACAAGTCTTAAAATGAACGTCTTATTACAGTTAACGGTAAACAAGTCTTAATGACAGTTTTATTACAGTTAACGGTAAACAAGTCTTAAAATGAACGTCTTATTACAGTTAACGGTAAACAAGTCTTAAAATGAACGTCTTATTACAGTTAACGGTAAACAAGTCTTAAAATGAACGTCTTATTACAGTTAACGGTAAACAAGTCTTAAAATGAACGTCTTATTACAGTTAACGGTAAACAAGTCTTAAAATGAACGTCTTATTACAGTTAACGGTAAACAAGTCTTAATGACAGTTTTATTACAGTTAACGGTAAAGAAGTCTTAAAATGAACGTCTTATTACAGTTAACGGTAAACAAGTCTTAAAATGAACGTCTTATTACAGTTAACGGTAAACAAGTCTTAATGACAGTTTTATTACAGTTAACGGTAAACAAGTCTTAAAATGAACGTCTTATTACAGTTAACGGTAAACAAGTCTTAAAATGAACGTCTTATTACAGTTAACGGTAAACAAGTCTTAAAATGAACGTCTTATTACAGTTAACGGTAAACAAGTCTTAAAATGAACGTCTTATTACAGTTAACGGTAAACAAGTCTTAAAATGAACGTCTTATTACAGTTAACGGTAAACAAGTTTTAAAATGAACGTCTTATTACAGTTAACGGTAAACAAGTCTTAAAATGAACGTCTTATTACAGTTAACGGTAAACAAGTCTTAATGACAGTTTTATTACAGTTAACAGTAAACAAGTCTTAAAATGAACGTCTTATTACAGTTAACGGTAAACAAGTCTTAAAATGAACGTCTTATTACAGTTAACGGTAAACAAGTCTTAAAATGAACGTCTTATTACAGTTAACAGTAAACAAGTCTTAATGACAGTTTTATTACAGTTAACGGTAAACAAGTCTTAAAATGAACGTCTTATTACAGTTAACGGTAAACAAGTCTTAAAATGAAAGTCTTATTACAGTTAACGGTAAACAAGTCTTAAAATGAACGTCTTATTACAGTTAACAGTAAACAAGTCTTAAAATGAACGTCTTATTACAGTTAACGGTAAACAAGTCTTAAAATGAACGTCTTATTACAGTTAACGGTAAACAAGTCTTAAAATGAACGTCTTATTACAGTTAACGGTAAACAAGTCTTAAAATGAACGTCTTATTACAGTTAACAGTAAACAAGTCTTAAAATGAACGTCTTATTACAGTTAACGGTAAACAAGTCTTAAAATGAACGTCTTATTACAGTTAACGGTAAACAAGTCTTAAAATGAACGTCTTATTACAGTTAACGGTAAACAAGTCTTAATGACAATTTTATTACAGTTAACGGTAAACAAGTCTTAAAATGAACGTCTTATTACAGTTAACAGTAAACAAGTCTTAATGACAGTTTTATTACAGTTAACGGTAAACAAGTCTTAAAATGAACGTCTTATTACAGTTAACGGTAAACAAGTCTTAAAATGAACGTCTTATTACAGTTAACAGTAAACAAGTCTTAAAATGAACGTCTTATTACAGTTAACGGTAAACAAGTCTTAAAATGAACGTCTTATTACAGTTAACGGTAAACAAGTCTTAAAATGAACGTCTTATTACAGTTAACAGTAAACAAGTCTTAATGACAGTTTTATTACAGTTAACGGTAAACAAGTCTTAAAATGAACGTCTTATTACAGTTAACGGTAAACAAGTCTTAATGAAAGCCTACTACGGTTAGCGATAAAAAAAAAGTCGGACTTGAACGCTAAGTCTAAAGACTTTACAACTCCTCACAAAACTCGACCAGTGATGATCCAGCAAATCAAACACTCTCTCAAATGCTCAGAAGACCCGGACTTTCTATCGGCCATATTTTTGTCCAAGTATTTGCTTTGTCCGCGGTCATATTTATCCGGTATTTACTCTGACCAATCGCACGCCCCGTTATGTACGGTCCCCAGTGACAGCCTCACGTAATTTGGCCAGCATTCACATTCCTGTACAAGCCAACACAAATTATGCAAACAGCTAATCCTCCATGTTTCCCGTGCAAACTGACAGAGTGTAACTGACCTAGTTTAGGTTGCGTGTGTACAAAAATGCGCTTTATTTTATTCTTTCATTATTTTCTTCACCTGACTAATCCAACGCCCAGCTTGGCCTTGACCTTGCTGGTCAGAGGGGGAAAAAGTTCAGACAGAACTGTAATTATAAACATTAACCTCTCATGTCACACATTTCATGTTGCTCTGTGTGTGGCTACAGTTTTATGTTGCTCTGTGTGTGGCTACAGTTTTATGTTGCTCTGTGTTACTACATTTTCACGTTTTTCTGTGGCTACAGTTTCATGTTTATATGTGAGTACAGTTTTATGTTTATATGTGGGTACAGTTCATGGTCACATGTGGATAGAATTCCATGTTTATTTCTGGCTACTTTTTCATGTTTATATGTGGTTACAGTTTCATGTTCATCTATGGATAGACTTCTGTGTTTATCTGTGGCTACATTTTAATATTTATCTGTGACTACAGTTTCGTGTTTGTCTGTGGCTACAGTTTCATCCTTATCTGTGGATACAGTTTCATGTTTATCCGTGACTACAGTTTCATGTTTATCTGTGGCTACAGTTTCATGTTTATCTGTGGCTACATTTCATGCTGTAGTATACTGATACATGGTTGTTAGAATGTCACATCAGAATCGCCTAGCACGTAGCTACATTATAGTGTTCGTATAGCTACATTATAGTGTTCGTATAGCTACATTATAGTGTTCGTATGTGACGACCACAATGTCTTGTTAGTGCAGTAACTGTCATATCTTGTGTCGCTAAAGCAGGGGAAATATGGATGAGATCATAATTATAGCACACGCCTACCACAACCCTGACACATCTACCACAACCCTGACACATCTACCACAACCCTGACACATCTACCACAACCCTGACACATCTACCACAACCCTGACACATCTACCACAACCCAGACACGCCTACCACAGCCCTGACACATCTACCACAACCCTGACACATCTACCACAACCCAGACACGCCTACCACAGCCCTGACACATCTACCACAGCCCTGACACATCTACCACAACCCAGACACGCCTACCACAACCCAGACACGCCTACCACAGCCCTGACACATCTACCACAACCCTGACACATCTACCACAACCCAGACACGCCTACCACAACCCAGACACGCCTACCACAACCCAGACACGCCTACCACAACCCAGACACGCCTACCACAACCCTGACACATCTACCACAGCCCTGACACATCTACCACAGCCCTGACACATCTACCACAACCCTGACACATCTACCACAACCCAGACACGCCTACCACAACCCTGACACATCTACCACAACCCTGACACATCTACCACAACCCTGACACATCTACCACAACCCTGACACATCTACCACAACCCAGACGGTAAACAAGTCTTAAAATGAACGTCTTATTACAGTTAACGGTAAACAAGTCTTAAAATGAACGTCTTATTACAGTTAACAGTAAACAAGTCTTAAAATGAACGTCTTATTACAGTTAACGGTAAACAAGTCTTAAAATGAACGTCTTATTACAGTTAACGGTAAACAAGTCTTAAAATGAACGTCTTATTACAGTTAACAGTAAACAAGTCTTAATGACAGTTTTATTACAGTTAACGGTAAACAAGTCTTAAAATGAACGTCTTATTACAGTTAACGGTAAACAAGTCTTAATGAAAGCCTACTACGGTTAGCGATAAAAAAAAAGTCGGACTTGAACGCTAAGTCTAAAGACTTTACAACTCCTCACAAAACTCGACCAGTGATGATCCAGCAAATCAAACACTCTCTCAAATGCTCAGAAGACCCGGACTTTCTATCGGCCATATTTTTGTCCAAGTATTTGCTTTGTCCGCGGTCATATTTATCCGGTATTTACTCTGACCAATCGCACGCCCCGTTATGTACGGTCCCCAGTGACAGCCTCACGTAATTTGGCCAGCATTCACATTCCTGTACAAGCCAACACAAATTATGCAAACAGCTAATCCTCCATGTTTCCCGTGCAAACTGACAGAGTGTAACTGACCTAGTTTAGGTTGCGTGTGTACAAAAATGCGCTTTATTTTATTCTTTCATTATTTTCTTCACCTGACTAATCCAACGCCCAGCTTGGCCTTGACCTTGCTGGTCAGAGGGGGAAAAAGTTCAGACAGAACTGTAATTATAAACATTAACCTCTCATGTCACACATTTCATGTTGCTCTGTGTGTGGCTACAGTTTTATGTTGCTCTGTGTGTGGCTACAGTTTTATGTTGCTCTGTGTTACTACATTTTCACGTTTTTCTGTGGCTACAGTTTCATGTTTATATGTGAGTACAGTTTTATGTTTATATGTGGGTACAGTTCATGGTCACATGTGGATAGAATTCCATGTTTATTTCTGGCTACTTTTTCATGTTTATATGTGGTTACAGTTTCATGTTCATCTATGGATAGACTTCTGTGTTTATCTGTGGCTACATTTTAATATTTATCTGTGACTACAGTTTCGTGTTTGTCTGTGGCTACAGTTTCATCCTTATCTGTGGATACAGTTTCATGTTTATCCGTGACTACAGTTTCATGTTTATCTGTGGCTACAGTTTCATGTTTATCTGTGGCTACATTTCATGCTGTAGTATACTGATACATGGTTGTTAGAATGTCACATCAGAATCGCCTAGCACGTAGCTACATTATATTGTCCGTATAGCTACATTATAGTGTTCGTATAGCTACATTATAGTGTTCGTATGTGACGACCACAATGTCTTGTTAGTGCAGTAACTGTCATATCTTGTGTCGCTAAAGCAGGGGAAATATGGATGAGATCATAATTATAGCACACGCCTACCACAACCTTGACACATCTACCACAACCCTGACACATCTACCACAACCCTGACACATCTACCACAACCCTGACACATCTACCACAACCCTGACACATCTACCACAACCCAGACACGCCTACCACAGCCCTGACACATCTACCACAACCCTGACACATCTACCACAACCCAGACACGCCTACCACAGCCCTGACACATCTACCACAGCCCTGACACATCTACCACAACCCAGACACGCCTACCACAACCCAGACACGCATACCACAGCCCTGACACATCTACCACAACCCTGACACATCTACCACAACCCAGACACGCCTACCACAACCCAGACACGCCTACCACAACTCAGACTCGCCTACCACAACCCAGACACGCCTACCACAACCCAGACACATCTACCACAGCCCTGACACATCTACCACAGCCCTGACACATCTACCACAACCCAAACACATCTACCACAACCCAAACACGCCTACCACAACCCTGACACATCTACCACAACCCAGACACATCTACCACAACCCATGGTTAGCGATAAAAAAAAAGTCGGACTTGAACGCTAAGTCTAAAGACTTTACAACTCCTCACAAAACTCGACCAGTGATGATCCAGCAAATCAAACACTCTCTCAAATGCTCAGAAGACCCGGACTTTCTATCGGCCATATTTTTGTCCAAGTATTTGCTTTGTCCGCGGTCATATTTATCCGGTATTTACTCTGACCAATCGCACGCCCCGTTATGTACGGTCCCCAGTGACAGCCTCACGTAATTTGGCCAGCATTCACATTCCTGTACAAGCCAACACAAATTATGCAAACAGCTAATCCTCCATGTTTCCCGTGCAAACTGACAGAGTGTAACTGACCTAGTTTAGGTTGCGTGTGTACAAAAATGCGCTTTATTTTATTCTTTCATTATTTTCTTCACCTGACTAATCCAACGCCCAGCTTGGCCTTGACCTTGCTGGTCAGAGGGGGAAAAAGTTCAGACAGAACTGTAATTATAAACATTAACCTCTCATGTCACACATTTCATGTTGCTCTGTGTGTGGCTACAGTTTTATGTTGCTCTGTGTGTGGCTACAGTTTTATGTTGCTCTGTGTTACTACATTTTCACGTTTTTCTGTGGCTACAGTTTCATGTTTATATGTGAGTACAGTTTTATGTTTATATGTGGGTACAGTTCATGGTCACATGTGGATAGAATTCCATGTTTATTTCTGGCTACTTTTTCATGTTTATATGTGGTTACAGTTTCATGTTCATCTATGGATAGACTTCTGTGTTTATCTGTGGCTACATTTTAATATTTATCTGTGACTACAGTTTCGTGTTTGTCTGTGGCTACAGTTTCATCCTTATCTGTGGATACAGTTTCATGTTTATCCGTGACTACAGTTTCATGTTTATCTGTGGCTACAGTTTCATGTTTATCTGTGGCTACATTTCATGCTGTAGTATACTGATACATGGTTGTTAGAATGTCACATCAGAATCGCCTAGCACGTAGCTACATTATATTGTCCGTATAGCTACATTATAGTGTTCGTATAGCTACATTATAGTGTTCGTATGTGACGACCACAATGTCTTGTTAGTGCAGTAACTGTCATATCTTGTGTCGCTAAAGCAGGGGAAATATGGATGAGATCATAATTATAGCACACGCCTACCACAACCTTGACACATCTACCACAACCCTGACACATCTACCACAACCCTGACACATCTACCACAACCCTGACACATCTACCACAACCCTGACACATCTACCACAACCCAGACACGCCTACCACAGCCCTGACACATCTACCACAACCCTGACACATCTACCACAACCCAGACACGCCTACCACAGCCCTGACACATCTACCACAGCCCTGACACATCTACCACAACCCAGACACGCCTACCACAACCCAGACACGCATACCACAGCCCTGACACATCTACCACAACCCTGACACATCTACCACAACCCAGACACGCCTACCACAACCCAGACACGCCTACCACAACTCAGACTCGCCTACCACAACCCAGACACGCCTACCACAACCCAGACACATCTACCACAGCCCTGACACATCTACCACAGCCCTGACACATCTACCACAACCCAAACACATCTACCACAACCCAAACACGCCTACCACAACCCTGACACATCTACCACAACCCAGACACATCTACCACAACCCATACACATCTACCACAACCCAGACACATCTACCACAACCCAGACACATCTACCTCAACCCAGACACATCTACCTCAACCCAGACACATCTACCACAACCCACACACATCTACCACAACCCAGACACGCCTACCACAACCCAGACACATCTACCACAACCCAGACATCTACCACAACCCAGACACATCTACCTCAACCCAGACACATCTACCACAACCCAGACACATCTACCTCAACCCAGACACATCTACCACAACCCAGACACATCTACCACAACCCAGACACATCTACCTCAACCCAGACACATCTAACACAACCCAGACACATCTAACACAACCCAGACACATCTACCTCAACCCAGACACATCTAACACAACCCAGACACGCATACCACAAAGCAGATAAGCCTAACACTACACAGGCACATCTACCACAATGTGGACATCTCTACCACAAGTTGGACATCTCTACTACAAGTCGGACATCTCTACCACAAACTGGACTTCTCTACCACAAACTGGACTTCTTTACCATAAACTGGACTTCTCTACCACAAACTGGCACGTCTGTCATAACACTGACACTTCTACCACATGCCTGTCATCTCTACGGTGTGAACACTTCTAACACATGGCTGTCATCTCTACGGTGTGAACACTTCTGCCACATGGCTGTCATCTCTACGGTGTGAACACTTCTAACACATGGCTGTCATCTCTACGGTGTGAACACTTCTACCACATGCCTGTCATCTCTACGGTGTGAACACTTCTAACACATGGCTGTCATCTCTACGGTGTGAACACTTCTGCCACATGGCTGTCATCTCTACGGTGTGAACACTTCTGCCACATGGCTGTCATCTCTACGGTGTGAACACTTCTACCACATGGCTGTCATCTCTACGGTGTGAACACTTCTGCCACATGGCTGTCATCTCTACGGTGTGAACACTTCTGCCACAAGGCTGTCATCTCTACGGTGTGAACACTTCTGCCACATGGCTGTCATCTCTACGGTATGAACACTTCTGCCACATGGCTGTCATCTCTACGGTATGAACACTTCTGCCACATGGCTGTCATCTCTACGGTATGAACACTTCTGCCACATGGCTGTCATTTCTACGGTATGAACACTTCTGCCACATGGCTGTCATCTCTACGGTGTGAACACTTCTGCCACATGGCTGTCATTTCTACGGTATGAACACTTCTGCCACATGGCTGTCATCTCTACGGTGTGAACACTTCTACAACACTGCGAACACTTAGTGCCATCTGCTAACACAGAATGTAAAGTACATGATAAGACAGCAGACAGTTTTTAAAGGGAAAAAGTGATAAGACAGCAGACAGTATTTACTAGGAAAATATAACACGTGATAAGACAGTAGACATTTTTTACTGGGGAAAAGTGGCAAGTGATGATTCAGTAGACGCTATAAGTGACAGACAGCGCAGTCGACAATTCATTGTTTTGCTATTCCAAGAATGTGGATTATGAGATCAACTAGCTATGCTCTTTAGTAGATCTAGCAGGTAAGACCTGTCCCTCCAGTCGACATAGGAGGTAAGACCGGTCCCTCCAGTCGACATAAGAGGTAAGACCGATCCCTCCAGTCGACATAGGAGGTAAGACAGGTCCCTCTAGTAGACATAGGAGGTAAGACCGGTCCCTCTAGTAGACATAAGAGGTAATACCGATCCCTCCAGACGACATAAGAGGTAAGACCTGTCCCTCCAGTCGACATAGGAGGTAAGACCTGTCCCTCCAGTCGACATAAGAGGTAATACCGATCCCTCCAGTCGACATAGGAGGTAAGACCTGTCCCTCCAGTCGACATAAGAGGTAATACCGATCCCTCCAGTCGACATAAGAGGTAAGACCTGTCCCTCCAGTCGACATAGGAGGTAAGACCTGTCCCTCCAGTCGACATAAGAGGTAAGACCGATCCCTCCAGTCGACATAGGAGGTAAGACAGGTCCCTCTAGTAGACATAGGAGGTAAGACCGGTCCCTCTAGTAGACATAGGAGGTAAGACCGGTCCCTTTAGTAGACATAGGAGGTAAGACCGGTCCCTCTAGTAGACATAGGAGGTAAGACCTGTCCCTCCAGTCGACATAAGAGGTAAGACCGGTCCCTCCAGTCGACATAGGAGGTAATACCGATCCCTCCAGTCGACATAAGAGGTAAGACCGATCCCTCCAGTCGACATAGGAGGTAAGACAGGTCCCTCTAGTAGACATAGGAGGTAAGACCGGTCCCTCTTGTAGACATAGGAGGTAAGACCGATCCCTCCAGTCGACATAAGAGGTAAGACCGGTCCCTCTAGTAGACATAGGAGGTAAGATCGGTCCCTCTAGTAGATATAGGAGGTAAGATCGGTCCCTCTAGTAGATATAGGAGGTAAGACCGGTCCCTCTAGTAGATATAGGAGGTAAGACCGGTCCCTCTAGTAGATATAGGAGGTAATACCGGTCCCTCTAGTAGATATAGGAGGTAAGACCGGTCCCTCTAGTAGATATAGGAGGTAATACCGGTCCCTCTAGTAGATATAGGAGGTAAGACCGGTACTTCTAGTAGACATAGGAGGTAAGACCGGTCCCTCTTGTAGACATAGGAGGTAAGACCGATCCCTCCAGTCGACATAGGAGGTAAGACCGGTCCCTCTAGTAGACATAGGAGGTAAGACCGGTCCCTCTAGTAGATATAGGAGGTAAGACTGGTCCCTCTAGTAGATATAGGAGGTAAGACCGGTCCCTCTAGTAGACATAGGAGGTAAGACCGGTCCCTTTAGTAGACATAGGAGGTAAGACCGGTCCCTTTAGTAGACATAGGAGGTAAGACCGGTCCCTTTTGTAGACATAGGAGGTAAGACCGGTCCCTTTTGTAGACATAGGAGGTAAGACCGGTCCCTCTAGTAGATATAGGAGGTAAAACCGGTCCCTCTAGTAGACATAGGAGGTAAGACCGAGGGCAGTGTTTCCCTACTTGAGGCGTACGCCCATTTGGGGGGAGGGGGGGAACTAGAACTTTTCAGAACTTGGTTGCTATTATTCTGTGGACGGAGAGAGGAGAGAGAAGGTAGAGAGAGAGAGAGAGATGATACGGACAGGGGGACATCAAAACCTTTGAAGCGTTGAGAAAAAAAAGGTTGGGAAACATTGATCCAGGGTGTAAGACTGGGCCCTGTAAGTCGACCAGATGATAAGACTGGGCTCTGTAAGTCGACCAGATGATAAGACTGGGCCCTGTAAGTCGACCAGGTGATAAAATTGGCCCCTGTAAGTCGACCTGGTAAGAATATGCCCTGCAAGTCGACCAGATGATAAGACTGGGTCCTGTAAGTCGACTAGGTAAGAATAGGCCATGTAAGTAGACCAGATGATAAGACTGGGCCCTGTAAGTCGACCAGATGATAAGACTGGGTCCTGTAAGTCGACCAGGTAAAAATAGGCCATGTAAGTCGACCAGGTAAAAATAGGCCATGTAAGTCGACCAGATGATAAGACTGGGCCCTGTAAGTCGACCAGATGATAAGACTGGGTCCTGTAAGTCGACCAGGTAAGAATAGGCCATGTAAGTCGACCAGATGATAAGACTGGGCCCTGTAAGTCGACCAGATGATAAGACTGGGCCCTGTAAGTCGACCAGATGATAAGACTGGGCCCTGTAAGTCGACCAGATGATAAGACTGGGCCCTGTAAGTCGACCAGATGATAAGACTGAGCCCTGTAAGTGGCACTGGATTTGGACTATAAAACAGAATCTACAGTGAGGAAACAAGGGGCGAACCAAAAGTAAGCCTCCAAGGCATGTAAAGCTCATAAAAATGTTGGATTAATGGGCATAAAACTTTTCATATTCGTCAGTTAACAACGCCATGCCAGACGGAGGTACTCTCAGCAGCAGCTAGAAGATATCCATTAGATAAAGACGGCGGTACTCTCAGCAGCAGCTAGAAAATATCCATTACATAAAGACGGCGGTACTCTCAGCAGCAGCTAGAAAATATCCATTACATAAAGACGGAGGTTCGACTGAGGCAGTGGTCCAAACAGCAGGTTCGTCCTATGATAGGACCTAACAGAAGGTTCGTGATATGATAGGACCTAACAGAAGGTTCGTGATATGATAGGACCTAACAGAAGGTTTGTGATATGATAGGACCAAAGAGAAGATTCATGATGTGATAGGACCAAACAGAAGGTTTGTGATATGATAGGACCTAACAGAGGGTTCGTTCTGTGATATGATTTTCTAACTCATAAAGCCATTGTCAGTTGGTGGAAGTCTATGGAGACAGTGTGATGAGTCGGTACAGTGTGGCAAGATGATATGCAGAATTTCGAACCGGCAGAGTGGCAGACCCAGGACACCAGGTACGGCGAGAAGAAAACGCACCCCGAACATGGGACAATGGAGAACAGAAAAGTGAGTGGGAACAGACTGATGCATGACTTGAGTTACATGGGACAATGGAGAACAGAAAAGTGAGTGGGAACAGACTGATGCATGACTTGAGTTACATGAGACAATGGAGAACAGAAAAGTGAGTAGGAACAGACTGATGCATGACTTGAGTTACATGGGACAATGGAGAACAGAAAAGTGAGTGGGAATAGACTGATGCATGACTTGAGTTACATGGGACAATGGAGAACAGAAAAGTGAGTGGGAACAGACTGATGCATGACTTGACTTAAATGGGACAGTGTCCAGAATGGTTGTGATTTCATAACGTGTGAGAATGATGGGCCCCACGAGCCCTTTCCAAGGACCACAGGCAAAGAAAGTGGCATATGCCCTATCATTCCTGCAACAATATGCCAAGACTTTCCGAAACGTACCGTCACCAGAGACGGGACACGGGCTCATCACAGCATCCCATTGGCTCACCATAGCATCACACGGGCTCATCACAGCATCCCATTGGCTCACCATAGCATCACACGGGCTCATCACAGGATGCCACGGGCTCATCATAGCACCCCAGAATCGAAAAGTACAAGCATAGACCAGGAATTCAAGGTCGTACCGTTATATTTTGGATAAGAAGTGCATGCTGTTGGTTGATTTCCTGCAACAGGCAGCAGTAAGTAATGCAGCTGCGTACCGTAAAACACTGGAACGTTTACGAGGTGCTATAAGACGTAGTCGTCCTGGGCTGTTGACAAAAGGGGAGCTCTTCTCCGTGATAACGCTGGACTACGGCCGCTTCGGTTGTGCAACACTTGAAACATTTTCTATGGGAGAATCTGGACAATCCAGTCTCGATCTGGCGCCATGTGATTTTCTTCTCAGCTGTCAAGCAACATCTTGCTGGCCACAGATCTCAGCTCTCAAGCAACATCTTGCTGGCTACAGATCTCAGCTCTCAAGCAACATCTTGCTGGCCACAGATCTCAGCTCTCAAGCAACATCTTGCTGGCCACAGATCTCAGATGTCAAGCAACATCTTGCTGGCTACAGATCTCAGCTCTCAAGCAACATCTTGCTGGCCACAGATCTCAGCTCTCAAGCAACATCTTGCTGGCCACAGATCTCAGATGTCAAGCAACATCTTGATGGCCACAGATCTCAGATGTCAAGCAACATCTTGCTGGCCACAGATCTCAGATGTCAAGCAACATCTTGCTGGCCACAGATCTCAGCTCTCAAGCAACATCTTGCTGGCCACAGATCTCAGATGTCAAGCAACATCTTGCTGGCCACAGATCTCAGGTGCCAAGCAACATCTTGCTGGCCACAGATCTCAGATGTCAAGCAACATCTTGCTGGCCACAGATCTCAGCTCTCAAGCAACATCTTGCTGGCCACAGATCTCAGATGTCAAGCAACATCTTGCTGGCCACAGATCTCAGGTGTCAAGCAACATCTTGCTGGCCACAGATCTCAGATGTCAAGCAACATCTTGCTGGCCACAATTCTCAGAGTAATGATGATGTGGAAATCGTGGTGGCACGGTGGCTCTACGTCGAGGACACCACATTTTACAAGATGACCATCGAAAAAACTTGTCCTACGCTTAGACAAAATGTCTCACTCGTCACGGCCACAACGTGGAAAACTGAGTTTTCCTTTATGGAACACAGTGTACAATGTGTTGTGTCCAAGTAAACTTTGCTCTTGATATAATAATCCTCGTAAACTTTCTTCTAGGACGACCCTTGTACTTCTGTGCTAGATGATAAGTTATCACATCATCTATGCTAGATAACGAATTATTACATCATCTATGCTAGGTAACTAATTATCATATCATTTATGCTAGATAACGAATTAACATATCATTTATGCTAGATAACGAATTATCATACCGTTCTACAAGCACAGGTTAAAGAGCACATACAGGGCAGTGGAGGTTAGAAATAAGATGGACTTAGTCTGACAACACGTATTTATATCCTGATCTGCTTCTCATTAACTTTCTCTAACATGCTTCTCTGACCAGTATCTGTGACAAGTTCATGTCATTTTCCGTAACGTGTTTTAAAATAAGCTCATGTTATTCTTTTAGACTATGAGATATATATATATATATATATATATATATATATATATATATATATATATATATAATTCAATAATTCATTAGCAGGCATGTTTATCGCTCCGGATTATATATTCATTATTTTTAAATTTTTTAATGAACAAACTGGAAAAGAGGAGAAAATCAAAATGAACATAAATGTATTAGAATGACACTGATGGCTGCTACTAGAAAATTAGATTTGCCTTTATGGTTGGGGCCACTGAAATGATCAGAGACTGGCGTATAAGCAGGCTGGGAGATGTCATAAAGAAACTATCACCTGGTCTCAGACAAGTTTCTTATAAGTTACACTATACTCTGTGCACGCAGCGGCATGTATTAGGTTACGGGACTCTCATCTGAATCCACTCACTGGAGAGTTTTAGGGCGGTTGCCTTGTCCAGTTCCGAGAAAGGTATGAAAATCTCTTAACATGGCAATGTATATCCTTTTGGTTAGATTCCCTTTTGTAGACCGATATTTTAGTTTTTGTTGTAGCTTCTTATACCGATATTCTAATTCTTTGTTGTGGCTTTGTAGACCGATATTCTAGTTCTTTGTTGTAGCTTCATATAGCGATATTTTAGCTCTTTGTTGTAGCTTTGTAGACCGATATTCTAGTTCTTTGTTGTATCTTTGTAGACCGATGTTCTATGCTGTAGCTCTGTAGACCGATATTCTAGTTCTTTGTTGTATCTTTGTAGATCGATATTCTAGTTCTTTGTTGTAGCTTTGTAGATCGATATTCTAGTTCTTTGTTGTAGCTTTGTAGATCGATATTCTAGTTCTTTGTTGTAGCTTTGTAGACCGATATTCTAGTTCTTTGCTGTAGCTTTGTAGATCGATATTCTAGTTCTTTGTTGTAGCTTTGTAGATCGATATTCTAGTTCTTTGTTGTAGCTTTGTAGATCGATATTCTAGTTCTTTGCTGCAGCTTTGTAGACCGATATTCTAGTTCTTTGTTGTAGCTTTGTAGATCGATATTCTAGTTCTTTGCTGCAGCTTTGTAGACCGATATTCTAGTTCTTTGATGTAGCAAAAACCTTCTAGCCCTACTACGCTGATCTGTCAAGTACTTTCCAAATCTTTTCAAACTGTGGCACGTGTGGTAAATTTCTGTTGTCTTCTTAATGCTGGTCTGTCATCAGACTGACCAATATAAAGGTTCGCAGGCTATGCTGGCTACATTATGTTGACCAAAAAAAAAAAAAACCCCCCACACAGCGATTTGAAGTTTCGTTACATGAAATATGAACCTGTATGGAGGCAGAGATCTATAGATATTCAGCCCGCATTGGACTGGAACTAAATTGCTGTGGATTCTCT
This sequence comes from Achatina immaculata, assembly GCA_009760885.1. Classification (NCBI taxonomy): domain Eukaryota; kingdom Metazoa; phylum Mollusca; class Gastropoda; order Stylommatophora; family Achatinidae; genus Lissachatina; species Lissachatina immaculata. Next base: position 38,895,250 of record CM019720.1, read on the forward strand.
GTCTGGCGAGTAGTTATCATATCAACGAGCAAAAACTGCGCTGTAATTTGGTTAAAAATATATTTTGGCGGCACACCTCTAGCTCTCTCGTGGCACACCACTGTGTCGCGGGACACCAATAGAAGAATGATCTACACAACCCATCTTTAGCCCAGCTTAACAACCATTGTGTTCCGCGTTCTCCAGCCCTCTCTCTCCACCCCGTCTGTGCTGTCAACAAGTCAGATTAATAACATAACACAAGTCTTCACACATTCACAAAGTTAAACACAAGTCTTCACACATTCACAAAGTTAAACACAAGTCTTCACACATTCACAAAGTTAAACACAAGTCTTCATACATTCACAAAGTTAAACACAAGTCTTCACACATTCACAAAGTTAAACACAAGTCTTCACACATTCACAAAGTTAAACACAAGTCTTCACACATTCACAAAGTTAAACACAAGTCTTCACACATTCACAAAGTTAAACACAAGTCTTCATACACACATTCAAACAAGCAAACACTCTCTGACACAGTTTCCTACAATTCACAAATAAGTGCCATTTCCCCATTCTTCTTTGTTATGTATACACACACGTAGATTTAGATGTTATCTTCTGTTCATATTTCTTTCTTCTGTATGTGTTTGTAAGAAACGTTACACCAAATGTTTGTAGTACGGGGCATGTTTTCTTCTCTAGGTCATGTCATCTACAGGAACATTGTAACTCAAGTTCCGGGGCTGTTGTGACATGTCAGTCTCAACGTCGTCTTCTTGTTTGTTGTGACATGTCAGTCAGTCTCAATGTCGTCTTCTTCTTCTTGTGACATGTCAATCTCAACGTTGTCTTCTTGTTGTGACATGTCAGTCTCAACGTCGTTTTCTTGTTGTGACATGTCAGTCTCAACGTCGTTTTCTTGTTGTGACATGTCAGTCTCAACGTCGTCTTGTTGTGACAAAGTATTTCACATGGAGGAAGCTGGTAAGTTTTTCACGGTCTTACCCAGTCTAATGCGCCAGCGGGAACTCGTCGCACTTCTCGTTCCCTGACACACACGCACATAACACACACGCATACATACACACGCACACAAACACGGACATAAACAGCAGACCCATTGTCTGTCCGACCACAAGGATTAATATAGGGTATTCGTTCTTTCCCCCTGTTTATAGCGGAAGTTAATAATCCTGACTGATATGTGACACGTGTTCCAAATTATAGGCATAAAGTGCCGTAATCTTTATACTTATGCCCCTAGTTACCATTCTCCAGGCATATGTGCCCATGATATTTGTCTGCCGTCTTTGTAGATGGTGCAGGTGATAGTAATATCACTTTCAGTAACATTTCAACCACTTTTCTATCTTCAACACAATTCTTCATTCGTGTTCATTTTCATAATTTCTGCAAGCAGTTAATACAACTGATTAAACTGTGCACTGCTGCTGTTAGTACAACTGATTAAACTGTGCACTGCTGCTGTTAGTACAACTGATTAAACTGTGTGATGCTGTTGTTAAAATAAATGATTAAATTGTTTGATAATGGAAACAAAATATGAACACATTATTAAGTTGTGTGGTATTGCCATTAAAACAAACAATTAAAGTGTGTAGTAATGTCACTAAAATAAGTGATTAAAGTATGTAGCATTGTCATTAAAACAAACAATTAAAGTGTGCAGTAATGTCATTAAAACAAGTGATTAAAGTGTGTAGTACTGTGAATAAAACAAGGTATTAGAGTGTGTGTACTGTCATTAGAACAAGTGATTTTAGTGTGTAGTAATGTCATTAGAACAAGTGATTAGAGTGTGTAGTACTGTCGATAAAACAAGTGATTAGAGTGTGTAGTAATGTCATTAAAACAAGTGATTTTAGTATGTAGTAATGTCATTAAAACAGGTGATTTTAGTGTGTAGTAATGTCATTAAAACAAGTGATTAGAGTGTGTAGTACTGTCGATAAAACAAGTGATTAGAGTGTGTAGTAATATCATTAGAACAAGTGATTAGAGTGTGTAGTAATGTCATTAGAACAAGTGATCAGAGTGTGTAGTACTGTCGATAAAACAAGCGATTAGAGTGTATAATAATGTCATTAGAACAAGTGAGTGTGTAGTAATGTCATTAGAACAAGTGATTAGAGTGTGTAGTAATGTCATTAGAACAAGTGATTAGAGTGCGTAGTAATGTCATTAGAACAAGTGATTAGCGTGTGTAGTAATGTCATTAGAACAAGTGATTAGCGTGTGTAGTAATGTCATTAGAACAAGTGATTAGCGTGTGTAGTAATGTCATTAGAACAAGTGATTAGCGTGTGTAGTAATGTCATTAAAACAAGTGACTAGAAAGTATTAATGATCGAATATTAGAAAATTTTCCTCAGGGAAAAAAATGCACCATTGAGAACCAGGCGCTAGTCAGTCACATGACGCAAGAACAAGCTAGTCACATGATGCAAAAACGAGCTAGTCACATGATGCAAGAGCAAGCTAGTCACATGACGCAAGAACAAGCTAGTCACATGATGCAAGAACAAGCTGTGAATGAAGTCTTTGGTAGCCACGCAGAGTATCACCTACAGCTGAAACACACCACATACAAACTATTACACAGTGTAGGCAAGAAACATACCACATACAAACTATTACACAGTGTAGGCAAGAAACATACCACATACAAACTATTACACAGTGTAGGCAAGAAACATACCACATACAAACTATTACACAGTGTAGGCAAGAAACATACCACATACAAACTATTACACAGTGTAGGCAAGAAACATACCACATACAAACTATTACACAGTGTAGGCAAGACAAGATACATGTTGACTAACCTGTGGTGGCCACAGTACAGATGACTCCTCGCGCTTACACAGTATCCGCTGTCGTGACAGAAACCCGTCCTCTAGTGAAAATAATCGGGCCGACGAATCACTTAAACGTGGATCACGAAGATGTCGGTGACTTTTGTCTCAGCTGGCGTCTCCCGTCCACGATCTGCGACCAAGTCGAGTGCACGAGTGTCTGGTGATGCTGGTTGTGCCAGAGACGCGGCCCGGCCCAGGGCAAGGCGAGGAGCTTGTAGCCAATCACTGACAGCACTCATGCGAGAGGAGGGAATTCCCTGCAGAAAGTGAGATTAGCTCTGGTAGGTGCCTGGTCTTTCCTCGGGATTATTCTGTCAAAAAGTGCCTTAAATGTTGTACTGGGTTAATATATGTCATTGTTTAGCTCTCTCCACCCTGCACAAAGTGGAATGTCACTTCTTTCACCCTTGTCATATCTTGTCAAAGTTATTATGTTACAAGTTCTCATATATGTGTATGTGTGTATGCGCGGGCATACATGTACATTATATATAGTTTCACTTGTCAGCGTGTGTCACCAAGACAGAACTTTCATCTTGTCCAGGAAGTTCTTTGTCTACACACATCACACACACACATCACACACACACACCCACACACTTGACAGTGTTTGACTGCGCCATGTGAGTGTAGCACTTCACACGAAGATCATTCCCCTGGTGTACCTAGACCTGCTGACACTTGCTGATCTGAACTTGTGGCGGCCGACTAAGCTGTGCTGACAACAGAGCTGGTCTCAGGATAACTGCGCAGTTGTTTTCACTGTCCCCAGAGTGACACACACATGACAGCACTACACACCTGTCTACAGACACAGATCACTGTGTTGTCACTCAGTCACTCCCCGTCTACATTCTCTCTCTCTCTCTCTCTTCTAGCTCCAGTTTCTCTTTGTGTTTTAGTTCGTGTCTGTGGCTCACTGGTTCTCCTCTGTATATGTATGTGTTACTGTCTGTACGTGCTGGTGTCTGTATATGTTGGTGACTGTATGTGCGTGTCACTCTGTGTATATGGTGGTGTCTGTTGAGGTTTGTATGTATACGTCTATATATTGAGGTTTGAATGTATACGTCTCTGTGTTGACGTTCTCTATGTATACGTCTATATGTCGACGTTTGTATGTATACGTATATCTGTTGAGGTTTGTATGTATACGTCTATATGTTGATGCTGAGAATGTATACGTCTATATGTTGATGTTGTGCATGTATACGTCTATATGTTGACGTTTGTATGTATACATCTGTATGTTAAGGTTGTATGTACACGTCTATATGTAGACGTTTGTATGTATACGTCTATATGGTGAGGTTTGTATGTATACGTCTATATGCTGAGGTTTCTATATGTTGAGTTTGTATGTACACTCCTATATGTAGACGTTTATATGTATATGTATGATGTGAGAAGAAAATAAAAGAAAACCCTTGTATTTAACTGTGAAGAACATGAGCTGACGTCTTATAGTTTTATTTCTTCTCTGCTTTCTAACTCATCATCATTATCATCATCTATTGTTGATGTAAATAACTGTTGATGTAGACGTGCTCATAAAATGTTAGTGTAGATAAATTGCTGATGTAGATAAATTATTGATGTGAATGAATTGTTGGTGTACATAAATTGTTGCAGTAAATAGAATGTTGGTAGAAAAAGTTTTCTTGGTGTAAAAACATTGCTGGTGAAAGTCAGTTGTTAATGTAAATGCATAACTTGTGCAGACAGGTTGTTGGTAGTAACAAACCAGACAGGTTGTTGGTAGTAACAAACTTACTGTGTGAACGTACTTGTTAAAGTATATGTCATGTTGATACTGTCTGTTGTTAAAGTATGTGTCATGTTGATACTGTCTGCTGTTAAAGTATGTGTCATGTTGATACTGTCTGCTGTTAAAGTATGTGTCATGTTGATACTGTCTGCTGTTAAAGTATATGTCATGTTGATACTGTCTGCTGTTAAAGTATGTGTCATGTTGATACTGTCTGCTGTTAAAGTATGTGTCATGTTGATACTGTCTGTTGTTAAAGTATGTGTCATGTTGATACTGTCTTGAAGCCACACAGAAGATATGAACGTGCAGACAACAACTGTTATTTTAGAACTGTTTTCATACACACAAGAGAAGATGACATTCAAAGAGCTAACATTGTACGTGAGGAGAACATTGTTGTCTGGTGATACATAGGCAAGAATGTTGTCTGGTGATAGATAAGAATGTTGTCTGGTGATAGATAAGAATGTTGTCTGGTGATAGATAAGAATGTTGTCTGGTGATACATAGGCAAGAATGTTGTCTGGTGATAGATAAGAATGTTGTCTGGTGATACATAGGCAAGAATGTTGTCTGGTGATAGATAAGAATGTTGTCTGGTGATACATAGGCAAGAATGTTGTCTGGTGATAGATAAGAATGTTGTCTGGTGATACATGGACAAGAATGTTGTCTGGTGATATACAGATAAGAATGTTGTCTGGTGTTACATTGGCAAGATTGCAATACTTGTGTCTGATGATAGACAGTACTAGTTTCTGGTATAGACAGAGAATGCTGGTGTCTGATGTTATCTAAGATCTCAGAATGTAACTAGAATCTTGTGTGATGTTATCTAAGATGTCAAGATGTCACTAGAATATTGTCTGATGTAATCTAAAATCTCAACATGTCACTAGAATATTGTCTGATGTTATATAGACTTCTGATATGTGATCTGCACAAAAGGATTGATTGAACTTGCCTGTGTACGGTGTTTTATTGAAACTGATTAATCACAGTAAAATAGATTTAATACTCAGTGACATGAGTGCTTATATTAAGTTTTATATTGTGAGTATATCATCATTTTTTTGTTGTGTTGTTATGTGGAAAAGTGACAGATGAGCTCATGACATATAATGAGACAGTCTTGGCAGATTTGGCAACATAACAGCCACAACACTTAACACTTAGCTGATCGTCGTTTTTGTTTCTACATCTGTTACTATAAGTGAAAGACGGGTGTTTGTATGGGTGTATGTGCATGTGTATATGTGCGTATGTGTATGCTTGTATGTATGTATGCATGCATGTATGTATGTATGCATGTATGTATGTATGTATGCTTATATGTATGCATGTATGTGTGTATGTAGTAAGTGTGTGGGGGTGTGGGAAAGGATGTATGAGTGGAGCGTAAGAGAAAGCAGTTTACACCGACCAGTTGAAGAATGGGGACTTTCACACACTCAGACTTGTCAACTGTCCATCTCAGCCACAAGAAAATACATTCAGCGTTTTTATGTCTGGCTTTAAAATGTCGCAATTATGTTAATGAGGCACACACAGGCCAAAGTTTGTTGGCGCACACAAAAAATAGTCTTGGCATTTTGAAGAGCAATGTGAGAAGATTTACTGCGGTTTCTGTGCTCAATTTATGCAGTAAGGCATGCTTTACTTAAAAGTCTGCTGATGTACAATAGAAATTAAAAATGCTAATTGTAAATTATCATTCACATTCGTCTCCGTTCTATAAGGCACAAACATTACTGTGGGCATAACTAAAACTTGTCCTCGGCTTCAGTGTTGCTTCTGTGTGTTTGTGGAATGTTGACAGTAATTATCTGGGCATGACACGGCTGTGAAGACAACTTGTAGGATTCTATAACAGGGGCACAGTAGTCCAGCTGAGCTACAAGTTACGGTCACATTCATTTTCCAAGATCTTACATTTCTTTCATTCACTCACATGTGCTAGAGAGAGAGAGAGAGACAAAGGAGTGTGTGCTAGAGAGAGACAAAGGAGGGTGTTCTAGAGAGAGGCAAAGGAAGGTGTGCTAGAGAGAGACAAAGAAGGGTGTGCTAGAGAGAGACAAAGGAGTGTGTGCTAGAGAGAGACAAGGGAAGGTGTGCTAGAGAGAGACAAAGAAGGGTGTGCTAGAGAGAGACAAAGGAGGGTGTGCTAGAGAGAGAGAGAAAGGAGGGTGAGCTAGAGAGAGACAAAAGAGGGTGTGCTAGAGAGAGAAAAAGGAGTGTGTGCTAGAGATAAAGGAGGATGTGTTAGACAGAGAGATAAAGGAGGGTGTGCTTGACAGAGAGATAAAGGAGGGTGTGCTAGAGAGAGACAGACAAAGGAAGGTGTGCTAGAGAGAGACAAAGAAGGGTGTGCTAGACATAGAGATAAAGGAGGGTGAGCTAGACAGAGATATAAAGGAGTGTGTGCTAACGAGAGAGAGAAAGATAGTCAGAGGGCGTGCTAGAGAGACAGACAGAGAAATGTGTGCTAGATAGAGAGAGAGACTTGCTAGAGAGAGAGGAGAGAGAGATACAACGACAAAAACGGTTAAAAAGTATATCCATCTTCGCCGCAGTGCACTCGTTTTTTGTGTTGTTGTTGATGTCTGGCTGTAAGCGTGTTAAATTTGCCAAAAGCTACATTTACGATTGACGTTAAAAAAAACCAACAATATACACAACATACAACAAACTGTGCCTATGTTTCAACAAATATATCTGCTCACAGAACAGCATTACATCCGTGTACGCCTGCCTGTGTGATTGTTCATTACATGTAAGGAACAGAAAGTAGAGCATTCTGAATACATATGTATGTGAACTATCAGAATAGATATTTGTTACTTCCCCTATTACAGCGCAGAGGGCCATATACATATCAAATATCACAGACAACACACCACTACAGTATACGCTAGAAACACAATATAAAATATCAAGCAGCATATCAGACACCACAATATATATATATATATATATATATATATATATATATATAAAGCATCAAACAACACAAGAAATACTACAATATACCTTTTCTAAACATACAGTGTAACACACCAAACAATATATCAGACACTACAATATAAAATACAATATAACGTACTAAGCAACACGAGAAATACTACAATATACGTTATAAATATACAATATAACACATCAAACAACATAAGAAATACCACAATATATGCTCTCTAAACATAAACACACCCAACAAAAATCATACACTACAATATAAACATCACACATCAAACAACTTATCAGACACTACAATATAAGCATAAAATATAACCCTTTAAGCAGATAAGAAATACTACAATATAACCATACAATATAATATACCAAACAACACAAGAAATACTACAATATATGCTAGAAAATTACAATATAAAACTCCAAACCAAACACCAGACATTACAATTTAGACTAGAAACATTCAAAATAACAACTTGCCAGAATATTTATCATGTTTCTACCCGGCAGATAAATTATTCATCTAGGTCAGTGTTTCTATCTGGCAGGTAAATTCTTCATCTAGATCAATGTTTCTACCTGGAGGTAAATTCTTCATCTATGTCAGTGTTTATACCTGGAGGTAAATTCTTCATCTATGTCAGTGTTTCTACCTGGAGGTAAATTCTTCATCTATGTCAGTGTTTCTACCTGGAAAGTAAATTCTTCATCTAGGTCAGTGTTTCTACCTGGAAAGTAAATTCTTCATCTATGTCAGTGTTTCTACCTGGAAGGTAAATTCTTCATCTATGTCAGTGTTTCTACTTGGAAGATAAATTCTTCATCTAGGTCAGTGTTTCTACTTGGAAGATAAATTTTTCATCTGGCTCAATGTTTCTACCTTGCAGGTAAATTCTTCATCTAGATCAATGTTTCTACCTTGCAGGTAAATTCTTCATCTAAATCAATGTGTCTACCTGGCAGTACATTCCCGCAACTGGCTCAGCTTTTCTGCTGATCGAAACTTAAATATCTAATTATTCTTTTCAGTTTTTTATTCTGCCCGTACTGCTGTCATGACAACATGTATTGTCTTTGTTCTCTCCCTTTCTTTATACTGTATATATTGTCCTTCTGTAAGATTTCTCAATATTTAGTTTTATGCCATAATTTTATCCTGTCTCTCTGTCTCGCTCCTCGGAACAGTAAGATCCCATACAGTGATAGCAACAAACCTAAAGAGGAGAGTCTTTTAAGAGATGACACAACATGCACACAACATGCACACAACATGCGGCATGACACAAGATGCATTCAGCGGCATGAAGACAATGCTGTTGAGACTATCTAGAAATGTACCCATAAAAACAAAATGAAGATTTCTAAAATGTTATATTTGCTCTGTTTTACTATGTTTCAGCATATGAGACATAAACAGATTTTGAACGATGTCACTCTACTCAACTCCGCAGCTCATTTAAGCTTCGTGATGACTGGGTGGTCTTTGCCCAGCTGAGAGTTCTTTTCACGGATCTCATGGGGAGGGGGGGGGGAAAGTGAGATCTGGTCGAGAGTAGACATGTTAGTCGGTTCGTCTAGGTTTTGGTAGCGCCGTTAGAATGTAAGAATAGTTGTCTGCTTCTGCTTGTCTTTTTTTAGGACACATACGAGAGATTGTTAGTCACGTTGCTGTGAAATTATTTTCAGGTTTGATGAATTCGTGATGTGAGGTTAGTATGTCATTTTGTGTGTGTGTGGGGGGGGGGGGGGAGGTACGTGTACATTCCTGCGATAAACTCACGTTCGTCGGATGCTTTTCTGTATTATCCTATTGTTGACTTCTCATGTCGTGCATTGATATTTAGCTTTCTTCACTCAGCAGGATGTCATCTTCATTGATCTCTTTATTAAATAATGTCGAAGGATTTTGGTAGCTGCCGACTTTGGCTGTTGTGTACTTCAACGTTTTGCTCTTAGTGCTGTTGTTTGATTGACTGGACTGCTGAACCCTGTGACTGTTCAGTCATTCTTGTTAACTCCCTTTTGTTGTTGTTTCCCTTACCTGAAAGAATGTTGTTACTAAGTGCATAACAAAGTAGTGTTTTGTCGTTATGTATTTGTTAGTTGTGTTGCCGTATCACCTACGTTTAATTACTGTATGCCTTCACTGTACAAATCTCATACTACTTTATACGGAGCAGAAACCTGGAGTCTAAGCAAACAAATTGGAGAGAAGGATTAATGCAGCAGAAATTTGGATCTACAGAAAAATAGATCGTATAATCACGGAACACGAAGAGAACATATGCAGGCGTTTTAGAACAGCTCCAAGTGCAATGTCAACTTCCCACACAAATAATTATTTTAAAATACTTTAGCCATATCAAAAGGCATAATAACATACTGAAGATTATACTGGAAGAGAAAAGTGAAGGAAACAATGAGGGAGATGTAGATGAGAAGATAACATACGACAGCGGACAGGCAGCTGAGCTTGTGTCAGTGCACCACCTAGGCAAGGGAGCGAGGAAGCTGAGCTTGTGTCAGTGCACCACCTAGGCAAGGGAGCGAGGAAGCTGAGCTTGTGTCAGTGCACCACCTAGGCAAGGGAGCGAGGAAGCTGAGCTTGTGTCAGTGCACCACCTAGGCAAAGGAGCGAGGAAGCTGAGCTTGTGTCAGTGCACCACCTAGGCAAGGGAGCGAGGAAGCTGAGCTTGTGTCAGTGCACCATCTAGGCAAGGGAGCGAGGAAGCTGAGCTTGTGTCAGTGCATCATCTCCACGCTCCCCCTCCCCATCCTTATTTACGACCCACCTACCACACATCACAAGTCTCCGTTTAAACATTTGAATGTAAACTTTACCTTCTCTGAGTCTTGGGAGACATCAAGTCTCTGAGTCTTTGGGGATATCAAGTCTCTGAGTCTTTGGGGATATCAAGTCTCTGAGTCTTTGGGGATATCAAGTCTCTGAGTCTTTGGAGATATCAAGTCTCTGAGTCTTTGGAGATATCAAGTCTCTGAGTCTTTGGGGATATCAAATCTCTGAGTCTTTGGAGATATCAAGTCTCTGAGTCTTTGGGGATATCAAGTCTCTGAGTCTTTGGAGATATCAAGTCTCTGAGTCTTTGGGGATATCAAGTCTCTGAGTCTTTGGAGATATCAAGTCTCTGAGTCTTTGGGGATATCAAGTCTCTGAGTCTTTGGAGATATCAAGTCTCTGAGTCTTTGGGGATATCAAGTCTCTGAGTCTTTGGGGATATCAAGTCTCTGACTATACCAACAACAGTTAATTACAACTAGACACAGCGACACTAAAATTTGTTTCCATCAAACTATACAAGGCTTGTGTAATACTCATCGCATGTGATGTATCACCATGTGACTGCAGTCTGTGATGTCTCACTATGTGACTGCAGTCTGTGATGTCTCACTATGTGACTGCAGTCTGTGATGTCTCACTATGTGACTGCAGTCTGTGATGTCTCACTATGTGACTGCAGTCTGTGATGTCTCACTATGTGACTGCAGTCTGTGATGTCTCACTATGTGACTGCAGTCTGTGATGTCTCACTATGTGACTGCAGTCTGTGATGTCTCACCATGTGACTGCAGTCTGTGATGTCTCACCATGTGACTGCAGTCTGTGATGTCTCACCATGTGACTGCAGTCTGTGATGTCTCACCATGTGACTGCAGTCTGTGATGTCTCACCATGTGACTGCAGTCTGTGATGTCTCACCATGTGACTGCAGTCTGTGATGTCTCACCATGTGACTGCAGTCTGTGATGTCTCACCATGTGACTGCAGTCTGTGATGTCTCACCATGTGACTGCAGTCTGTGATGTCTCACCATGTGACTGCAGTCTGTGATGTATCACCATGTGACTGCAGTCTGTGATGTCTCACCGTGTGACTGCAGTCTGTGATGTCTCACTATGTGACTGCAGTCTGTGATGTCTCACTGTGTGACTGCAGTCTGTGATGTCTCACTATGTGACTGCAGTCTGTGATGTCTCACCGTGTGACTGCAGTCTGTGATGTCTCACTATGTGACTGCAGTCTGTGATGTCTCACTGTGTGACTGCAGTCTGTGATGTCTCACTATGTGACTACAGTCTGTAATGTTTCACCATGTGACTACAGTCTGTGACATCTTTTTTCATAAATATGCAGTCTGTGACTTGTCATTCATATAGGTGTGGGGCATGTCTTGTTGTGAATATACAATCTGTGACTTGTCTTCCTGTGTTGGCGCAGTTGAAAAAGATGTCCTAGGTCTGGCTGCTGTTCGTCACAGTCACAACATTCTTACCCGGAATCTTTCATTTCCTGCCAAGATATTTCCAGGAAAAGACGTTTCTAAACTTGTGGAAGATCTTTTCAAGAAAATATCTCACAGCATATATAAGTGTTTTTAAGCTCTTTTAAATACATTCAGTGGCATTCTAACAAGAAAGTTGTTTCAGAACATTCCAAGACTGTTTTTTTTACACAAAATGTTATTTCTGTCTAAGCTTTTTATAACAAATGTTAGTTATAATAAACATGCCCCCACCCCCACCCCGGCCAACTTCAACCAGACACAAAAAGAATTTGGTTCTATAAGTAGACAAGGAGTTTCTGTCAAACGTGTTTGTTGTTGCGTTGTCGTTGTGCTGTTGTTGTTGTTGTGATGTTGTTGTTGTGATGTTGTGTTTCTGTTGTTGATTTGTTGTTTTCCTCCTGTTGTTGTATTATTGTGCTGCTGTTATGTTTTTATTGTTGTTGTGGTTGTGTTGTTGTTTTATTGGTCTTGAATATTAACAGTAGAGATCTGTGTGTTATTTTCTATGTACCGATTGTGGGTCAGTACAGAAGACAGTGGGTCAGTGTAACCGATTGTGGGTCAGTGTAACCGATTGTGGGTCAGTGTAACCGATTGAAGGTCAGTGCAGAAGACAATAGGTCAGCGTAGAATTTAAAATATCAGTATTGAAGGTGGATAAGAAGTCAATAATGAGGATAAGAGATTAGCACAGAAGATAAGAGACCAATACAGAAGATAAGAAAATATACTTGTATGAAGTAGCTATTGTTAAAAAGTGCACAAAAGAACAAAACCTGTAGTTTCCAAAACTTCGTGAAAGCGCTAGTTTGGGGGGAGGGATGCCATTTTGGTTTGGTCTCCACAAACTGACATTAAAACTACTAAATAACCACTTTCCTGAATTTTATTCTGTCTTTGCTGTTGTCTTGGGAAAGACTATAATCTACCAGGCTGTGTGTTTTTTTAATGTCGACAGATCTTGTGAATCACTTCTGTCTGAAGTCTGAATATACCAGTTTTTCCAAAATGTCAGTTATTGTGTATTTGTGACAAGAAATATGAAATTATGTTGCTAGTCGCAGTCTGGCAGGAATTAAATATGGTTTATTAGTTAATAGAGAAGGGTGCTGGTAGGTTTAGCAAAGGTTATGTGTGGGGGTGGGGGAGGGCCACGGGAACAGCTGTATCTATCACATTTTGTAGAGTTAATATTTGTCTCTTGTTTCATTGCCATGTCAAAAAATCGACACTCACAAAATAGAGGAGATAACTTGCTGAGGCCCACCACAGGAGATAACCTGCTGAGGCCCACCACAGCCTGTGACTTTCAGCAGTACATTCTTCACCACAAGACAGTGTCACATCAACTTACTCAGAAAGTAGATAATGTCACTTGAATGACAACTTACTCAGAAAGTAGATAATGTCACTTGAATGACAACTTACTCAGAAAGTAGATAATGTCACTTGAATGACAACTTACTCAGAAAGTAGATAATGTCACTTGAATGACAACTTACTCAGAAAGTCGATAATGTCACTTGAATGACAACTTACTCAGAAAGTCGATAATGTCACTTGAATGACAACTTACTCAGAAAGTAGATAATGTCACTTGAATGACAACTTACTCAGAAAGTAGATAATGTCACTTGAATGACAACTTACTCAGAAAGTAGATAATGTCACTTGAATGACAACTTACTCAGAAAGTAGATAATGTCACTTGAATGACAACTTACTCAGAAAGTAGATAATGTCACTTGAATGACAACTTACTCAGAAAGGAAATACCGCAATAATTATTTGCTCAGAAAGCAGACAGTGTTGCTTCAGCAACGACTTGCTCAGAAAGTAGATAATGCTATATCTAAAACCTGACTGACAGTCAATAAAAAAATTATTTTTCTATCTTATGTAGCTTATATTGCATAATTATTGGTGGATTGTATATGTATGTATAATGACGTCTCATGGTAATACAATATTTTATTAATTCCCTCAAGATCTGCTGAATTTCTGTTCTTGAAAGATAAATTATACTTCATAGACTGTTATAAAATATTATTTAACTGCTTTACTTGGACACACCTGTTGTGTTTTCAGTTGACTGAGGTCGCAGGTAGGGTTTGGTAGAGAGGATTATTGTAACTAATCTTGTATCAGAAATGATCGCTGGAGTCATCGAGTGCAGGTAAATGAATTAACCAAGAGACTGAATGTCTGATGGTTTTATTTACTACACTGTCTATTTTCCTCAACACCAACTGAATGTCTGATGGTTTTATTTACTGCACTGTCTATTTTCGTCCAGACCGACTGAATGTCTGATGGTTTTATTTACTACACTGTCTATTTTCCTCAACACCGACTGAATGTCTGATGGTTTTATTTACTGCACTGTCTATTTTCGTCCAGACCGACTGAATGTCTGATGGTTTTATTTACTACACTGTCTATTTTCGTCCAGACCGACTGAATGTCTGATGGTTTTATTTACTACACTGTCTATTTTCGTCCAGACCGACTGAATGTCTGATGGTTTTATTTACTACACTGTCTATTTTCTTCAACACCAACTGAATGTCTGATGGTTTTATTTACTAAACTGTGTATTTTCCTCCAAACCGACTGAATGTCTGATGGTTTTATTTACTACACTGTCTATTTTCCTCAACACCGACTGAATGTCTGATGGTTTTATTTACTGCACTGTCTATTTTCGTCCAGACCGACTGAATGTCTGATGGTTTTATTTACTACACTGTCTATTTTCCTCAACACCAACTGAATGTCTGATGGTTTTATTTACTACACTGTCTATTTTCCTCAACACCAACTGAATGTCTGATGGTTTTATTTACTACACTGTCTATTTTCCTCAACACCAACTGAATGTCTGATGGTTTTATTTACTACACTGTCTATTTTCCTCAACACCGACTGAATGTCTGATGGTTTTATTTACTACACTGTCTATTTTCGTCCAGACCGACTGAATGTCTGATGGTTTTATTTACTACACTGTCTATTTTCCTCAACACCAACTGAATGTCTGATGGTTTTATTTACTACACTGTCTATTTTCCTCAACACCAACTGAATGTCTGATGGTTTTATTTACTACACTGTCTATTTTCCTCAACACCAACTGAATGTCTGATGGTTTTATTTACTACACTGTCTATTTTCCTCAACACCAACTGAATGTCTGATGGTTTTATTTACTACACTGTCTATTTTCCTCAACACCAACTGAATGTCTGATGGTTTTATTTACTACACTGTCTATTTTCCTCCAGACCGACTGAATGTCTGATGGTTTTATTTACTACACTGTCTATTTTCGTCCAGACCGACTGAATGTCTGATTTTCCTGTCTTATTAAATGCTCAACTTGATCCCTGATTGTGTGGCCCAGATCTAGCTCTCCCAGGACTTGAGATGTTGGAAGAATTACCGAAATATATTGGGTGGGTGGGTGGGGTTGAGGTTAGATAGGAGGGAATGGAAAAAATAATGGAAGGGGGGGGGGAGGAGCTACGTCTGACGTGTTTGACAAGAACCTACTTGTACATGTCAAATATTTGACTGGAAATCCCACTACAACATTTGACATCTTCATCGATCTGGCTTATATTGTGTAAGGTCATCTACTATTACTGGTTTACGTCCTCGGTCACTTACATTTACTGATTTAGGTCCTAGGTCACTTACTTTTACTGGTTTAGGTCCAAGGTCACTTACATTTACTGGTTTAGAGTTTTGGGTCACTTACTTTTACTGGTTTAGAGTTTTGGGTCACTTTCTTTTACTGGTTTAGGGTCATCTATCTTTGCTGGTTTAGGGTCATCCATCTTTGCTGGTTTAGGATTTTAACTAAAAAACGTGATGGAAATCGCGTTAGATAAATGTGATCTGTTAACCTAGTACATATCTTTGTTACCATAGTAAGATTGGTGACTATTTGGTACACGGTGTAAGATAACATAATATTGTTCCATATAGAAATGGTGAATATTTGAGATAAGTTATAAGATAATATAAAATTGTTCCATATAGGAATGCTGACTATTTTAGATAAGTATATCTTATCTTATATCTTGTATCCTTCCCGTGCCGTTAAACGTCACGTAGGGCTCGCAAAGTAGTTCGCCAATTTTTCCTGTCTTCGGCGAGTCTTTCAACCTCATCAAAGGATTTTATGCCTGTTAATTTGGCCTCTCTTAACAATGTCCTCTTCAGAGTTTCACGCGGTCTGCCTCTTTTTCTTCGGCCTGTTGTGTTCCACTGGATAGCTTGTTTTCAGATTCTCTGATAAGTATAAGATAATATAATATTGTTCCATATAGTAATGCTGACTATTTGAGATAAATATAAGATAATATAGTGTTGTTTCATGTAGGATTGTTGACTTTCATGTGGAGTTGATGTTGAAATAACTAAGAGTGATCATATATGTGAACTCAAGACCAACACTTAGTCAAAAAGTATAAGGAGATTGTAGCCATGTTTGGAATATGACATAGAATGAAGCTGGAACGCCAAGAAGCTCGGCGGGGAAACGAAGAACCAGGATATCTAAAAGTATTGTCCTGTATTATATTGTACAAAAGTGAATACTGGAAAAAAAACTAAAACTGCAGAGAACAAACCTGAATGTTTACTTAGGATTAGACGAAGGTTTTGGCCAAATACGATAAGAACTAGCAGCTTGCTGGCATAAATACCATAAGAACTAGCACCTTGCTGGCATAAATACCATAAGAACTAGAACCTTGCTGGCATAAATACCATAAGAACTAGCACCTTGCTGGCATAAATACCATAAGAACTAGCACCCTGCTGGCATAAATACCATAAGAACTAACACCTTGCTGGCATAAATACCATAAGAACTAGCACCTTGCTGGCATAAATACCATAAGAACTAGCACCTTGCTGGCATAAATACCATAAGAACTAGCACCTTGCTGGCATAAATACCATAAGACCTAGCACCTTGCTGGCATAAATACCATAAGAACTAGCACCTTGCTGGCATAAATACCATAAGAACTAGCACCTTGCTGGCATAAATACCATAAGAACTAGCACCTTGCTGGCATAAATACCGTAAGAAACACCATCTGGCTGGCAGAAATGCAGACAAAGCCATTGACTTCGATAAATAAAGAAAGGCACTGGCCATGTCTGGGGCGTGTGCTCCGGGGAACTGGTAACTCATGACCAAAACTAGCACCGAAATTGACACCTCCAAGAGACTGAGGTTTGAAAAAAGGAGACATGGAGAAGAACAGAGAGGATGTTGAGCATAGAAGGCTCACCAGAGCAAGAGCGGGAAAAAAGGCGTTTGTGGGATAACGCTGGCGTAACCCCTATGTGCCTTGGTTACCTAGGCTTGGAGACAGAACTATGCTCAGGCTCGGTCATGTGATTCAATGTCCCTACATTCTGGGCTGTTCTAGAATGTCTGATAGAGCGCTCTGACACAGAGTTAAAGTGAAGAGTGCTCTGACAAAGAGTTAAAGTGAAGAGTGCTCTGACACAGAGTTAAAGTGAAGGGTGCTCTGACACAGAGTTAAAGTGAAGAGTGCTCTGACACAGAGTTAAAGTGAAGAGTGCTCTGACACAGAGTTAAAGTGAAGAGTGCTCTGACAGAAAGTTAAGGTGACGGGCGCTCTGACACAGAGTTAAAGTGACGGGCGCTCTGACACAGAATTATAGTGACGGGCGCTCTGACACAAAGTTAAAACAACGGATGATACTATACAAAGTATTGTAAGAGACAAGAAAACAAGATTAATGTGAGAGACCAGAAAACTTGATTAATGTGATAGACAAGAAAACTTAATATGAGAGACCAGAAAACTTGAATAACGTGATAGAGAAGGGAACTTGATGTGAGAGACAAGAAAATTTGATTAATGTGAGAGAGAAGAAAACTTGATTCGATAGACAAGAAAACTTAATGTTAAAAATAGGAAAGCGTGATGTGAGAGACAATAAAACGTGATTAATATGCGAGACAATAAAAGTTGTTTAATGTAAGAGACAAGAAAACTTAATGTGAAAGACAAGAAAACTTAATGTGAGAGAAAAGAACATTAATGTGAGAGACCAGAAAAATTGATGTAAGAGAAACGAAAACTTGACATGAGAGACAGAAAACAACTTGATGTGAGAAATAAGAATACTTAATGTTAAAGACATTAAAACTTCATGTTAGAGACATGAAAACTTAATGTTAAAAACAAGAAAACGTCATGTGTGAGACTAGAAAACTTGATTTGAGAGACATGAAAACTTGATGTGACGGACAAGAAAAATTAATGTTAATAACAAGAAAATTTGATGTGAAAGAATAGAAAACTTAGTGTGAGAGACAATAACATTTTTTAAACATCGTATACAAGAAAATTTAATGTGAGAAATAACAAAATTTTATGTGCGATGATTAAACTTGACGAGAGAAACCAGAAAACTTGATTAATGTGAGAGACAAGAACACGATGTGAGAGACAAGAAAATTTGATATGACTGTCAAAGGAACTTGATGTGAGATAGAAGAAAACTTGTGAGAGACAAGAAAATTTGGTGTGAGATACCAGAAAACTTAATGTGAGAGACAAGAAAACCTGATGTGAGAGACAAGAAAACTTAATGTGAGCGACAAGAAAACTTGATGCGAGGGAAGAGAAAACTTGATGTGAGAGGCATGAGAACTTTTTTGCCAGAGGCAAGAAAACATGATGGAGAAATATTTTTGTTCATTAAATAAGATAAGATCAGGGATTTGTATAAGGACGTCCAAAGTTTTTAATGGAAATCTTGTCAGTGTTTGTAATGAAGCTTGTCAATGTCTGTGGAAGATCTTTTCAGTGTTTGTAATGAATCTTACCAGTGCCTAAAGAAGATATTCCTAGTGCCTGGAGATCTTATCAGCTTGCACAGAAGATCTTTTAATTGCACCTAGAAAATCTCAGTGCGCACAAAGATTTTCTCAGCGCGTATAGAAATTCTTGTCAGTGTGTATAAGATCTTGTCAGTGTGTATAGAAGATCTTGTCAGTGTGTGTAGAATATCTTGTCAGTGTGTTTAGAACTTGTCAGTGCTTGTAGAAGATCTTGTCAGTGCTTGTAGAAGATCTTGTCAGTGCTTGTAGAAGATCTTGTCAGTGTTTGTAGAAGATTTTGTCAGTGCTTGTAGAAATTCTTGTCAGTGCTTGTAGAAGATCTTGTCAGTGCTTGTAGAAGTTCTTGTCAGTGCTTGTAGAAATTCTTGTCAGTGCTTGTAGAAGTTCTTGTCAGTGCTTGTAGAAGTTCTTGTCAGTGCTTGTAGAAGATCTTGTCGGTGCTTGTAGAAGTTCTTGTCAGTGCTTGTAGAAGATTTTGTCAGTGCTTGTAGAAGTTCTTGCCAGTGCTTGTAGAAGATCTATGTACTCTGAAGTCTGACTTGAAGTGGGCAGAACAACCATGCATTTTCTGCTGCGCTAACTTTGAGCTTCACAAACATTTTCTGCTGCGCTAACTTGAGCTTCACAAACATTTTCTGCTGCGCTAACTATGAGCTTCACAAACATTTTCTGCTGAGCTAACTTTGAGCTTCACAAACATTTTCTGCTGAGCTAACTTTGAGCTTCACAAACATTTTCTGCTGAGCTAACTTTGAGCTTCACAAACATTTTCTGCTGAGCTAACTTTGAGCTTCACAAACATTTTCTGCTGAGCTAACTTTGAGCTTCACAAACATTTTCTGCTGCCCTAACTTTGAGCTTCACAAATATGAGAGAAACATTTGCCATCTTAAGTTAGTTCCTGAGTTGCAGCAGCCGTAGGAGGACAATGGGATGAAGAAATGGTAGGCACTTTGAGGGGATGGGAGATTAAGAGTAAAACATGTAAGGTTTGGTAGCTGCAGTTATGTTGTAAATTATGTGAGCTGGCAGAACCAGTCATGCCTTGTCTATTTGTGGCCACAAAATTTATGTTTTTCTCCGACTTAAGCAATACCTCCACACAACCATTTTGTTTGCCTTCTTGTCAGACCTTTCATATACAGCACACAGTCAAAACTACAGCCACAAATCTTCTCCATGTTTGTTTGAACTAATGATATTCTTTATCTCACGTTTCGTGTATATCGATCTGCTATTATCGATCTTTATATCAGAGGTCGATCACAGTCGCTGACGTCTGCAAGAACGTGACTCCATGTCAATCAAAGTCCAGCCTACCAGGATATACGTGTCTCCCACAATGCTCAGCAAATGTAACATGATAAATGATGAAGTTGAATGATGAGGTGAGATATAACATGATTAGTGATGAAGCTGAATGATGAGGTGAGATATAACATGATAAGTGATGAAGCTGAATGATGAGGTGAGATATAACATGATAAGTGATGAAGCTGAATGATGAGGTGAGATATAACATGATAAGTGATGAGGTTGAATGACGAGGTGAGATGTAATATGATAAATGATGACACTGAATGATGAGGTACGATTTAAAATGATAAATCACGAGACTGAATGATGGGAAGAGACATGTAGGATCATGAATACAAGATGAGGTAAAACATCATGATAACATCATGAGAATGAACAATGAGGTAAGATGTAAGATGATAAGAGCGAGATTGAACTCGCGCATGTTGAGTTTTTATAGTTAATTTTGAACTATGAGGCGGCGGATGTAAGGTGTTTATAGATAAGGCTGAACTATGAGGAGGCGGATGTAAGGTGTTTATAGATAAGGCTGAACTATGAGGAGGTGGGTGTAAGGTGTTTATAGATAAGGCTGAACTATGAGGAGGTGGATGTAACGTGTTTATAGATAAGGCTGAACTATGAGGAGGTGGGTGTAAGGTGTTTATAGATAAGGCTGAACTATGAAGAGGCGGATGTAAGGTGTTTATAGATAAGGCTGAAGTATGAGGCGGCGGATGTAATGTATTTATAGATAAGGCTGAACTACGAAGAGGATAATGTAAGGTGTTTATAGATAAGGCTGAACTATGAGGAGGCGGATGCAAGGTGTTTATAGTTAAGGCTGAACTATAAGGAGGCGGATGTAAGGTGTTTATAAATAAGGCTGAACTATGAGGAGGCGGATGTAAGGTGTTTATAGATAAGGCTGAAATATGAGGAGGCGAATGTAAGGTGTTTATAGGTAAAGCTGAAGTATGAGGCAACGGATGTAAGTTGTTTGTAGATAAGGCTGAACTATGAAGCGACGGATGTAAGGTGTTTGTAGATAAGGCTGAACTATGAGGAGGAGGTGTAAAGTGTTTATAGATAAGGCAAAAGTATGAGGAGGCGGATATAAGTTGTTTATAGATAAACGTGAACTATGAGGAGGCGGATGTAAGGTGTTTATAGATAAGGCTGAACTATGAGGAGGCGGATGTAAGTTGTTTATAGATAAACGTGAACTATGTGGAGGCGGATGCAAGGTGTTATAGATAAAGCTGAACTATGAGGAGGCGGATGCAAGGTGTTTATAGATAAGGCTGAACTATGAGGAGGCAGATGCAAGGTGTTATAGACAAGAATGAACTATGAGGAGACGGATGTAAAGTAGAAAGAGAATAGTGAACACTAAGCTAATCCATATAGGATAACAGATAAGAGTGAACTGTGAGACAGTGGGTGTAGGATCATAACAGATAAGAATGAACTTTGAGACAGTGGATGTAGGATGATAACAGATAAGAGTGAACTTTGAGACAGTGGATGTAGGCTGATAACAGATAAGAGTGGACTTTGAGACAATAGATGTAGAATGATAACAGATAAGAGTGAACTTTGAGACAGTGGATGTAGAATGATATTAGTAAACTTTTAAATAGTGGATGTGGGACGATAACAGAAAAGGGTTAATTTTGAAACAGTCGATGTAGTACGAGAAGAAAATGAGTGTGAACGTTGAGACAGTGGATGTAAGACAGTAACAGATAAGTGTGAACTTTGAGACAGTGGATTTAAGACAGTAACAGATAAGTGTGAACTTTGAGACAGTGGATTTAAGACAGTAACAGATAAGTGTGAACTTTGAGACAGTGGATTTAAGACAGTAACAGATAAGTGTGAACTTTGAGACAGTGGATGTAGGACAATAATAGATAAGAGTGAATTTAGAGAGAAAGAGTGGATATAGGACAATAATAGATAAGAGTGAATTTAGAGAGAGAGAGAGAGAGAGAGAGTGGATATAGGACAATAACAGATAAGAGCGAATTTAAAGAGAGAGAAAGTGGATATAGGACAGTAATAGATAAGAGTGAATTTAGAGAGAGATAGTGAGTGTAGGACAATAATAGATAAAAGTGAATTTAGAGAGGGAGAGAGTGAGTGTAGGACAATAATAGATAAGAGTGAATTTAGAGAGAGAGAGAGAGTGAGTGTAGGACAATAATAGATAAAAGTGAATTTAGAGAGATAGTGAATGTAGGACAATAATAGATAAGAGTGAATTTAGAGAGAGAGAGAGAGAGTGAGTGTAGGACAATAATAGATAAGAGTGAATTTAGAGAGAGAGTGTGTGTGTGTATAGGACAATAATAGATAAGAGTGAATTTAGAGAGAGAGAGAGAGAGAGAGAGAATGGATGTAAGACAATAATAGATAAGATTGAATTTAGAGAGAAAGAGTGGATATAGGACAATAATAGATAAGAGTGAATTTAGAGAGAGAGAGTGTGTGTGGATATAGGACAATAACAGATAAGAGTGAATTTAAAGAGAGAGAAAGTGGATATAGGACAATAATAGATAAGAGTGAATTTAGAGAGAGGAGAGAGAGAGAGAGGAGAGAGAGAGAGAGTGGATATAGGACAGTAATAGATAAGAGTGAATTTAGAGAGAGATAGTGAGTGTAGGACAATAATATAAGAGTGAATTTAGAGAGAGAGAGAGAGTGTGTGTGTATAGGACAATAATAGATAAGAGTGGATTTAGAGAGAGAGAGAGAGAGTGGATGTAGGACAATAACAGATAAGAGTGAATTTAGAGAGAGAGAGAGTGAATGTAGGACAATAATAGATAAGAGTGAATTTAGAGAGAGAGAGAGAGAGTGGATGTAGGACAATAATAGATTAGAGTGAATTTAGAGAAAGAGAGAGTGAGTGTAGGACAATAATAGATTAGAGTGAATTTAGGGAGAGATAGTGAGTGTAGGACAATAATAGATAAAAGTGAATTTAGAGAGGGAGAGAGTGAGTGTAGGACAATAATAGATAAGAGTGAATTTAGAGAGAGAGAGAGAGTGAGTGTAGGACAATAATAGATAAAAGTGAATTTAGAGAGATAGTGAATGTAGGACAATAATAGATAAGAGTGAATTTAGAGAGAGAGAGAGAGAGTGAGTGTAGGACAATAATAGATAAGAGTGAATTTAGAGAGAGAGTGTGTGTGTGTATAGGACAATAATAGATAAGAGTGAATTTAGAGAGAGAGAGAGAGAGAGAGAGAATGGATGTAAGACAATAATAGATAAGATTGAATTTAGAGAGAAAGAGTGGATATAGGACAATAATAGATAAGAGTGAATTTAGAGAGAGAGAGTGTGTGTGGATATAGGACAATAACAGATAAGAGTGAATTTAAAGAGAGAGAAAGTGGATATAGGACAATAATAGATAAGAGTGAATTTAGAGAGAGAGAGAGAGAGAGAGAGAGAGAGAGAGAGTGGATATAGGACAGTAATAGATAAGAGTGAATTTAGAGAGAGATAGTGAGTGTAGGACAATAATAGATAAGAGTGAATTTAGAGAGAGAGAGAGAGAGTGTGTGTATAGGACAATAATAGATAAGAGTGGATTTAGAGAGAGAGAGAGAGAGAGTGGATGTAGGACAATAACAGATAAGAGTGAATTTAGAGAGAGAGAGAGTGAATGTAGGACAATAATAGATAAGAGTGAATTTAGAGAGAGAGAGAGAGTGGATGTAGGACAATAATAGATAAGAGTGAATTTAGAGAAAGAGAGAGTGAGTGTAGGACAATAATAGATTAGAGTGAATTTAGGGAGAGATAGTGAGTGTAGGACAATAATAGATAAAAGTGAATTTAGAGAGAGATAGTGAGTGTAGGACAATAATAGATAAAAGTGAATTTAAAGAGAGAGAGAGAGTGAGTGTAGGACAATAATAGATAAGAGTGAATTTAGAGAGAGATAGTGAGTGTAGGACAATAATAGATAAAAGTGAATTTAGAGAGAGAGAGAGAGTGAGTGTAGGACAATAATAGATAAGAGTGAATTTAGAGAGAGAGAGAGTGAGTGTAGGACATAATAGATAAGAGTGGATTTAGAGAGAGAGAGAGAGAGATAGAGAGAGAGAGTGGATGTAGGACAATAATAGATAATTGTGAATTTAGAGAGAGAGAGTGAATGTAGGACAATAATAGATAAGAGTGAATTTAGAGAGAGAGAGAGAGTGGATGTAGGACAGTAACAGAAAAGAGTGAACATTGATACCGTGGATTTAGGACAATAACAGATAAGAGTGAACTTTGAGACAGTGTGTGTGTGGGACGATAACAGATAATAGTGAACTTTGAGACGGTAGATGTAGGACAATAACACATAAGAGTGAACTTTAAGACGGTGGATGTAGGACGAAAGCAGTAAACATGGGGACAGTGTATGTAGGACAGTAAAGGATAAGAGTGAACTTTGAGACTGTGGATTCGGGATAGTAACAGATAAGAGTAAATTTTAGACGCTGAATGTAGGACAATAATAGATAAGAGTGAATTTAGAGAGAGAGAGAGAGTGGATGTAGGACAATAATAGATAAGAGTGAATTTAGAGAAAGAGAGAGTGAGTGTAGGACAATAATAGATTAGAGTGAATTTAGGGAGAGATAGTGAGTGTAGGACAATAATAGATAAAAGTGAATTTAGAGAGAGATAGTGAGTGTAGGACAATAATAGATAAAAGTGAATTTAAAGAGAGAGAGAGAGAGTGAGTGTAGGACAATAATAGATAAGAGTGAATTTAGAGAGAGATAGTGAGTGTAGGACAATAATAGATAAAAGTGAATTTAGAGAGAGAGAGAGAGAGTGAGTGTAGGACAATAATAGATAAGAGTGAATTTAGAGAGAGAGAGAGTGTGTATAGGACAATAATAGATAAGAGTGGATTTAGAGAGAGAGAGAGATAGAGAGAGAGAGAGAGTGGATGTAGGACAATAATAGATAATTGTGAATTTAGAGAGAGAGAGTGAATGTAGGACAATAATAGATAAGAGTGAATTTAGAGAGAGAGAGAGAGTGGATGTAGGACAGTAACAGAAAAGAGTGAACATTGATACCGTGGATTTAGGACAATAACAGATAAGAGTGAACTTTGAGACAGTGTGTGTGTGGGACGATAACAGATAATAGTGAACTTTGAGACGGTAGATGTAGGACAATAACACATAAGAGTGAACTTTAAGACGGTGGATGTAGGACGAAAGCAGTAAACATGGGGACAGTGTATGTAGGACAGTAAAGGATAAGAGTGAACTTTGAGACTGTGGATTCGGGATAGTAACAGATAAGAGTAAATTTTAGACGCTGGATGCAGGACGATAATAGATAAGAGTGAATTTTAAGAAGGTGGATGTAATACGATAACAGATAGGAAAGAACCTTGAGACAGTTAATGTAAGACGACAAAAGAGAAGTGTGGAATTTGAGACAGTAGGTTTAAAACGATACCAGG
Organism: Achatina immaculata; assembly: GCA_009760885.1. Taxonomy (NCBI): domain Eukaryota; kingdom Metazoa; phylum Mollusca; class Gastropoda; order Stylommatophora; family Achatinidae; genus Lissachatina; species Lissachatina immaculata. The sequence continues at coordinate 38,920,861 of CM019720.1, forward strand.
GAGAGAAATCTAAAATATGGGAGAGAGGAGTGGGAGAATAGAAACTGAGGTGAGAGAAATCTAAATATGGGAGAGAGGAGTGGGAGAATAGAAACTGAGGTGAGAGAAATCTAAAATATGGGAGAGAGGAGTGGGAGAATAGAAACTGAGGTGAGAGAAATCTAAAATATCTACAATACAGTAAAAAAAAAAAAAGACGGCACAGGACTGTCATGAAACACAGTGAAGAAGATAGCAGAGGTCTGCCATGAAACACAGGAAGATGGCAGAGGGCTGATATGAAACACAGGAAGATGGCAGAGGGCTGACATGAAACACATGAAGATGGCAGAGGGCTGACATGAAACACAGGAAGATGGCAGAGGGCTGACATGAAACACTGGAAGATGGCAAAGGGCTGACATGAAACATAGGAAGATGGCAGAGGGCTGACATGAAACACATGAAGATGGCAGAGGGCTGACATGAAACACAGTGAAGAAGATAGCAGAGGTCTGCCATGAAACACATGAAGATGGCAGAGGGCTGACATGAAACACAGTGAAGAAGATAGCAGAGGTCTGACATGAAACACAGGAAGATGGCAGAGGACTGACAAAAGTGGAAATCTCTTGTTATAAACAGTCTCGTGCATTTGCCACTTAATGAACAAAAGGAAATAGTCGACTCTCTATCTACAAGTCCAAACATGTCTAGGAGGCTCCCAGGACACATGACATGGTTAGGAGGCTCCCAGGACACCTGACATGGTTAGGAGGCTCCCAGGACACATGACATGGTTAGGAGGCTCCCAGAACACATGACATGGTTAGGAGGCTCCCAGGACACATGACATGGTTAGGAGGCTCCCAGGACACATGACATGGTTAGGAGGCTCCCAGGACACATGACATGGTTAGGAGGCTCCCAGGACACCTTACATAACTAGGAGGCTCCCAGAACACCTTACATAGCTAGAAGGCTATCAGGACACATGACATAGCTAGGAGGCTCCCAGGACACATGACATAGCTAGGAGGCTCCCAAGACACATGACATAGCTAGGAGGCTCCCAGGACACATGACATAGCTAGCAGGCTCCCAGGACACATGACATAGCTAGGAGGCTCCCAAGAGACCTGATATAGCTAGGAGGCTCCCAAGACACATGACATAGCTAGGAGGCTCCCAAGACATCTAACATAGCTAGGAGGCTCCCAGGACACATGACATAGCTAGGAGGCTCCCAAGAGACCTGATATAGCTAGGAGGCTCCCAGGACACATGACATAGCTAGGAGGCTCCCAAGACACATGGCATAGCTAGGAGGCTCCCAAGAGATATGACATAGCTAGGAGGCTCCCAGGACACATGACATAGCTAGGAGGCTCCCAGGACACATGACATAGCTAGGAGGCTCCCAAGAGACCTGACATAGCTAGGAGGCTCACAGGACACATGACATGGTTAGGAGGCTCTCAGGACACATGACATAGTTGGGGCTCCCAGGACACATGACATAGCTAGGAGGCTCCCAGGACACATGATATAGCTAGGGGCTCCCATAACACATGACATAGCTAGGAGGCTCCCATGACACATGACATAGCTAGGAGGCTCTCTGGACACCTGACAAATCCAGGAGGCTCTTAGAACACCTGACATAGCTAGGAAGCTCTTAGAACACCTGACATAGCTAGGAGGCTCTTAGAACACCTGGCATAGCTAGGAAGCTCTTAGAACAACTGACATAGCTATGAGACTCTTAGAACACCTGGCATAGCTAGGAGACTCTTAGAACACCTGACATAGCTAGGAGGCTCTTAGAACACCTGACATAGCTAAGAGGCTCTTAGAACACCTGACATAGCTAGGAGGCTCTTAGAACAGCTGACATAGCTAGGAAGCTGAGATTAACACCAGACATGACAAGGAGGTCTATAGAGTGAATAATAAGAAGTATACAGAGTATGAGAGGCAGAGGAGTGTGGGGCGAGAATCTGACAGTCTACCATGATACGTAAAATGTCTAAGCTCAGATGACTGGTACGTAACACAGATTCAGAAATTTACAGACTCGTGATCGTACTGTCTTTTTTACAGCCATGATCGTACTGTCTTGTTTACCGCCTTTACATTATTGTCCTGTTTACCGCCGTAATCTTATTGTCTTGTTTACCGCCTTACTTTATTGTCTTGTTTACCGCCTTTACATTATTGTCCTGTTTACCGCCTTTACATTATTGTCCTGTTTACCGCCGTAATCTTATTGTCTTGTTTACCGCCTTACTTTATTGTCTTGTTTACAGCCATGATCTTATTGTCTTGTTTACAGCGATGATCTTATTGTCTTGTTTACAGCCATGATCTTATTGTCTTGTTTACAGCCATGATCTTATTGTCTTGTTTACAGCGATGATCTTATTGTCTTGTTTACAGCCGTGACTTTATTGTCTTGTTTACAACCATGGTCGTACTATGCTGTTTACTGCCATGGTCGTACTATCCTGTTTACTGCCATGATCGTACTATGCTGTTTACTGCCATGGTCGTACTGTCCTTTTTTACAGCCATGGTCGTACTATACTGTTTACTGCCATGATCTTATTGTCTTGTTTACCGCCATGGTTTGCTGTCCTGAATTCTGACGACAGCAGAAAATAATATGGTTAACGAGCATTTCTTTGTTTTATTTTGAAGTATTTCTCATTCTTTCTGTTACTGAAATATGACGTGCTAGAAAGTTGTGTAAAAAATTCCAGTTACTGAAATGTGACATGGTAGAAAGTTGTGTAAAAAATTCCAGTTACTGAAATGTGACATGGTAGAAAGTTGTGTAAACAACTGATCAGGACGCGCAGGCCATCCGAAGTTTTACTTTCTCTTTTGTAATCAGTGCAACATTCGTTGATATTTTTGTTTGTATCGTTACTATTACAGTTGGTATTGTTTTCAGATCACCAATTTGTGTTTGCTCAGATATATCATCATCATCATCATCTGTACTCCCAGTACAACATAAGGCATCAACAAAGGTTCTCTACCCAATCCAGTCTGGAGCAAGCCGGGATACCTCAAACCTTGTCTTCCCAGCTTCCTTTAGTTCTTCCTGTGTTGTGCGCCTCCATGTTCCCAGTGGCCTGTCCCTCTTTCCTTTCTCTTGAGCTGTCCAGGTCAAGGTGTCCAAGTCAAGGTGTCCAAGTCAAGGCGTCCAAGTCAAGGCGTCCAAGTCAAGGCGTCCAAGTCAAGGTGTCCAAGTCAAGGCGTCCAAGTCAAAGTGGTATAGAGGTGTCTTTTATTTCTTTTTCCATTGTACTGTGTGGCACCATAGCATCTTTAGTACATTATTGTCCTGTTACCGCCGTAATCTTATTGTCTTGTTTACCGCCTTACTTTATTGTCTTGTTTACCGCCTTTACATTATTGTCCTGTTTACCGCCTTTACATTATTGTCCTGTTTACCGCCGTAATCTTATTGTCTTGTTTACCGCCTTACTTTATTGTCTTGTTTACAGCCATGATCTTATTGTCTTGTTTACAGCGATGATCTTATTGTCTTGTTTACAGCCATGATCTTATTGTCTTGTTTACAGCCATGATCTTATTGTCTTGTTTACAGCGATGATCTTATTGTCTTGTTTACAGCCGTGACTTTATTGTCTTGTTTACAACCATGGTCGTACTATGCTGTTTACTGCCATGGTCGTACTATCCTGTTTACTGCCATGATCGTACTATGCTGTTTACTGCCATGGTCGTACTGTCCTTTTTTACAGCCATGGTCGTACTATACTGTTTACTGCCATGATCTTATTGTCTTGTTTACCGCCATGGTTTGCTGTCCTGAATTCTGACGACAGCAGAAAATAATATGGTTAACGAGCATTTCTTTGTTTTATTTTGAAGTATTTCTCATTCTTTCTGTTACTGAAATATGACGTGCTAGAAAGTTGTGTAAAAAATTCCAGTTACTGAAATGTGACATGGTAGAAAGTTGTGTAAAAAATTCCAGTTACTGAAATGTGACATGGTAGAAAGTTGTGTAAACAACTGATCAGGACGCGCAGGCCATCCGAAGTTTTACTTTCTCTTTTGTAATCAGTGCAACATTCGTTGATATTTTTGTTTGTATCGTTACTATTACAGTTGGTATTGTTTTCAGATCACCAATTTGTGTTTGCTCAGATATATCATCATCATCATCATCTGTACTCCCAGTACAACATAAGGCATCAACAAAGGTTCTCTACCCAATCCAGTCTGGAGCAAGCCGGGATACCTCAAACCTTGTCTTCCCAGCTTCCTTTAGTTCTTCCTGTGTTGTGCGCCTCCATGTTCCCAGTGGCCTGTCCCTCTTTCCTTTCTCTTGAGCTGTCCAGGTCAAGGTGTCCAAGTCAAGGTGTCCAAGTCAAGGCGTCCAAGTCAAGGCGTCCAAGTCAAGGCGTCCAAGTCAAGGTGTCCAAGTCAAGGCGTCCAAGTCAAAGTGGTATAGAGGTGTCTTTTATTTCTTTTTCCATTGTACTGTGTGGCACCATAGCATCTTTAGTACAGTAGTGTGAAATCTTTGTCTAGTCTTTATACAGATTTATTTCTATTTTGTTTCAGTTCAAAAATATAAAACTTGTTTATTCTCTTAGATATTTAATGTAGCTGTCAGTCACCCTTACATCAGAAATGCTATGTTCTCGATCACTGATGTTTGTTCTTGGTCAGTACTCCAGCAATCTTAGTTCTAGATGATCAGTACACCACTTCTTTCTTTTCCGCTTAGGATTATCGATTAATCACTACTGTATGCCTTGTATTTTATCAGAGTAATACTCATTTTATACTCGATTTATTTCATCGTTAGAGCTCGTTTATAATCGTCCTTTCAACGTAAATATGTCATATTTTTCAACTGTCACCAAAACGTTTGTCAATATTTTAGATCAGACATGTAGTCATTACTTTGCTGTTATTGTTTTGTCAAACATTACACGATTTTCCTGACTGTGAAGGTGGAAGTAGCACGTCGAGTATGGGACTTTTCTCATGCGAGCGTTCTGAGTTAGAGATGTTTATGCTGTGTCCTAAAGCCCATCATGCTCCAGAATTTGGTACCTGGCAATCAATTCTGAGCAACATTGCCTCGAAAAACTGATATCTTTATGCATGACAAGGCACGTTTAATGCCTGGACTGATAGCTGTCAGTTTATGAAACACAACATGGAATATCAGTCAGATGTAGGTCACGTAGTCTCTGTCCATGCCGGCTGTACAACAAAACCACGTAGGTTTATTGTATCATTGTCTCCGTACACGTTCATTGTACCATTATCTTCTGTGCACGTTTATTGTACAAGTATCTCTTGTACACGTTTATTGTACAAGTATCTCTTGTACACATTTATTATACCATTATCTCCTGTACACGTTTATTGTACCATTATCTCTTGTACACGTTTATTGTACCATTATCTTTTGTACACGTTTATTGCACAAGTATCTCTTGTACACATTTATTATACCATTATCTCCCGTACATGTTTATTTTACCATAATCTCTTGTAAATGTTTATTTTACCATAATCCCTTGTAAATGTTTATTTTACCATAATCTCTTGTAAATATTTATTGTACCATTATCTCTTGTAAATGTTTATTTTACCATAATCTCTTGTAAATGTTTATTGTACCATTATCTCTTGTAAATGTTTATTTTACCATAATCTCTTGTAAATGTTTATTTTACCATTATCTCTTGTAAATGTGTATTGTACCATTATCTCTTGTAAATGTTTATTTTACCATAATCTCTTGTAAATGTTTATTTTACCATAATCTCTTGTAAATATGTATTGTACCATTATCTCTTGTAAATGTTTATTTTATCATAATCTCTTGTAAATATGTATTGTACCATTATCTCTTGTAAATGTTTATTTTACCATAATCTTTTGTAAATGTTTATTTTACCATAATCTCTTGTAAATGTTTATTTTACCATAATCTCTTGTAAATGTTTATTTTATCATAATCTCTTGTAAATGTGTATTGTACCATTATCTCTTGTAATGTTTATTTTACCATAATCTCTTGTAAATGTTTATTTTATCATAATCTCTTGTAAATGTTTATTTTACCACAATCTCTTGTTAATGTTTATTTTACCATTATCTGGCGTTCTCGTTTAGTTGACAATTATTTCTTTGATACGTTTATTATAAATATATTTTTCATACACTGTTAATGTATATATAAATGTAATAAGTAAACGGAATAAATAAATGTAAGTAATAGTGTAACTACAGCCTCTGTGTTTTATTCTCTCCGTCTATGTCACATTTCATTAAATACAATCTATTTACACGACTTTCTACCACGTCGCATTTCAGTAACTGGAATCTGTTTACACAACTTTCTACCATGTCACATTTCAGTAACTGGAATTTTTTACAACCCTTTCTACCATGTCATATTTCAGTAACTGGAATCTGTTTACACAACTTTCTACCATGTCATATTTCAGTAACTGGAATCTGTTTACACAACTTTCTACCATGTCACATTTCAGTAACTGGAATCTGTTTACACGACTTTCTACCATGTCACATTTCAGTAACTGGAATCTGTTTACACAACTTTCTACCATGTCACATTTCAGTAACTGGAATCTGTTTACACAACTTTCTACCATGTCACATTTCAGTAACTGGAATCTATTTACACGACTTTCTACCGCACTACTTTTAAGTAACTGGAATCTATTTACAGGAAGTTTTAACACACTACATTTCATTAAATTAAATCTATTTACACTAATTTCTACCACACTACCTTTTAGTAAATTTATAGAAATTTCTAGCACAACATATTTCAGTAAATTGAGTCTATCACCACGACTTTCTCCATCGTCGATAGAGGCTGCACGCCCCTGAGAACAATCATATTTTGGGCAGATCTATAATTCCAGTGACAGGCAGGGAAACGGTTGCCTTCTTTAACTTGGGGAAAACTGAGACCAATCTTTCACCAGACTATTTGCTGTCGTAATGGATGACGCCAGGACAGACACAGCCTGCATCTCAGAGTGATGAGGGTTTGAAGATAGGGTCAAAGTTCACTTAAACTGTCTGATTTCCCTCGCCTTTAGTTTCAATACCTTGCTAGTTTAACAAGTATGTACAGCACATGTGGCATGTACCCTTACAGCACCTGTGACAATTACCTGTACAGCACCTGTGGCATTTACCTATGCAGCACCTGGACATTTACCTCTACAGTACCTATGGCATTTAGTTGTACAGTACATGTGAAACCTTGAAGAATGGGAAATAATGGGTGAGATTTAATCAATACAGGTTTATTCATGCTGTACCTGTACGTAAAGAAGAGTCAACCGACAGATATGTTAATACACATAAGCATTACAGGACTTGTACATACAGAAATGTCAACAGAACTTTCCTACAAGCAAACATTACAGGACTTGTACATACAGAAATGTCAACAGAACTTTCCTACAAGCAAACATTACAGGACTTGTACATACAGAAATGTCAACAGAACTTTCCTACAAGCAAACATTACAGGACTTGTACATACAGAAATGTCAACAGAACTTTCCTACAAGCAAACATTACAGGACTTGTACATACAGAAATGTCAACAGAACTTTCCTACAAGCAAACATTACAGGACTTGTACATACAGAAATGTCAACAGAACTTTCCTACAAGCAAACATTACAGGACTTGTACATACAGAAATGTCAACAGAACTTTCCTACAAGCAAACATTACAGGACTTGTACATACAGAAATGTCAACAGAACTTTCCTACAAGCAAACATTACAGGACTTGTACATACAGAAATGTCAACAGAACTTTCCTACAAGCAAACATTACAGGACTTGTACATACAGAAATGTCAACAGAACTTTCCTACAAGCAAACATTACAGGACTTGTACATACAGAAATGTCAACAGAACTTTCCTACAAGCAAACATTACAGGACTTGTACATACAGAGCGGTCCATGAAAACAAAGGTCAACAAAAACAAACATAAAAAGTAAATGTATTCAAACGACACTGACAGGTAAGACGACACTGACAGGTAAGACGACACTGACAGGTAAGATGACACTGACAGGTAAGATGACACTGACAGGTAAGACGACACTGACAGGTAACACGACACTGACAGGTAAGACGACACTGACAGGTAAGACGACACTGACAGGTAAGATGACACTGACAGGTAACATTCATCATTCACTGAATGGGAAAATGTACAATATATAGTAACTAAATGTAATCATTGAAACTGAAGTTGAAGTCTGTCTCTCATGACCTTGTTCTGGAATAAACACAGAAGTTGAAGTCTGTCTCTCATGATCTTGTTCTAGAATAAACACAGAAGTTAAAGTCTGTCTCTCATGATCTTGTTCTAGAATAAACACAGAAGTTGAAGTCTGTCTCTCATGTTCTTGTTCTAGAATAAACACAGAAGTTGAAGTCTGTCTCTCATGTTCTTGTTTTAGAATAAACACAGAAGTTGAAGTCTGCTTCAACCTTAAGACACAGAACGTTTAGACTATGATAGGTCACCTTGTCTGTCAGTTACAAGGCCACTGACCGACAGACCAGACTTCTCCATCTTTCTGTTTATAGTGAAAGCAGTCAAGTTTGTTTTCATCTTCTCACTACAGTTTTTCTTTCATTTCTTTCTTCTTTCAGTTTGTTTTCATCTTCTCACTACAGTTTTTCTCTCATTTCTTTCTTCTTTCAGTTTGTTTTCATCTTCTCACTACAGTTTTTCTCTCATTTCTTTCTTCTTTCAGTTTGTTTTAATCTTCTCACTACAGTTTTTCTCTCATTTCTTCCGTTTTCCAGTGATTCCTCTCTTCTGTCTTCTCATTATATGTGTCACATACGCGTATGTATAAGTTTGAAGAATTATTTTACTATTTTGTTCGTGCATCTTTGACTTCTTTGTAGATAACTTTGCAACTTCTCTGAGAATGTAACAATGTTTTATCACAGTTCATGCTAAATGTATCATTTACTCTAAAAGCATATATTAATTTCCTTACATTACTGTTCCACATGTTGATTATCCAAATTTTACAAGAACACGTTGGTTTTGTATACAGGGTGTGGCACAGGAAACTACCCCCGGGCGGGGAAGAGCGTCGAGCAGTAGCCAGGGCAGAAGTACCAGATATCACGTGACAACTTCTGTTCTGTCTGCGGCCGATCTTACGTAAAGAAATTACTACTTGTATCTTTACACTAAACTACTACTTGTATCTTTATACTAAACTACTACTTGTATCTTTATACTAAACTACTACTTGTATATTTACACTAAACTACTACTTGTATCTTTACACTAAACTACTACTTGTATCTTTATACTAAACTACTACTTGTATCTTTATACTAAACTACTACTTGTATCTTTACACTAAACTACTACTTGTATCTTTATACTAAACTACTACTTGTATCTTTACACTAAACTACTACTTGTATCTTTACACTAAACTACTACTTGTATCTTTACACTAAACCACTACTTGTATCTTTATACTAAACTACTACTTGTATCTTTACACTAAACTACTACCTGTATCTTTATACTAAACTACTACTTGTATATTTACACTAAACTACTACTTGTATCTTTACACTAAACTACTACTTGTATCTTTATACTAAACTACTTATCTTATCTTATATCTTATATCCTTCCCGTGCCGTTAAACGTCACATAGGGCTCGCAAAGTAGTTCTCCAATTTACTAAACTACTACTTGTATCTTTATACTAAACTACTACTTGTATATTTACACTAAACTACTACTTATATATTTACACTAAACTACTACTTGTATCTTTACACTAAACTACTACTTGTATCTTTACACTAAACTACTACTTGTATCTTTATACTAAACTACTACTTGTATCTTTATACTAAACTACTACCTGTATATTTACACTAAACTACTACTTGTATCTTTACACTAAACTACTACTTGTATCTTTATACTAAACTACTACTTGTATCTTTACACTAAACTACTACTTGTATCTTTATACTAAACTACTACTTGTATCTTTACACTAAACTACTACTTGTATCTTTATACTAAACTACTACTTGTATCTTTACACTAAACTACTACTTGTATCTTTACACTAAACTACTACTACTGCATGTTAGGATTTCCTTGACTCTGCCAAACTGTCCCATGAACATGAACTAGTTTTGGACCTATCAGTGTCAGCAACTTCCTGTTACTTAACATGTCTCGTCTGCTTCAAGTAAGTCGGGTATTTTGTTAACTGGTGTTAGTTTCCTTCATTTTACAAAACAATTCTTTTCACTTTGATAGTATTTTCTAATCAGAGATTAATTGATTGATTAAATAACTGATTGATCTTTATTTCCAAAGGGTTAAGAGAGAGAAAGAGAGAGTGAGAGGTTTGTTCATTCATCATCATCATCAGGTGCCGTGCCGACTGGCGTTGGCTATTATGCTTCTCCAGAGTACACGATCCTTCACGCAGGCCATCAGTTCAGTTGGTGATCTCTTCTCACACCATCCCGTCAGACTGCCCAGTATCATTTCTCTTGGTCTTCCTCTTGATCTTCTTCCATTTTTCCTGTTGTTTTCAATTATTTTCTATGCCCCCTCTTCTCACTCCCGATCTGCTTTTCTATAATTCCTGTGAGGGTGGGGGGGTGGGGGGGTTTGTGGCCTTTGGTTTTGTGTGTGAGAAATTTGTAGAAGAATGGGGCGATGGTGGCTTCCTATGTCATCACCCACTCTCAGAATACAATCGTTGTGGATGTCTGCTGAGATAATGGTGAGGTCAGGTCTGTATGTGCATCCAGTGGCTCTGTGGTGGAGTGTTGGTAGGGAGGAGGAGTCTTGCAGTATTATCATGTTGCTGGTGCTGCATAGCTCTTCAGTGTTGTTTCCCATAGGGTTTCAGTCTTTGTATCCTAGTGATGGTAGATTCCTAGTAATGGTAGATGTGCATTAAAATCTCCTGCAATGATAGTTTTCTGCATGTCTGTGCTGTGTATGTTGATTTGACTTTTAGAATTTTCGGGACAATAAACATTATACAGAGTGTACCGCAGTCCATCATGCCACACTGTTATCTCTTGGGTATCATTCTCATTGCACTTTCTGTTTTTAACTTCTCCTTGGATGTCATCTGTCTGTCGTCTGTCTGTCTGTCTGTCTGTCTGTCTGTCTGTCTGTCTGTCTGTCTGTCTGTCTGTCTGTCTGTCTGTCTGTCTGTCTGTCTGTCTGTCTGTCTGTCTGTCTGTCTGTCTGTCTGTCTGTCTGTCTGTCTGTCTGTCTGTCTGTCTGTCTGTCTGTCTGTCTGTCTGTCTGTCTGTCTGTCTGTCTGTCTGTCTGTCTGTCTGTCTGTCTGTCTGTCTGTCTGTCTGTCTGTCTGTCTGTCTGTCTGTCTGTCTGTCTGTCTGTCTGTCGTCTGTCTGTCTGTCTGTCTGTCTGTCTGTCTGTCTGTCTGTCTGTCTGTCTGTCTGTCTGTCTGTCTGTCTTTCTGTCTGTTGTCTGTCTGTCTGTCTGTCTGTCTGTCTGTCTGTCTGTCTGTCTGTCTGTCTGTCTGTCTGTCTGTCTGTCTGTCTGTCTGTCTGTCTGTCTGTCTGTCTGTCTGTCTGTCTGTCTGTCTGTCTGTCTGTCTGTCTGTCTGTCGTCTGTCTGTCTGTCTGTCTGTCTGTCTGTCTGTCTGTCTGTCTGTCTGTCTGTCTGTCTGTCTGTCTGTCTGTCTGTCTGTCTGTCTGTCTGTCTGTCTGTCTGTCTGTCTGTCTGTCTGTCTGTCTGTCTGTCTGTCTGTCTGTCTGTCTGTCTGTCTGTCTGTCTGTCTGTCTGTCTGTCTGTCTGTCTGTCTGTCTGTCTGTCTGTCTGTCTGTCTGTCTGTCTGTCTGTCTGTCTGTCTGTCTGTCTGTCTGTCTGTCTGTCTGTCTGTCTGTCTGTCTGTCTGTCTGTCTGTCTGTCTGTCTGTCTGTCTGTCTGTCTGTCTGTCTGTCTGTCTGTCTGTCTGTCTGTCTGTCTGTCTGTCTGTCTGTCTGTCTGTCTGTCTGTCTGAAAGTTATCTTAAACTGCTCTTACAGACACCGAATACAATTAACTGTTTTCTGAATAGTCCCGAAAACTTTGTTTAGTAGATAGTCATTTATAATGTATGTAGTTACTTCTGTACTGAGTGAATGTTTAAGAGCGAAACGTAAATGTTATATTTCATTTTATGTCTCTCAGCTTCAATGTTAGTTATGTTTGTTATATGAACAGCATATTTGTAGAATGTCTGGAATAGAGTGAAAGATGTATGATAAAGGGCAGAATGTCAGACGGGCCTGCCTGCCCAATTCTTAACCCTTTTGAAATAAAGATCAATCAATCAATCAATCAATCATTTCTCAAGAGTGTGGCAATATCCTTGTATTACCACATTCACATTTGTACATGGTGTATCCAGGCATTGAGTGATCTTTTCCATATAGAAGAGTTTCTTGTATGATCGCAATATGGATATTGACTTTTTTCAGCTGTCTGCTTAATTCTGAGGCCTTTGGCCTAAGTCCAGAAATGTTGATTTGAAGAATGTTTAGTGTGCCCACCCCCCCCCCCCCCGGTAGCTGATTCTTCGCCCAGGGTAGCCGGGGGGGGGGGGGGGAACCACCTGGCGCGGACATTTTAAGAGACGAGGTCCAGGCTCAAATGGTTTTCTTTTTGTTTCTGAGATTTTCGTGTTGGGGGTTTTGAACTATTTCATACCCAGGAGACCTTTCCAGTGAGAAGCTGAGATCAGGCCCTGACTGCAACACCGGCCCGTCCGACAGCCTTGAGACAGTTTCACAGAGACACTCTGACTTTAGGGTGAGGGATCTGATGGTGCCTCAACGATGTCCATTCCCCGCCACCTGTAGTCTGCTGGCTGCTTTGTTTGCCTCGTTCTGATAGCCATTGTTGTAGAGACCCATAAGCTTGCCACGCCCTGGACTCGTCGGTTTCCATCAGACTTTCCCCATCCCCGCGGGTGATCTCTGTGTCCCCATCCATCCACCATCCCGACCAACCCAGCATGGCCCCAGGCCAAGATCTCAGCTCCACCTATTGATGGGCGTGCAATGTCAAAACCTGGAGGGCTTTCTATCCCAGGAGGGGGGGGCCTTCTATCCTAGGAGGGGGGGCCTTCTATCCTAGGAGGGGGGCCTTCTATCCTATGAGGGGGGCCTTCTATCCTAGGAGGGGGGGCCTTCTATCCTAGGAGGGGGGGGTTTTCTATCCTAGGAGGGGGCCTTCTATCCTAGGGGGATATTTGTGCTTGTCATTTTTCCCAGAGTGGGTTTTCTTAGCGTACACAGCATTTTGTCTGAGTTATCTGACACTCCTATAATAGACAAGAGGCTGCTAGCAGATTTCTCATTTCTATGTTCCCTCTTTCTTTTACAGAAAGTTCTGTTCCCTAAAAATTCTGCCTTACAAAAGGGTGAGATTAAATGTTATAACAATAACAAATAGTGTTGGTTGCTACAGGCTTATGGGCTACAGGAGTAGGTCAGAGTTTTTTAAGCAGTCAGATCTGATGTTGCCTGCTTCACAAAGACTAAGTTAAGATAAATGTGTTCGTAACACAGTTGTCCCATGGGGTCCATACTTTATATCTGGTGTCTGATATTCAAATCTTCACCCCCCTCCACTCATATACTCTGTCTGGTGTCTGATATTCACATCTTCACCCCCCACTCCTATACTCTGTCTGATGTCTGATATTCACATCTTCACCCCCCACTCCTATACTCTGTCTGGTGTCTGATATTCACATCTTCACCCCCCCCCACCCACTCCTATACTCTGTGTCTGGTGTCTGATATTCACATCTTCACCCCCCCCCCCACTCCTATACTCTGTCTGGTGTCTGATATTCACATCTTCACCCCCCCCCACTCCTATACTCTGTCTGGTGTCTGATATTCACATCTTCACCCCCCCCCCACTCCTATACTCTGTCTGGTGTCTGATATTCACATCTTCACCCCCCCCCCACTCCTGTACTCTGTCTGGTGTCTGATATTCACATCTTCACCCCCCCCCACTCCTATACTCTGTCTGGTGTCTGATATTCACATCTTCACCCCCCTCCACTCCTGTACTCTGTCTGGTGTCTGATATTCACATCTTCACCCTCCCCCCACTCCTGTACTCTGTCTGGTGTCTGATATTCACATCTTCACCCCCCCCCCACTCCTGTACTCTGTCTGGTGTCTGATATTCACATCTTCACCCCCCCCCACTCCTGTACTCTGTCTGGTGTCTGATATTCACATCTTCACCCCCCCCCACTCCTATACTCTGTCTGGTGTCTGATATTCACATCTTCACCCCCCCCCCACTCCTGTACTCTGTGTCTGGTGTCTGATATTCACATCTTCACCCCCCCCCCACTCCTGTACTCTGTGTCTGGTGTCTGATATTCACATCTTCCCCCCGCCACTCCTATACTCTGTCTGGTGTCTGATATTCACATCTTCACCCCCCCCCCCACTCCTATACTCTGTGTCTGGTGTCTGATATTCACATCTTCACCCCCCCCCCTCCTATACTCTGTGTCTGGTGTCTGATATTCACATCTTCACCCCCCCCCCCCCACTCCTATACTCTGTGTCTGGTGTCTGATATTCACATCTTCCCCCCCCCACTCCTGTACTCTGTGTCTGGTGTCTGGTATTCACATGTTACCTCCCCCTTCCTCAATACTCTATATCTGGGACATGATATTCACATCAGTTTATATTATATAGTAATAAAATAATGTAGATGTGTGTATTATATATTTCTGAATAGTTCCATAAATTTGAAGCTTACAGATGCTCTTAGATTAACACATAACAGGTTTCACAAAACTTTACCACATTCACTAGACCAGAGCAAGTCCGATGAAATGTTCCTCCATTATTTACTTCTGACAAATAAGATCAAGATGTATTGTTGATAACATCACTTGGACTGAATCACTTAATCAGTTGTTCACAATATCAAACTCTATCATATTCTACATACAGCATTTCTCAGTGTTCTCAACTTCACAATATTCTACACTTGCTAGGAGAACGCTTCCTATCTCAGTATTATATCACATCTGCAACTCGTGGTCAATCAGTTGCACGACTAAATCACTGTACTCGAAATTTCAAATAAATCTTCTTAATCACTTGAATCACTTGAAGCACATCTTCTGTCTGTCATTACTTTAGATTCTATATCGTCTCGTCCTCTTTCTTCTCTTGTCTGTCTTCTGATTTCTTCTGACAGTCTTCCTCGACCGTCTCTCAATCGCAGTGTACTAACCAGCAAAGTCTACTTGCCTCTTCTCTGTCTACTTCTGACGATCCCCTCACTTGTCCGCTAGCCTCTTCTCTGTCTACTTCTGACGATCCCCTCACTTGTCCACTAGCCTCTTCTCTGTCTACTTCTGACGATCCCCTCACTTGTCCGCTAGCCTCTTCTCTGTCTACTTCTGACGATCCCCTCACTTGTCCACTAGCCTCTTCTCTGTCTACTTCTGACGATCCCCTCACTTGTCCACTAGCCTCTTCTCTGTCTACTTCTGACGATCCCCTCACTTGTCCACTAGCCTCTTCTCTGTCTACTTCTGACGATCCCCTCACTTGTCCACAAGCCTCTTCTCTGTCTACTTCTGACGATCCCCTCACTTGTCCGCTAGCCTCTTCTCTGTCTACTTCTGACGATCCCCTCACTTGTCCGCTAGCCTCTTCTCTGTCTACTTTTGACGATCCTCTCACTTGTCCACTAGCCTCTTCTCTGTCTACTTTTGACGATCCTCTCACTTGTCCACTAGCCTCTTCTCTGTCTACTTTTGACGATCCTCTCACTTGTCCACTAGCCTCTTGACTTCCTCTTCTTGGGGGGGGGGGGCTCCTTCCATCTCGTGCTCCTTCCTTCTCGTGCTCCTTCCTTCTCGTGTTCCTTTCTTCTCGTGCTCCTTCCTTCTCGTGTTCCTTCCTTCTCGTACTCCTTCCTTCTCGTGTTCCTTCCTTCTCGTGTTCCTTCCTTCTCTTACTCCTTCCTTCTCGTACTCCTTCCTTCTCGTGCTCCTTCCTTCTCGTGCCCCTTCTTTCTCATGCTCCATCCTTCTCGTACACCTTTCTTCTCGTGCTCCTTCCTTCTCGTGTTCCTTCCTTCTCGTGCTCCTTCCTTCTCGTGTTCCTTCCTTCTCGTGCTCCTTCCTTCTCGTCCTCATTCCTTCTCGTGCTTCTTACTTTGTCCGCGTTCCTTCGTCTTCGGGCTCCCTCCTCTGTCTCCTCTCTCCTGTACTTCCGTACTTCTTCATCCTCTCCTGTCTCTCCTGTACTTCCGTACTTCTTCATCCTCTCCTGTCTCTCCTGTACTTCCGTACTTCTTCATCCTCTCCTGTCTCTCCTCCACTTCTGTACTTCTTCATCCTCTCCTGTCTCTCCTCTACTTCCGTACTTCTTCATCCTCTCCTGTCTCTCCTGTACTTCCGTACTTCTTCATCCTCTCCTGTCTCTCCTCTACTTCCGTACTTCTTCATCCTCTCCTGTCTCTCCTGTACTTCCGCACTTCGTCATCCTCTCCTGTCTCTCCTCTACTTCCGTACTTCTTTATCCTCTCCTGTACTTCCGTACTTCTTCATCCTCTCCTGTCTCTCCTGTACTTCCGTACTTCTTCATCCTCTCCTGTCTCTCCTCTACTTCCGCACTTCTTCATCCTCTCCTGTCTCTCCTGTACTTCCGTACTTCTTCATCCTCTCCTGTCTCTCCTGTACTTCCGCACTTCTTCATCCTCTCCTGTGTCTCCTCTACTTCCGTACTTCTTCATCCTCTCCTGTCTCTCCGCTCGCGGTTTTATCTTCAAGTCCAGCTTGATGGATTAACCAATAAGCATTCTGGCTCCACCCTTCAGATGTCCACTGGTTCCCATGAGTGTTCTGATTGTCCGTCATTCAAACTGCCCCTTGACTTATACGTCGTAAGTCAATTTTCCAATATGCCACGCAATATTTAATTGGTCAGCTGGCCGAGTCGTCTACTCCTTTATTTAAAAACTGTATGCAATAGCGTCATAATAGCGTCCTAACGCTAATAGTTGTCATGCGTGTCAGTCTGCATCAATTCCATCTAATTAATTGACGTTTACCTAAGTCATTATCTTGCTCTTTCATGTCGGAGATTTTATTATGTCCTGGGTTTTTCATTGTGTCTGTTTCTTCTATTCGTCTTTTCTATTTTGTTTACACGTGTCAGCGTCCAGTCACCGCTTTGTTATCACTGGACCATCTTACTTTCTGGGGTCCTTCCTTTGTGTTACCTATATGTCAGCGTCACTGAGTCTCGTCTTTTTCTATTCACTGTTTCCACTGTTTACTTTTGTCCGCATCTTGTTCTAGTGTCATGGAAGTTCTATACCTTTCTCCTCCTTTTTCCTACCTACTTTTCTCTGTCGCTATTCGATGTTACTATTTTGTTTACAGTATATTTTCATAATAATATTCATTAATAATAACAACTATAATCATTACTTACAAGGCTATGCTACATTACCTCCCCGCGCCCATTCCTCAATAATCTATATCTGGGACATGATATTCACATCTTACCTCCCCCTCCCATACTCCATATCTAATACTCACATCTCTCCCTCCCGTACCCCATATCTAATACATCTCTCCCTCCCATCTCTCTCTCTCTCTCTCTCTCTCTCTCTGAACCTTAAGTGCCCAGGGCACATGGGGCTTCCGCAAGGGTTTTCCACAAATGCCTGTCCTTCGCCTTTTTTTCTGCTCTTGCCCAGGTGAGCCCTCTATTGCTCAACTTCCTTTCTGTTGTTCTTCTCCATGTCTCTTTTGGTCTACCCTTACTTCTGTTCCCCTGTGGTGTCCATCTTAGTGCTATTTTTTGGTAGTGAGTTGTCAGTCATTCGGAGCACATGTCCCAACCATCGCCAGCGTCTTTCCTCAATAATTGTTGTCAGTGGCTTCATCTGCATTTCTGCCAATAAGATGTTATTTCTTATGGTGTTTGTTCGTAAACATTCTCCCTCCTATACCCCATATCTAATACTCACATCTCTCCCTCCTATACCCCATATCTAATACTCACATCTCTCCCTCCTATACCCCATATCTAATACTCACATCTCTCCCTCCTATACCCCATATCTAATACTCACATCTCTCCCTCCTATATTCCATATCTAATACTCACATCTTTCCCTCCTATACCCTATGTCTAATACTCACATCTCTCTCTCCTATACCCTATGTCTAATACTCACATCTCTCTCTCCTATACCCCATATCTAATACTCACATCTCTCCCTCCTATATTCCATATCTAATACTCACATCTCTCCCTCCTATATTCCATATCTAATATTCACATCTCTCCCTCCTATATTCCATATCTAATACTCACATCTCTCCCTCCTATACCCCATATCTAATACTCACATCTTTCCCTCCTATACTCCATATCTAATACTCACATCTTTCCCTCCTATACTCCATATCTAATACTCACATCTCTCCCTCCTATACTCCATTATTCCGGTTACTGAGAGGCTAGACGAGATTTATACGCTCACAGAACAAACAAGATGAATGGAAGCGGCCGAGATGTTTGTCTTTAGAAAAAAATTTCAGCCATAAATGAGGGGAGCTCATGAATTTTTCATGAAATCGGACAAGGAGCACACACAAATAATTACAATAATCAGGAAACATGTGAGAACTTTCAGGAATGTTGTGGAACAAAAACAGCAAAGCTGGATGATGATAAATCCACCAATAAAACAAACAAGAACAAAACATTCGCTGGCCATTTTATCCTTTCTCAGAGATTGTTTGGAGGTTTCCATAGTCTGCCTGGGACCACGTGACCAGAATAAAGCTGAAACACATCACACGATGAAGCCTTGTGATGTTCTACAAATTATAAAGCTGCAGGCTTAGAGCAGATGTTGCAGTCAAGTATATGTGAGACAGTCAAGTATATGTAAGACAGTCAAGTATATGTAAGGCAGTCAAGTATATTTAAGATAGTCAATTATATGTAAGACAGTCAAGTATATGTAAGGCAGTCAAGTATATGTAAGGCAGTCAAGTATATGTGAGACAGTCAAGTATATGTAAGGCAGTCAAGTATATGTAAGACAGTCAAGTATATGTAAGGCAGTCAAGTATATGTAAGGCAGTCAAGTATATGTAAGACAGTCAAGTATATGTGAGACAGTCAAGTATATGTAAGACAGTCAAGTATATGTAAGGCAGTCAAGTATATGTGAGACAGTCAAGTATATGTAAGACAGTCAAGTATATGTAAGGCAGTCAAGTATATGTAAGACAGTCAAGTATATGTGAGACAGTCAAGTATATGTGAGACAGTCAAGTATATGTAAGACAGTCAAGTATATGTGAGACAGTCAAGTATATGTAAGACAGTCAAGTATATGTAAGGCAGTCAAGTATATGTGAGACAGTCAAGTATATGTAAGACAGTCAAGTATATGTAAGGCAGTCAAGTATATGTAAGACAGTCAAGTATATGTGAGACAGTCAAGTATATGTGAGACAGTCAAGTATATGTAAGACAGTCAAGTATATGTGAGACAGTCAAGTATATGTAAGACAGTCAAGTATATGTAAGGCAGTCAAGTATATGTGAGACAGTCAAGTATATGTGAGACAGTCAAGTATATGTAAGGCAGTCAATTATATTTAAGATAGTCAAGTATATGTAAGGCAGTCAGGTATATGTAAAACAGTGAAATATATGTAAGACATTAAAGTATATAAAGTATATGTAAGGCAGTAATTAGATAGATAGATAGATAGATAGACAGACAGACAGACAGACAGACAGACAGACAGATAGATAGATAGATAGATAGATAGATAGATAGATAGATAGATAGATAGATAGATAGATAGATAGATAGATAGATAGATAGACAGACAGACAGACAGACAGATAGATAGATAGATAGATAGATAGATAGATAGATAGATAGATAGATAGATAGATAGATAGATAGATAGATAGATAGATAGATAGATAGATAGATAGATAGATAGATAAAAGACAGTAAAATATATGTGAGACAGAAAAGTATATGTAAGATAGTTTAATGCAGGACAATGCAAGAAAATTAGGGTGAGAAAAGTTGAAGTTTAGGAAAAGTAAAGTTATAAATTACCCATGTAGCACATCCTGACATATCAAGGCTTACACCAGAGCTGAAACTAGCCTTGATGGTTGCAATGCCAGGTAGCTACAACAAAATAATATACAGCCCATATAAAAATTCCAGCAAACACTACCACGTGACATTAAGTATAAATGCGTTTTCAAAATAAAACAATACCTCGTGACATCAAGCATGAGTGCATATTTCGCATCAAACAAGACCACGTGACATCAAGTATGAGTGCACGTTTCTCAGTTAACGAGGTCACGATACATCAAATATAAGTGAACGTTTTGCAAGAAACGAGACCACGTTACATCAAGAATAAGTGCAAGTTTTGCAGGACAGGAGATCTCGTGACATCAAGTGTAAGTGCATGTTTACATCAAACAAGACCACGAGATATCAAAGTACCTTTTTTACTGTTAATAATGACAAATTTGACGTCGAGGACTATTATCTGATATGTCTTACAGGTCTGATATGTTTCATATATTTCACGTGCCTCATATATTTTATGTGTCACATGTCTCTTATGTTCTACAAGTCTGATACGTCTCATATATGTCACATGCCTCATATGTCTTATATGTGTCACATGTCTCATATGTCTTATGTGTGTTACATGTCTCATATGTCTTATATGTGTCGCATGTCTCATAAGTCTTATGTGTGTCACATGTCTCTTAAGTCTTGTGTTATCGCCTCAGTCTAATTAGATCTGTGAGTATGTTATTGCAAGAGACATGACACATAGGAATGTGGCAGCATGAAATAGATGATGATGATGATGATGATAGCTGCTTCGTTAATATCAGACTTACATAATTTATAACTTATGCAACCTTGTAAATACAGTTGTGTTACTTGTTACAGACAGACAGACTAGAGCACGTGATTATGAAGCGAGATAGCAGCCCGCAATCTCCCCTAACATGGCGGATTTATCCTGGCGATAAGGCCGGTACTTTAGCCAGGACCTGCCGTCCCATCCATTTATTTTATGTGTTAATTAGGTCAAGGATGTACGCTAAATCAATGGCATAACAGAAGAGCTAAAGACAGCTGTTGTCTCTACTGGGTTACTGAAAAAAATTAGCTCACAATTTTAAAAGAGAAAAACTCGATCAAGTCGTCTTCTAGAGCTTGCCCACTTCCTGAAAATTTTCCCTTTAGCCTCTCCAGACCGATGACTGTGTAGTCTGAGGGAGGAAGTGGAATGTTTAGGTGACCTTTTCGTGTGATGTAAGAAGTGGAATGCCTAGGTGATCGTGTTGTGAAAGTTAAGAAATGAAATGTTTAGGTGACCGTGTGGTTTGAGGTAAGAAGTGGAATGTTTAGGTGACCGTCTGGTGTGAGGTAAGAAGTGGAATGTTTAGATGACCGTGTGGTGTGAGGTAAGAAGTGGAATGTTTAGGTGATCGTCTGGTGTGAGGTAAGAAGTGGAATGTTTAGATGACCACGTGGTGTGAGGTAAGAAGTGGAATGTTTAGGTGACCGTTTGGTGTGAGGTAAGAAGTAGAATGTTTAGGTGACCGTCTGGTGTAAGGTAAGAAGTAGAATGTTTAGGTGACTGTCTGGTGTGAGGTAAGAAGTAGAATGTTTAGGTGACCGTCTGGTGTGAGGTAAGAAGTGGAATGTTTAGATGACCGTGTGGTGTGAGGTAAGAAGTGAAATGCTTAGGTGACCGTCTGGTGTGAGGTAAGAAGTAGAATGTTTAGGTGACCATCTGGTGTGAGGTAAGAAGTGGAATGTTTAGGTGACCGTGTGGTGTGTGGATAGAGGTAGAATGTTTAGCTGACCGTGTGGTGCGAGGGAAATAGTGGAATGTTTAGATAAACGCAGACTTTCATCACCACCTGACTCTGACGGCCGTGGCCGTAGTGGGCGGCTACCATTATATAAACAAAAAGCTATAGTCTGACTCCTGTGTGGCGGCCGGCCAGGATGAGTGCCCATCGTTCATCATGTCGCTGGCGGACCTGGTCTGATGATGTCGCTGACGGAGCTGGTCTCATGATGTCGCTGGCGGAGCTGGTCTCATGATGTCGCTGGCGGACCTGGTCTCATGATGTCGCTGGCGGACCTGGTCTCATGATGTCGCTGGCGGACCTGGTCTGATGATGTCGCTGACGGAGCTGGTCTCATGATGTCGCTGGCGGAGCTGGTCTCATGATGTCGCTGACGGAGCTGGTCTCATGATGTCGCTGGCGGAGCTGGTCTCATGATGTCGCTGACGGAGCTGGTCTCATGATGTCGCTGGCGGAGCTGGTCTCATGATGTCGCTGACGGAGCTAGTCAATCAAGAAATGACTAAATGTGAGCTCCTAACTGAGAGCAAGACCAAAACGTTTTTTTTATTTTAAAAATACAGTGATCGACCTTAGACAGTCTCCAGACTGATTCAGTTCATTTCATATAGACTTCCCTTGGTTACTGTTATCAGGAGATAAATATCTTCCTTGTTCTTATTTCAGTCCCTCTTATACTGAGATAAAATGTTCTCTCTCTCTCTCTCATCTCAGTGACTGGTATATTAAGAAAAACACAGCACTCTCTCTCTCTCTCGTCTCAGTCACTGGTATATTAAGAAACCCACAGCACTCTCTCTCTCTTTCTCTCTCGTCTCAGTCACTGGTATATTAAGAAAAACACAGTAATCTCTCTCTCTCGTCTCAGTCACTGGTATATTAAGAACAACACAGCACTCTCTCTCTCTCTCTCTCTCTCTCTCTCTCATCTCAGTCACTGGTATATTAAGAAAAATACAGCACTCTCTCTCTCTCTCTCATCTCAGTCACTGGTATATTAAGAACAACACAGCA
Organism: Achatina immaculata; assembly: GCA_009760885.1. NCBI lineage: Eukaryota > Metazoa > Mollusca > Gastropoda > Stylommatophora > Achatinidae > Lissachatina > Lissachatina immaculata. The sequence goes on from CM019720.1 coordinate 38,943,926, forward strand.
CTCTCTCTCTCTCTCTCTCTCTCTCTCTCTCTCTCATCTCAGTCACTGGTATATTAAGAAAAATACAGCACTCTCTCTCTCTCTCTCATCTCAGTCACTGGTATATTAAGAACAACACAGCACTCTCTCTCTCTATGGTCTCAGTTACTGGTATACTAAGATAAACACAGCACTCTCTCTCTCTCTCTCTCTCGCCTCAGTCACGGGTATATTAAGAACAACACAGCACTCTCTGTCTCTCTCTCGTCTCAGTCACTGATATACTAAGATAAACACAGCACTCTCTCGTCTCAGTTACTGGTATATTAAGATAAACACAGCACTCTCTCGTCTCAGTTACTGGTATATTAAGATAAACACAGCACTCTCTCGTCTAAGTTACTGATATATTAAGATAAACACAGCACTCTCTCGTCTAAGTTACTGATATATTAAGATAAACACAGCACTCTCTCGTCTCAGTTACTGATATATTAAGATAAACACAGCACCCTCTCTCTCTCGTCTCAGTCACTGGTATATTAAGATAAACACAGCACTCTCTCTCTCTCTCTCGTCTCAGTTACTGATATATTAAGATAAACACAGCACCCTCTCTCTCTCTCTCGTCTCAGTTACTGATATATTAAGATAAACACAGCACTCTCTCTCTCTCTCTCTCTCTCGTCTCAGTCACTGGTATATTAAGATAAACACAGCACTCTCTCTCTCTCTCTCGTCTCAGTTACTGATATATTAAGATAAACACAGCACCCTCTCTCTCTCTCTCTCGTCTAAGTTACTGGTATACTAAGATAAACACAGCACTCTCTCGTCTCAGTTACTGGTATATTAAGATAAACACAGCACTCTCTCTCTCTCGTCTAAGTTACTGGTATATTAAGATAAACACAGCACTCTCTCGTCTCAGTTACTGGTATATTAAGATAAACACAGCACTCTCTCTCTCTCTCTCGTCTAAGTTACTGGTATATTAAGATAAACACAGCACTCTCTCGTCTCAGTTACTGGTATATTAAGATAAACACAGCACTCTCTCTCGTCTCAGTTACTGGTATATTAAAATAAACACAGCACTCTCTCGTCTCAGTTACTGGTATACTAAGATAAACACAGCACTCTCTCTCATCTCAGTTACTGGTATATTAAGATAAACACAGCACTCTCTCTCGTCTCAGTTACTGGTATATTAAAATAAACACAGCACTCTCTCTCATCTCAGTTTCTGGTATATTAAAATAAACACAGCACTCTCTCTCATCTCAGTTACTGGTATATTAAGATAAACACAGCACTCTCTCTCGTCTCAGTTACTGGTATATTAAAATAAACACAGCACTCTCTCTCATCTCAGTTTCTGGTATATTAAAATAAACACAGCACTCTCTCGTCTCAGTTACTGGTATATTAAAATAAACACAGCACTCTCTCGTCTCAGTTACTGGTATATTAAGATAAACACAGCACTCTCTCGTCTCAGTTACTGGTATATTAAGATAAACACAGCACTCTCTCGTCTCAGTTACTGGTATATTAAGATAAACACAGCACTCTCTCTCGTCTCAGTTACTGGTATATTAAGATAAACACAGCACTCTCTCTCATCTCAGTTACTGGTATATTAAGATAAACACAGCACTCTCTCTCTCTTTCTCTCTCTCTCTCTTTCTCGTCTCAGTTACTGGTATACTAAGAAAAAAACAGCACTCAATCTCTCTCTCCCTCCTTCTCTCTCAAAAACTCTAGGTCAAGTTCATCTGTGGTTGATAATGGTGTTCCACAGGGATCTATTCTTAATCCTCTCCTGTTTACCATCTACATCAATGATCTTCCACTTCATCTAAAAAAAATCATCTTGTGACCTCTTTGCTGATGACTGCACAGTTTACCTTGAGTCAACTCTTCAAACTGAAATAAACAGTCTAATTAACTGGAGCAATAACAACAGAATGCTCATAAACATCAGCAAAACAAAATCCATGCTCATTACAAGAAGACAGAAATTAACAAATTCACCAACAACAACACTACAGCTCCATGCTGGAACTTCACAGATAGAGAATGTTAGTGAACATAAAACTCTAGGTCTCATGATTGACCACCACCTCAGCAGGAATCATCATGTAGACAATCTAACTAAACTCATTGCACAAAAAAGTTTACCAATTTACTAAAATTAAACATTTTCTTGACATAGACATCAGAAAAACATACTACATATCACAGATACAAACACACTTGGACTACTGCTCCACAGTCTGGGATGGTTGTTCCATGTCAAACATGAAAAGACTTTACTCGCTTCAAAAACGAACAGTAAAGCTTATAGATGACAAACATGCAGCACGTATTACAAATAAGGATAAACGTCCTGATATTCTACCCCTCAAGAAGAGATTTCTTTTCAACAAGGCCAAGTTAATTCATAAAATTCTATCGCACAATGCTCCACCCTATCTGTGGTCGTTGTTTAAATCCAACCCAAAACACAGTCAACACTTAAGTAATTGTATTCTCCCAAAACCAAGGCTTAACATGTTATAAAAAAGCTTCTCGGCTGCACACCTTTGGAATGCCCTACCAATTCACATAAAACTTATAAGTAATATAAGAAGAGTGGAAACAGGAGAGGTTGAACTGTTTAACATAACCAGGTTTATGTGTCAGAGAAACAGGAGAGGTTAAACTGTTTAACATAACCAGGTTTATGTGTCAGAGAAACAGGAGAGGTTAAACTGTTTAACATAACCAGGTTTATGTGTCAGAGAAACAGGAGAGGTTGAACTGTTTAGCATAACCAGGTTTATGTGTCAGAGAAACAGGAGAGGTTAAACTGTTTAACCTAACCAGGTTTATGTGTCAGAGAAACAGGAGAGGTTAAACTGTTTAACATAACCAGGTTTATGTGTCAGAGAAGCAGGAGAGGTTGATCTGTTTAACATAATCAGGTTTACTTGTTAGAGAAACAGAAGAGGTTAAATTGTTTAACATAACCAGGTTTATGTGTTAGAGAAAAAGAGAGAAGACTGAAAGTAAGAGAGGTTAAATTGTTTAACAGAACCAGTGTTATATGTGTGTGAGAGAGAGAGAGAGAGAGAGAACTGTGGAAGTAAGAGAGGTTAAATTGTTTACCAGAACCAGTGTTATATGTGAGAAAGAGAGAGAGAGAGAGAGAGAAATGTGGAAGTAAGATAGGTTAAATTGTTTACCAGAACCAGTGTTATATGTGAGAGAGAGAGAGAGAGAAATGTGGAAGTAAGAGAGGTTAAATTGTTTACCAGAACCAGTGTTATATGTGAGAGAGAGAGAGAGAGATAAATGTGGAAGTAAGAGAGGTTAAATTGTTTACCAGAACCAGTGTTATATGTGAGAGAGAGAGAGATAAATGTGGAAGTAAGAGAGGTTAAATTGTTTACCAGAACCAGAGTTATATGTGAGAGAGAGAGAGAGAAATGTGGAAGTAAGAGAGGTTAAATTGTTTACCATAACCAGTGTTATATGTGAGAGAGAGAGAGAGAGAAATGTGGAAGTAAGAGAGGTTAAATTGTTTACCAGAACTAGTGTTATATGTGAGAGAGAGAGACAGAAATGTGGAAGTAAGAGAGGTTAAATTGTTTACCAGAACCAGTGTTATATGTGAGAGAGAGAGAGAGAGAGAAATGTGGAAGTAAGAGAGGTTAAATTGTTTACCAGAACCAGTGTTATATGTGAGAGAGAGAGAGAGAGAAATGTGGAAGTAAGAGAGGTTAAATTGTTTACCAGAACCAGAGTTATATGTGAGAGAGAGAGAGAGAGAGAGAAATGTGGAAGTAAGAGAGGTTAAATTGTTTACCAGAACCAGTGTTATATGTGAGAGAGAGAGAGAGAGAGAGATAGAGAAATGTGGAAGTAAGAGAGGTTAAATTGTTTACCAGAACCAGTGTTATATGTGAGAGAGAGAGAGAGAGAGAAATGTGGAAGTAAGAGAGGTTAAATTGTTTACCAGAACCAGTGTTATATGTGAGAGAGAGAGAGAGAGAAATGTGGAAATAAGAGAGGTATATTGTTTACCAGAACCAGAGTTATATGTGTGTGAGAGAGAGAGAGAAATGTGGAAGTAAGAGAAGCTAAATTGTTTGCCAGAACCAGTGTTATATGTGTGAGAGAGAGAGAGAGAGAGAGAAATGTGGAAGTAAGAGAAGTTAAATTGTTTACCAGAACCAGTGTTATATGTGTGTGTGTGTGTGTGAGAGAGAGAGAGAGAGATATGGAAGTAAGAGAAGTTAAATTGTTTACCACAACCAGTGTTATATGTGAGAGAGAGAGAAAGAGAGAAATGTGGAAGTAAGAGATGTTAAATTGTTTACCAGAACCAGTGTTATATGTGTGTGTGTGAGAGAGAGAGAGAGATGTGGAAGTAAGAGAAGTTAAATTGTTTACCAGAACCAGTGTTATATGTGAGAGAGAGAGAGAAATGTGGAAGTAAGAGAAGTTAAATTGTTTACCAGAACCAATGTTATATGTGAGAGAGAGAGAGAGAGAAATGTGGAAGTAAGAGAGGTTAAATTGTTTACCAGAACCAGTGTTATATTTGTGTGTGTGTGAGAGAGAGAGATTGATTGATTGATTGATTGATTGATCTTTATTTGAAAAGGGTTAAGAATTGGGCACGCAGGCCCGTCTGACATTCGGCCCTTTATCATAAATCTTTCACTCTATTCCAGACATTCTACAAATATACTGTTCATATAACAAACATAACTAACATTGAAGCTGAGAGACATAAAATAAAATATAACATTTACGTTTCGCTCTTAAACATTCACTCAGTACAGAAGTAACTACATACATTATAAATGACTATCTACTAAAATTTTCGGGACTATTCAGAAAACAATTAATTGTATTCGGTGTCTGTAAGAGCAGCTTAAGATAACTTTTAAGTTTTATAATTCATGGAGGCATGTAGTCGACATCAAATAGATATTGGGAAAGCTTGTAGTTGTAGGAAGGAGTATAATTTATATTTTTTATATAGGATGGGAGGGTATTCCAAAGATGAGCAGCAGAATAACTAAAGCTTTTCTTGTAAAGATCAAGTCTAGGTTTTGGAAGACATATGTTGTTCAAGCGTTGGCTGCACTTTGTGCTAAATTTAAACAGGTTCCATAGATAAGGCGGCGCATGCCGTGAAAGAATTTGATGTACTAACTTGGCTTTGTTGAAGAGGAACCTGTTCTTAAGAGGTAGTATTTTGATACGTTTGTGATGATTAGTTGTTTGTGCTTGATCTTTGTCACTAATAAGCTTTACTGCTCGCTTTTGGAGAGAGCAAAGCCTCTTTGTATTTGACACTGAGCAACCATCCCAAACTGTTGAGCAGTAGTCTAAATGTGTTTGTATATGAGCTATGTAGTATGTCTTCCTAGTATCTTGATCTATGAAGTGCTTAATTTTAGCTAATTGGTATACTTTTTGTGCGATGAGTTTTGTTAGACATTGCACATGAGAGTTCCAGGTCAGATGTTGGTCAATAATAAGACCTAGTGTTTTGTGGTCGCTAACGTTTTCTATATGTGATGTTTTTGTACAGAGCCGAAGTGTTGTTTTTGTTGCGTTTTGTAGTTTCTGTCTTGTTGTTATGAGCATTGATTTTGTTTTATCGGTGTTTATAATCATGCCATTATTTTTGCTCCATCCAATTAAATTGTATAACTCGACCTGAAGAGTTGATTCTATATTAACACAATCGTAGTCACTGGTGTAGACTGTGCAATCCATTAAATTGTTTACCAGAACCAGTGTTATATGTGAGAGAGAGAAATGTGGAAGTAAGAGAGGTTAAATTGTTTACCAGAACCAGTGTTATATGTGAGAGAGAGAGAGAGAAATGAGGAAGTAAGAGAAGTTAAATTGTTTACCAGAACCAGTGTTATATGTGAGAGAGAGAGAGAGAAATGTGGAAGTAAGATAGGTTAAATTGTTTACCAGAACCAGTGTTATATGTGTGTGAGAGAGAGAGAGAGAGAGAGAGAGAGAGAAATGTGGAAGTAAGAGAGGTTAAATTGTTTACCAGAACCAGTGTTATATGTGAGAGAGAGAGAGAGAGAAATGTGGAAGTAAGAGAGGTTAAATTGTTTACCAGAACCAGTGTTATATGTGTGAGAGAGAGAGAGAGAGAAATGTGGAAGTAAGAGAGGTTAAATTGTTTACCAGAACCAGTGTTATATGTGTGAGAGAGAGAGAGAGATAGAGAAATGTGGAAGTAAGAGAGGTTAAATTGTTTACCAGAACCAGTGTTATATGTGAGAGAGAGAGAGAGAGAGAGAGAGAGATAGAGAAATGAGGAAGTAGGAGAGGCTGAAATGTTTACCAGAGCCAGAGTTACGTGTGTGTGTGTGTGTGGGACAGAGAGAGAGAGAGAGAAATGTGGAAGTAGGAGAGGCTGAAATGTTTACCAGAGCCAGAGTTATGTGTGTGTGTGTGTGTGTGGGACAGAGAGAGAGAGAGAGAGAGAGAGAGAGAGAGAGAGGGAGAAATGTGGAAGTAGGAGATGTCAAATTGTTTACCAGAGCCAGGGTTGTGTGCATGAGAGAGAGAGATTGAGAGAGAGAAGTGTGGTAGTAGGAGTGGTTGAACTGTAGACAAAAGCAGTTGTTTTTTATAGTCAGGTCACGTGATTTATGAGTGGTGGGATATGGGTGGGGACACTAGCTTGGCTGATACTCTAGACAGATAGGGTGGGAATGAAACACATTTCTGGAGAACAGATGATGTTAGACTTTTCTACCCAACACCTGACAGGAAATCATGTTTTTCTACCCAACACCTGACAGACAGTCATGCTTTTCTACCCAACACCTAGCAGACAATCATGTTTTTCTACTCAACATCTGACAGACAATCGTCTTTATTCTCCTCAACACCTGACAGACAATCATATTTTTCTACCCAACACCTGACAGACAATCATGTTTTTCTACTCAACAAATGACACACAAGCAACTGACAGACAATCGTGTTTTTCTACTCAGCACCTGACAGACAATCATGTTTTTCTGCTCAGCACCTGACAGATAATCATATTTGTTTCTGCAAACTTGTAAAAATTCTTGAGAGCCGCAGAAACTTTATTTCTTGTCTGTGCTTGGCCTAGAAGCACTGGCAGGTCGGGGCTGGGAGATGGAAACTCTGGCAGGTCGGGGCTGGGAGATGGAAGCTCTGGCAGGTCGGGGCAGGGAGATGGAAACTCTGGCAGGTCGGGGCTGGGAGATGGAAGCTCTGGCAGGTCGGGGCTGGGAGATGGAAGCTCTGGCAGGTCGGGGCAGGGAGATGGAAACTCTGGCAGGTCGGGGCAGGGAGATGGAAGCTCTGGCAGGTCAGGGCTGGGAGATGGAAGCTCTGGCAGGTCGGGGCAGGGAGATGGAAGCTCTGGCAGGTCGGGGCTGGGAGATGGAAGCTCTGGCAGGTCGGGGCTGGGAGATGGAAGCTCTGGCAGGTCGGGGCTGGGAGATGGAAGCTCTGGCAGGTCGGGGCAGGGAGATGGAAACTCTGGCAGGTCGGGGCTGGGAGATGGAAGCTCTGGCAGGTCGGGGCAGGGAGATGGAAACTCTGGCAGGTCGGGGCTGGGAGATGGAAGCTCTGGCAGATCGGGGCTGGGAGATGGAAGCTCTGGCAGGTCGGGGCTGGGAGATGGAAGCTCTGGCAGGTCGGGGCAGGGAGATGGAAACTCTGGCAGGTCGGGGCTGGGAGATGGAAGCTCTGGCAGGTCGGGGCAAGGAGATGGAAGCTCTGGCAGGTCAGGGCAGGGAGATGGAAGCTCTGGCAGGTCGGGGCAGGGAGATGGAAGCTCTGGCAGGTCGGGGCTGGGAGATGGAAGCTCTGGCAGGTCGGGGCTGGGAGATGGAAACTCTGGCAGGTCGCGGCTGGGAGATGGAAACTCTGGCAGGTCGGGGCTGGGAGATGAACATTTTATCATTAACACCAAGTGTTCAGAAGGTTCATTACCAGCTAAGTGGTGGAGCAAGCTAAGCGGTAACATTCAAGTTAACTCAGAGTTCTTAAGATTTTGAGAACTAGAGTATAAGTAATGTGGAATTGTAGAAAATGAAAGTAAGATTTTAGTGCTATAATCTAGGATAACTGGAGGAAGTGCATTGTGTGTGTAATCATGTCTTTAAACATAGGTGTTGTGTATATAATTACGCTTTTAAACCTACGTGTTGTGTGTATACTCATGTCTTTAATTATAGGTGGTGTGTGTAGAATCACGTTTTTAAACATACATGTTTAATCATGTCTATAATCATAGATGTGTGTATAATTGTATCTCTAAACATACGTGTTGTGTGCATAATCATATCTTTAAACCTAGGTGTTGTGTGTATAATCATTAAACCTAGGGTTCTGTTGTAAACGCCGATATGTCTGTCTATATGTTAAATCTATAAACATATATATAAACGCACGCCTATACATAACTGTAACAACGTATCCCATTGTAAACTAACAGCAGCGATATTAAACATTGGGATATTTTTTTCTATGTATTATGTTGATGGCTGTGTTCGTTGCCAGTTTAGTTATGTATTAGAAGTTATGAAGCAGATTTTAGACATGCCTACCTAACTGTCACATGACATCCACTCACTTGTCTGTGCTGTCACGTGACGTCCACTTACTTGTCTGTGCTGTCACGTGACGTCCACTTACTTATCTGTGCTGTCACGTGACGTCCACTTACTTGTCATTACTGTCACGTGACGTCCTCTTTGTCTGTGCTGTGATGACTGTCAGTCTACCACTAAATGACAGAAGTAATCCTTGATACACAGACGAGACTCGCTTTGTGGACCACACATCTTGGCAGTGAACTGGCCGGAAAAGTCAACACAGACATGGAAAGGTTGAAACTCTTCAAGTCCTGGTTATACAGAAGGAAAGGTTGAAACTCTTCAAGTCCTGGTTATACAGAAGGAAAGGTTGAAACTCTTCAAGTCCTGGTTATACAGAAGGAAAGGTTGAAACTCTTCAAGTCCTGGTTATACAGAAGGAAAGGTTGAAACTCTTCAAGTCCTGGTTATACAGAAGGAAAGGTTGAAACTCTTCAAGTCCTGGTTATACAGAAGGAAAGGTTGAAACTCTTCAAGTCCTGGTTATACAGAAGGAAAGGTTGAAACTCTTCAAGTCCTGGTTATACAGAAGGAAAGGTTGAAACTCTTCAAGTCCTGGTTATACAGAAGGAAAGGTTGAAACTCTTCAAGTCCTGGTTATACAGAAGGAAAGGAGCCTTACTCGTGGGCATAAAACAGGCAACTGCAAAAAAGGAGGGAAAACTGAATAATAATTTCTTTAAACACTGAACCAGGTAGAACATGCCACAACAAGAGGCCAGAACATGCCACAACAAGAGGCCAGAACATGCCACAACAAGAGGTCAGAACATGCCACAACAAGAGGTCAGAACATGCCACAACAAGAGGTCAGAACATGCCACAACAAGAGGCCAGAACATGCCACAACAAGAGGTCAGAACATGCCACAACAAGAGGCCAGAACATGCCACAACAAGAGGCCAGAACATGCCACAACAAGAGGCCAGAACATGCCACAACAAGAGGTCAGAACATGCCACAACTATGTCATAACATGCCACAACAAGAGGTCAGAACATGCCACAACTAGGTCATAACAAGCCACAACAAGAGGTCAGAACATGCCACAACAAGAGGTCAGAACATGCCACAACAAGAGGTCAGAACATGCCACAACAAGAGGTCAGAACATGCCACAACAAGAGGCAACAAGGAGCATTTCTGAGATAACAGTTGCAGAGACAAGAGAAAGATATCAGTGACATCTGGGAGTGGATTTGTGCCAGATGAAAAGACGAGACCGAACATGCTAAAGATTTACTGCTGAAGCGATGACATAAAATGAGGAAAAACTAATTAATCATAAAATGATATCTCAAGCCAGATGTTGTACATACAACATTCATTCACCAAGTTGAGTGTGTTATACACTCATTCCAGAAATACTTGAATGTAAAAGATATATTCCAGTACAGCACATAATACACCACACCACATCCACATAAACCACACCACATCCACACAAACCACACCACATCCACACAAACCATACCACACTTACATAAAGCACACCACACCCACACAAACCACACTACATCCACACAAACCACACCACACTCATAAACCACACCACACCCACACAAACCACACCACATCCACACAAACCACACCACACTCACACAGAGCACACCACATCCACACAAACCACACCACACTCACACAAACCACACCACACTCAAACAAAGCACACCACATCCACACAAACCACACCACACTCACACAAAGCACCACATCCACACAAACCACACCACACTCACACAAAGCACCACATCCACACAAAGCACACCACATCCACACAAAGCACACCACATCCACACAAAGCACACCACACTTACACAAAGCACACCACATCCACACAAAGCACACCACATCCACACAAACCACACCACATCCACACAAAGCACACCACACTCACACAAACCACACCACATCCACACAAACCACACCACACTCACACAAACCACACCACACTCAAACAAAGCACACCACATCCACACAAACCACACCACACTCACACAAAGCACCACATCCACACAAACCACACCACACTCACACAAAGCACACCACATCCACACAAAGCACACCACATCCACACAAAGCACACCACACTTACACAAAGCACACCACATCCACACAAAGCACACCACATCCACACAAAGCACACCACATCCACACAAACCACACCACACTCACACAAAGCACACCACACTTACACAAAGCACACCACATCCACACAAACCACACCACACTCACACAAACCACACCACATCCACACAAAGCACACCACACTCACACAAAACACACCACATCCACACAAAGCACACCACACTCACACAAAGCACACCACATCCACACAAAGCACACCACACTCACACAAAGCACACCACATCCACACAAAGCACACCACACTCACACAAACCATACCACAACCACGCAATGCGCATGGAGGGAGAGAGATAGAAAATTGGAATCACAGTGTATCGGACCAGACAGGAAGGGGATCAATCCACAATGACCTGATTTTTGAAGAGCCCCGCCCTACTTGTCTGTCAGAAGTGTCTCTAACATCTGTTACCTCAGTGTATATGGCTCCAAGAAACGTTCGCTTCATCCTGCCGCCATGTCTTCTTCCTCTGCGATGGTCGCGGCCATTGATTGCACAAGTCGGAATAACTCCATAACGTCACACATTTTCCTGTCTTTCACTTCATTTTTTTTCGTAAGATTTAGTTTTGTTAATATCAGAGAAAATTTACGTAGAATTCAGTGTCTACGGAATAGTTCCATTATCAATAAGATAGTATCTGTCTCAAGTTTCTTCACTTTTTTCTTCTGCTTCCTGCATGGTTGCTGTGTGAAGTTTCTTCACTTTTTTCTCCCGCTTGTTGTATGGTTGCTGTGTGAAGTTTTTTGTAGTTGTTTTTTTTTTGTGTGTGTTCGTTTTATAGCTGCTTGATGTTCCTTTTCTCTTTTTCTGCTTGGTATGTGAACTTTTTTTCCTTTCCTAGTTTTATGGTTGCAATGTGAAGGTTTTTTTTCCTTTCCTTTCCTTGTTTTATGGTTGCAATGTGAAGGTTTTCTCCTTTCCTTTCCTAGTTTTATGGTTGCAATGTGAAGTTTTTTCCTTTCCTTTCCTAGTTTTATGGTTGCAATGTGAAGGTCTTTTCCTTTCCTTTCCTAGTTTTATGGTTGCAATGTGAAGGTCTTTTCCTTTCCTTTCCTAGTTTTATGGTTGCAATGTGAAGGTCTTTTCCTTTCCTTTCCTAGTTTTATGGTTGCAATGTGAAGGTCTTTTCCTTTCCTTTCCTAGTTTTATGGTTGCAATGTGAAGGTTTTTTTCCTTTCCTTTCCTTGTTTTATGGTTGCAATGTGAAGGTTTTCTCCTTTCCTTTCCTAGTTTTATGGTTGCAATGTGAAGTTTTTTCCTTTCCTTTCCTAGTTTTATGGTTGCAATGTGAAGGTCTTTTCCTTTCCTTTCCTAGTTTTATGGTTGCAATGTGAAGGTCTTTTCCTTTCCTTTCCTAGTTTTATGGTTGCAATGTGAAGGTCTTTTCCTTTCCTTTCCTAGTTTTATGGTTGCAATGTGAAGGTCTTTTCCTTTCCTTTCCTAGTTTTATGGTTGCAATGTGAAGGTTTTTTCCTTTCCTTTCCTAGTTTTATGGTTGCAATATGAAGTTTTTTCCTTTCCTTTCCTAGTTTTATGGTTGCAATGTGAAGGTTTTTTTCCTTTCCTTTCCTAGTTTTATGGTTGCAATGTGAAGGTCTTTTCCTTTCCTTTCCTAGTTTAATGGTTGCAATGTGAAGGTCTTTTCCTTTCCTTTCCTAGTTTTATGGTTGCAGTATGAAGTTTTTTCCTTTATTTTCCTACTTTTATGGTTGCATTGTGAAGGTTTTTCCCCTTCTTTTCCTAGTTTTATGGTTGCATTATGAAGGTTTTTTTCCTTTCTTTTACTAGTTTTATGGTTGCAATGTGAAGGTTTTTTTCTTTTTTTCTTAGTTGTATGGTTTTAATGTGAAGTTTGTTTCTTTCCTTTCCTAGTTTTATGGTTGCTATGTGAAGTTTGTTTCTTTCCTTTCCTAGTTTTATGGTTGCTATGTGAAGTTTGTTTCTTTTCTTTCAAAGTTTTATGGTTGCTATGAGAAGTTTGTTTCTTTCCTTTTCTATTTTTATGGTTGCTATGAGAAGTTTGTTTCTTTCCTTTCCCAGTTTTATGGCTGCTATGTGGTTTTTTTTTTTGGTCCTTTTCTAGTTTTTTGGCTGTCGTATAAAGGTTTTTTGTCTGCTGTGTTCCTAGTTTTGTCTGCTCTGTTCCTAGTTTTGTCTGTTCTGTTCCTAGTTTTGTCTGCTGTGTTCCTAGTTTTGTCTGCTGTGTTCCTAGTTTTGTCTGCTGTGTTCCTAGTTTTGTCTGCTGTGTTCCTAGTTTTGTCTGCTGTGTTCCTAGTTTTGTCTGCTGTGTTCCTAGTTTTATCTGCTGTGTTCCTAGTTTTGTCTGCTCTGTTCCTAGTTTTGTCTGCTCTGTTCCTAGTTTTGTCCGCTGCTTTCTGAAGGTCTTTTTGTTGCTCTTTCTCTTTGTATGGCTTCTATGTGCTGGTTTATTTCTCTGTGTTTTTTTTTCTTGGGTTTCCGGGGGGGGGGGGGGGGGGGAGCTGTTCTCTTCCTCTTGTTTTATGTGTCGCTGTGTGTGTCACTGTGTGTGTCGCTGTGTGTGTGTCGCTGTGTGTGTCACTGTGTGTGTGTCGCTATGTGTGTGTCGCTGTGTGTGTGTCACTGTGTGTGTGTCGCTGTGTGTGTGTCGCTGTGTGTGTCACTGTGTGTGTCACTGTGTGTGTGTCGCTGTGTGTGTGTCGCTGTGTGTGTGTCGCTGTGTGTGTCGTGTCTGTGTGTCGCTGTGTGTGAAAGCTATAAAAATAAATCAAGAATTGACTGATGAAATAATTTCGTGTTTTCTTTTCTAAGTAATTTTCTTTCGGTTTTGATATAACATATTTGTCTAGGAAAATGTTAACACAGTACAGGAGAAATCTTGACACCGGGCAGGAGAATGTGACACAGGACAGGAGAATGTTAACACAGGACAGGAGAATGTTAACACAGGACAGGAGAATGTAACACAGGACAGGAGAATGGTAACACAGGACAGGAGAATGGTAACACAGGACAGGAGAATGTAACACAGGACAGGAGAATGGTAACACAGGACAGGAGAATGTAACACAGGACAGGAGAATGGTAACACAGGACAGGAGAATGTAACACAGGACAGGAGAATATTAACACAGGACAGGAGAATATTAACACAGGACAGGAGAATGTTAACAAAAATAAATCTTTTTTTACATAATAATAGAGGTGCTTCCTGCACTGGGGAACTATAAAATGAGATTTATTTGATTATCAGATTTCCCCACGCCAGCATATTCAGCGGTGCTCAAACTCCCTCCACCCTCCTCCAAACATATTCAGCGGTGCTCAAACTCCCTCCACCCTCCTCCAAATATATTCAACGGTGCTCAAACTCCCTCCACCCTCCTCCAAATATATTCAACGGTGCTCAAACTCCCTCCAACTTCCCCAAACATATTCAGCGGTGCTCAAACTCCCTCCACCCTCCTCCAAATATATTCAACGGTGCTCAAACTCCCTCCACCCTCCTCCAAATATATTCAACGGTGCTCAAACTCCCTCCACCCTCCTCCAAATATATTCAACGGTACTCAAACTCCCTCCACCCTCCCCCAAATATATTCAACGGTTCTCACACTCATCTCACCCAACCCCAAGAAATTACCAAGTGGTTAGAATCCCCCTCCACCACACAAATTCACATGTGCTCAGACTACCCCCCACACACAAACAACAAATTCACATGTGCTCAGACTACCCCCCCCACACACAAACACACAACAAATTCACATGTGCTCAGACTACCCTCCCACACACACACACAAGATTCACATGTGCTCAGACTACCACCCCCACACAAACAAACACACAACAAATTCACATGTGCTCAGACTACCCCCCCCACACACACACAACAAATTCACATGTGCTCAGACTACCCCCCACACACACACACAACAAATTCACATGTGCTCAGACTACCCCCCACACACACACACAACAAATTCACATGTGCTCAGACTACCCCCCACACACACACAAAATTCACATGTGCTCAGACTACCACCCCCCCAAACACACACAACAGATTCACATGTGCTCAGACTAGCCCCCCACACACACACAGACAACAAATTCACATGTGCTCAGACTACCCCCCCCCCACACACACACACAAAATTCACATGTGCTCAGACTACCCCCCACACAAACACACACACACAAATTCACATGTGCTCAGACTACCCCCCCCCACACACAACAAATTCACAGTGCTCAGACTACCCTCCCACACACACAACAAATTCACATGTGCTCAGACTACCCTCCCACACACACAACAAATTCACATGTGCTCAGACTACCCCCCACACACACACACAACAAATTCACATGTGCTCAGACTACCCCCCACACACACACACACAACAAATTCACATGTGCTCAGACTACCCCCTCACACACACACACAACAAATTCACATGTGCTCAGACTACCCCCTCCACACACACACACAACAAATTCACATGTGCTCAGACTACCCCCTCCACACACACATAACAAATTCATATGTGCTCAGACTACCCCCCCCCCACACACACACACAATTCACATGTGCTCAGATTACCCCCCTCACACACACAACAAATTCACATGTGCTCAGACTACCACACACACACACACACACACACACAACAAATTCACATGTGCTCAGACTACCCCCCACACACACACACACACAACAATTCACATGTGCTCAGACTACCCCCCACACACACAACAAGTTCACATGTGCTCAGACTACCCCCCACACCACACACAACAAATTCACATGTGCTCAGACTACCCCCCACACACACAACAAATTCACAGGTGCACAGATTACCCCACCCAAAAAATTAACAGGTGCTCACACTCCCCTTCCCCCCACAAAAGAAATTCACAGGTTCCCAGACTCCCTCCCCCGACAACAAATTCACAGGTGTTCAGATTCCTTCCACGAGCATATTTACAGGTGTTCAGATTCCTCCAGCATATTTACAGGTGTTCATATCCTCCCTTCCCTGCATTACAGAGGTTCAGATTCCCCCTCCCCCAGAATATTTACAGGTGTTCAGATTCCCCCAGCACATTTAAAGGTGTTCAGATTCCCCCAGCACATTTAAAGGTGTTCAGATTCCCCCAGCATATTTACAAGTGTTCAGATTACCCCTCCCCCAGCATATTTACAGGTGTTCAGATTCCCCCTCCCCCAGCATATTTACAGGTGTTCAGATTCCCCCCCCCCCACAAGAATATTTACAGGGGTTCAGATTCTCCCCAAAGCATATTTACAGGTGTTCAGATTCCCCCTCCCCCAGCATATTTACAGGTGTTCAGATTCCCCCTCCCCCCACCATATTTACAGGTGTTAAGATCCCCCCCAGCTTATTTACAGGTGTATAGATGCCCCCAGCATATTTACAGGTGTTCAGATTCCCCCTCCCCCATCATATTTCCAGGTGTTCAGATTCCCCCACCCCCACTATATTTACAGGTGTTAAGATCCCCCCCAGCTTATTTACAGGTGTATAGATGCCCCCAACATATTTAAAGATGTGCAGATTCCGCCACAGCATATTAACAGGTGTTCAAATCCCTCCGATCATATTTACAGGTGTTCAGATTCTCTTCTCCCCACCATATATAGAGGTGTTCAGATTCCCCCTCCCCCCACCATATTTACAGGGGTTCAGATTCCTTCCCCCCCCCCACCATATGTACAGGTGTTCAGATTCCCCCTCCCCCCACCATATTTACAGGTGTTCAGATTCCTCCCCCCCCCCACCATATGTAGAGGTGTTCAGATTCCCTTCCCCCCCCATATTTACAGGTGTTCAGATTCCCTTCCCCCTACCATATTTACAGGTGTTCAGATTCCCTTCCCCCCACCATATTTACAGGTGTTCAGATTCCCTTCCCCCCCCCCACCATATTTACAGGTGTTCAGTTTTCCCTTCCCCCCCCCCACACCGCATATTTCCAAGTGTTCAGATTCCCCCTCATAAAACAGAATATTTACAGGTACTCAGATTCCCCCACTCCACCCCGCCACCATATTTATTAGTGTTCAAATCCCTCCGATCATATTTACAGGTGTTCAGATTCTCTTCTCCCCACCATATATAGAGGTGTTCAGATTCCCCTCCCCCCACCATATTTACAGGTGTTCAGATTCCTTCCCCCCCCCACCATATGTACAGGTGTTCAGATTCCCCTCCCCCCACCATATTTACAGGGGTTCAGATTCCTCCCCCCCCCCACCATATGTAGAGGTGTTCAGATTCCCTTCCCCCCACCATATTTACAGGTGTTCAGATTCCCTTCCCCCTACCATATTTACAGGTGTTCAGATTCCCTTCCCCCCACCATATTTACAGGTGTTCAGATTCCCTTCCCCCCCCCCACCATATTTACAGGTGTTCAGTTTTCCCTTCCCCCCCCCCACACCGCATATTTCCAAGTGTTCAGATTCCCCCTCATAAAACAGAATATTTACAGGTACTCAGATTCCCCCACTCCACCCCGCCACCATATTTATTAGTCTTCAGATTCCTCCTAGCATATTTATAGGTCTTCAGATTCCTCCCACCATATTTATTAGTGTTCAGATTCCTCCTAGCATATTTATAGGTCTTCAGATTCCTCCCACCATATTTATAGGTCTTCAGATTCCTCCCACCATATTTATAGGTCTTCAGATTCCTCCCACCATATTTATAGGTCTTCAGATTCCTCCCACCATATTTATAGGTCTTCAGATTCCTCCCACCATATTTATAGGTCTTCAGATTCCTCCCACCATATTTATAGGTCTTCAGATTCCTAACACCATATTTATAGGTCTTCAGATTCCTCCCACCATATTTATAGGTCTTCAGATTCCTAACACCATATTTATAGGTCTTCAGATTCCTCCCAACATATTTATTAGTCTTCAGATTCCTCCCAGAATATTTATAGGTCTTCAGATTCCTCCCACCATATTTATAGGTCTTCAGATCACCCCAGCATATTTACAGGTTATCTTTTTCCTGCCATCCGTCAGCATATTTATAACTATTCAGATTCCCCCAGCATATTTACAGGTGTTCAGATTATCCCCCCCCAGCATATTTACAGGTGTTCAGATTATTCCCCCCAGCATATTTACAGCGTTCAGATTACCCCCCCCCCCAGCATATTTACGGGTGTTCAGATTACCCCCCCCCCCCCAGGATATTTACAGGTGTTCAGATTACCCCCCGGCCCAGCATATTTACGGGTGTTCAGATTACTCCCCCCCAGCATATTTACAGGTGTTCAGATTACCCACCAGCATATTTACAGGTGTTCAGATTATCCCTCCCCCCCCCAGCATATTTACAGGTGTTCAGATTATCCCTCCCCCCCCCCAGAATATTTACAGGTGTTCAGATTATCCCCCCCAGCATATTTACAGGTGTTCAGATTATCCCCCCCCCCCCAGCATATTTACAGCGTTCAGATTACCCCCCCCCCCAGCATATTTACAGGTGTTCAGATTACCCCCCCCCAGGATATTTACAGGTGTTCAGATTACCCCCCGGCCCAGCATATTTACAGTGTTCAGATTACTCCCCCCCCAGCATATTTACAGGTGTTCAGATTACCCACCAGCATATTTACAGGTGTTCAGATTATCCCCCCCAGCATATTTAAAGGTGTTCAGATTATTCCTACCCCCCCCCCCCCAGAATATTTACAGGTGTTCAGATTACCCCCCCCCCAAGCATATTTACAGTGTTCAGATTACCCCCCCCCCAGCATATTTCAGGTGTTCAGATTACCCCCCCCCACCAGCATATTTACAGGTGTTCAGATTACCACCACCCCCCAGCATATTTACAGTGTTCATTACCCCCCCCCCAGCATATTTACAGGTGCTCAGATTACCCCCCCCCCCCAGCATATTTACAGGTGTTCAGATTACCCCCCGCCCCAGCATATTTACAGCTGTTCAGATTACCCCCCCCCCACCAGCATATTTACGTGTTCAGATTACCCCCCGCCCCAGCATATTTACAGGTGTTCAGATTACCCCCCCCCCCAGCATATTTACAGCTGTTCAGATTACCCCCCCCCCGCATATTTACAGGTGTTCAGATTACCCCCCCCCCATATTTACAGGTGCTCAGATTACCCCCCCCCCAGCATATTTACAGGTGCTCAGATTACCCCCACCCCCAGTATATTTCCAGGTGTTCAGATTCACCCCCCCCCCCAAGCATATTAACAGGTGTTCAGATTCACATAGAGACAACAGGATAGTGGGGTCAGAGTCCACATGATAGTTGTGCCAGAGATCACATGATAGTGGTGTCAGAGTCCACAGGATAGTTGTGACAGAGTCCACATGATAGTGGTGTCATAGTCCACGGGGTAATGGTGTCAGAGTCCATAAGATAGTGGGGTCAGAGTCCACAGGATAGTGGGGTCAGAGTCCACAAGATAGTGGTGTCAGAGTCCACAGGATAGTGGTGTCAGAGTCCACATGATAGTTGTGTCAGAGTCCACATGATAGTGGTATGAGAGTCCACAGGGTAGTGTGTCAGAGTCCAAAGAGTAGTGGTCTCAGAGTTTAAAGGGTAGTGGTGTCAGAGTCCACATGATAGTTGTGTCAGAGTCCAAATGATAGTTGTGTCACAGTCTACAGGGTAGAGGTGTCAGAGCCCCAGGGAAATGGTGTCAGAGTCCCTAGGGTAGTGGTGTCAGAGTCCTCAGGGTAATGGTTTCAGAGTCCCAAGGGTAGTGGTGTCAGAGTTCCCAGGGTAGTGGTGTCAGAGTCCCCAGGGTAGTGGTGTCAGAGTCCCCAGTGTAATGGTGCCAGAGTCCCCAGGGTAGTGGTGTCAGAGTCCCCAGGGTAATGGTGTCAGAGTCCCCATGGTAGTGGTGTCAGAGTCCCCAGGGTAGTGGTGTCAGAGTCCCCAGAGCAGTGGTGTCAGAGTCCCCAGAGTAGTGGTGTCAGAGTCCCCAGAGTAGTGGTGTCAGAGTCCCCAGAGTAGTGGTGTCAGAGTCCCCAGAGTAGTGGTGTCAGAGTCCCCAGAGTAGTAGTGTCAGAGTCCTCAGGATAGTGTGTCAGAGTCCGAAGAATAATGTTAAAGAGTCCCTAGAGTAGTGGTTTCTGAGTCGCCAGGGTAATGGTATCAGAGTCCATAGTGTAGTGTTGTTAGAGTCCACAGGGTAGTGGTTTCAGAGTATCCAGAATAGTGTGTCAGATTCCCTAGAGTAGTGGTGTCAGAGTCCCCTGGAAGTGTGTCAGAGTCCCAAGGGAAGTGTGTCAGAGTCTCCAGGGAAGTAGTGTCAGAGTCCCCAGGGTAATGGTGTCAGAGTCCACATGATAGTGGTGCTATAGCCCACAAAGTAGTGGTGTCAGAGTGCACAGGGTAGTAACGTCAGAGTCACAAGAATAGGTGTGTCAGAGTCCCCAGCATAGTGTGTCCCTCGAGTAGTGGTATCAGAGTCTCTGGAGTAATGGTGTCAGAATCCCCAGAATAGTGTGTCAGAGTCCCCAGGGTAGTGGTGTCAGAGTCCTTAGGGGAATGGTGTCAGAGTTTCCAGGGTAGTGTGTCAAAGTCTCTAGAGTAGTAGTGTCAGAGTCTCGAGAGTAGTGGTGCCAGAGTCACCAGCATAGTGTGTCAGATTGACTAGAATAGGTGTGTCAGAGTCACAAGAAAAGGTTTGTCAGAGTCCCCAGCATAGTGTGTCAGAGTCCCTTGAGTAGTGGTGTCAGAGTTCATAGGGTAGTGGTGTCAGAGTCCCCAGGATAGAGGTGTCAGAGTCCTTAGATTAGTGGTATCAGAGTCCCCAAGATAGTGGTGTAAGAGTCCCCAGAGTAGTGGTGTCAGAGTCCCCAAAATAGTAAGTTAGAGTCCCCAGAGTAGTGGTGTCAGAGTCCCTAAAATAGTGAGTTAGAGTCCCCAGAGTAGTGGTGTCAGAGTCCCCAAAATAGTGTGTCAGATTCCCTTCAGTAGTGGTGTCAGAGTCCCCAGGATAGTGTGTCAGAGTCCACAGAGTAGTGGTGTCAAAATCCTTAGGATATGTGTCAACGTCTCCAGGATAGTGTGTCAGAGTCCACAGGATAGTGTGTCAGAGTCCCAAGGATAGTGTGTCAGAGTCATCAGGATAGTGTGTCAGAGTCCCCAGGATAGTGTGTCAGAGTCCCAAGGATGGTGTGTCACAGTCCACAGGGTAGTGGTTTCAGAGTATCCAGAATAGTGTGTCAGAGTCCCTACAGTAGTGGTGTTAGTCCCCAGGGTAGTGGTATCAGAGTCCTCAGAGTAATGGTGTCAGAGTCCTCAGAGTAATGGTGTCAGAGTCCCTTGGGTAGTGTGTAAGAGTCCCCAGAGTAGTGGTGTCAGAGTCCCTAAAATAGTGAGTTAGAGTCCCCAGAGTAGTGGTGTCAGAGTCCCCAAAATAGTGAGTTAGAGTCCCCAGAGTAGTGGTGTCAGAGTCCCCAGGATAGTGTGTCAGAGTCCACAGAGTAGTGGTGTCAAAATCCTTAGGATATGTGTCAACGTCTCCAGGATAGTGTGTCAGAGTCCACAGGATAGTGTGTCAGAGTCCCAAGGATAGTGTGTCAGAGTCATCAGGATAGTGTGTCAGAGTCCCCAGGATAGTGTGTCAGAGTCCCAAGGATGGTGTGTCACAGTCCACAGGGTAGTGGTTTCAGAGTATCCAGAATAGTGTGTCAGAGTCCCTACAGTAGTGGTGTTAGTCCCCAGGGTAGTGGTATCAGAGTCCTCAGAGTAATGGTGTCAGAGTCCTCAGAGTAATGGTGTCAGAGTCCCTTGGGTAGTGTGTAAGAGTCCCTAGAGTAGTGGTGTCAGAGTCCCCAGGATAGTGGGTCAGAGTGCCTATAGTATTGGTGTCAGAGTCACCAGCATAGTGTGTCAGAGTTCCTAGAATAGGTGTGTCAGAGTCCCCAGCATAGTGTGTCAGAGTCCCTTGAGTAGTGATATCAGAGTCCCTAGAGTAGTGGTGTCAGAGTCCCTAGAGTAATGGTGTCAGAGTCACTCGAGTAGTGGTGTCAGAGTCCCTAGAGTAGTTGTGTCAGAGTCCTTAAAGTAGTGGTGTCAAAGTCCCTAGAGTAGTGGTATCAGATTCCCCAGGTTAGTGTGTCAGAGTCGTTAGAGTAGTGGTGTCAAAGTACCCAAGGTAGTGTGTCAGAATCCTAAGAATAGTTCTATCAGAGTCACCAGGGTAGGGGTGTCAGAGTCCCTAGAGTAGTGGTGTCAGAGTCACAAGAATAGTGTGAGAGTCCCTAGAGTAGTGGTGTAAGAGTCCCCAGGATAGTGTGTCAGAGTCCCAAGAATAGTTTTGTCAGAGTCCCTAGAATAGGTGTGTCAGAATCCCTAGAGTAGTGGTGTCAGAGTCCCTAGAGTAGTGGTGTCAGAGTCCGGCAGGATAGTGTGTCAGAGTCCCTAGAATAGGTGTGTCAGAGGCCCTAGAGTAGTGGTGTCAGAGTCCCTATAATAGGTGTGTCAGATTCCCCAGGATAGTGTGTCAGCGTCCACAGGATAGTGTGTCAGAGTCTTTAGAGTAGTGGTGTCAGAGACCCAGGATAGTGATGTCAAAGTCCTTAGAGTAGTGATGTCAGTGTCCCCAGGGTAGTGTGTCAGAGTCATCAGGGTAGTGTGTCAGAGTCCCCAGTATAGTGGTGTCAGAGTCCCCAGGGTAGTGTGTCAGAGTCCCTATAGTAGTGGTGTCAGAGTCCTCAGAGTAGTGCTGTCTCCCAAGAGTATATGCGTCAGAGTTCCCAGTGTAGTGTGTCAGAGTCCCTATAGTAGTGATGTCAGAGTCCTCAGGGTAGTTGTGTCAAAGTCCCAAGAGTAGATGTGTCAGAGTCCCCAGGGCAGCAGTGTCAGAGTCCCCAGGGTAGTGGAATCAGAATCTATAGAGTAGTGGTGTCAGATTATCCAGAATAGTGTGTCAGATTCCCAAGGGAGTGTGTCAGAGTCCACAGGGTAGTGTGTCAGAGTCGCAAGGGAGTGTGTCAGAGTCCGCAGGGTAGTGTGTCAGAGTCCCCAGGGTAGTGTGTCAGAGTCCCCAGGGTAGCGGTGTCAGAGTCCCCAGGGTAGTGGTGTTAGAGTCCCCAGGATAGTGGAATCTGAGTCTATAGAGTAGTGGTGTCAGAGTCCATAAAGTAGTGGTGTCAGAGTTCGCTGGATAGTGTGTCAGAGTCGCCAGGATAGTGTGTCATAGTCCATAGAATAGGTGTGTCAAAGTCACTAGATTAGTTGTGTCAGAGTCCTCGGGATACGTGCCAGAGTCACCAGGGTAGTGGTGTTAAATTCCCAAGTTAGTGGTGTCAGAGTCCCCAAGGTAGTGGTATCAGAGTCCTCATGGTAATGGTGTCAGAGTTAGTAGGGTAATGGTGTCAGACTCCACAGAGTAGTGCTTTCAGAGTATCCAGAATCGTGTGTCAGAGTCCCCAGGACAGTGTGTTAGAGTCCCTAGAGTAGTATTGTTACAGTCCCTAGAGTAGTGGTGTCAGAGTCCCTAGAATAGGTGTGTCAGAGGCCCTAGAGTAGTGATGTCAGAGTCAATAGGATACGTGACATAGTCACCAGGGTAGTGGTGTGAAAGTCCCAAGGGTAGTGGTTTATGAGTCCCCAGGTTAGTGGTGTCAGAGTTCCCAGGGCAATGGTGTCAGAGTCTATAGGGTAGTGGTGTCAGAGACCACAGAGTAGTGGTTTCAGAGTATCCAGAATAGTGTGTACGAGTACCCAGGGTAGCGTGTCAGAGTCCTCAGGATAGAGGTGTCAGAGTCCCTAGAGTAGTGGAGTCGGAGGCACCAGGATAGTGTGTCAGAGTCCAAGAGAACCCAGGATAGTCTGTCAGATTTCCCAGGTTAGTGTGTCAGAGTCGCTAGAGTAGTGGTGTCAGAGTCCCCAGGATAGTGTGTCACAGTCCCTAGAGTAATGGTGTCAGAATCCCCAGAATAGTGTGTCAGAGTGCCCAGGATAGCGGTGTCAGAGTCCCCAGGGTAGTGTGTCAGAGTCCCTATAGTAGTGGTGTCAGAGTCACTAGAGTAGTGGTGTCAAAGTCCCAAGAGTAGATGTGTCAGAGTCCCCAGGATAGCGGTGTCAGAGTCCCCAGGGTAGTGGTGTTAGAGTCCCCAGGGTAGTGGAGTCAGAGTCTATAGGGTAGTGGTGTCAGAGTCCATAAAGTAGTGGTGTCAGATTATCCAGAATAGTGTGTCAGAGCCCCAAGGTAGTGTGTCAGAGTCCCCAGGGTAGTGTGTCAGAGTCCCAAGGGTATTGTGTCAGAATCCCTACAGTAGTTTGTCAGAGTCTCTAGAGTAGTGGTGTCAGAGTTCGCTGGATAGTGTGTCAGAGTCACCAGGATAGTGTGTCAGAGTCCATAGAATAGGTGTGTCAAAGTCACTAGAGTACTGGTGTCAGAGTCCCCGGGATACGTGTCAGAGTCAGCATGGTAGTGGTGTTAAATTCCCAAGTTATTGGTGTCAGAGTCCTCAAGGTAGTGGTATCAGAGTCCTCAGGGTAATGTTGTCAGAGTCCATAGGGTAGTGGTGTCAGAGTCCACAGAGTAGTGGCTTCAGAGTATCCAGAATAGTGTATGAGAGTCCCCAGGGTAGTGTGTCAGAGTCCCCAGGGTAGTGTGATAGAGTCCCCAGGACAGTGTGTTAGAGTCCCTAGAGTAGTAGTGTTACAGTCCCTAGAGTAGTGGTGTCAGATTCCACAGAATAGTGTGTCAGAGTCCCTAGAATAGGTGTGTCAGAGGAACTAGAGTAGTGGTGTTAGAGTCCGTAGGATACGTGACATAGTCACCAGGGTAGTGGTTTCACAGTATCCAGAATAGTGTGTACGAGTTCCCAGGGTAGTGTGTCAGGGTCCCCAGGGTAGCGTGTCAGAGTCCCCAGGATAGAGGTGTCAGAGTCCCTAGAGTAGTGGAGTCAGAGTCACCAGGATAGTGCGTCAGAGTCCCTACAGTAGTGGTGTCAAAGTCCCCATGATAGTGTGTCAGAGTACCTAGAGTAGTTGTGTCAGATTCGCAATAGTAGTGGTGTCAGAGTCCTTAGAGTAGTGGTGTCAGAGTCCTCGGAATAGTGGTGTCAGAGTCCTTAGAGTAGTTGTATCAGAGTACTTAGAGTAGTGGTGTCAGAGTCCTTAGAGTAGTTGTGTCAGAGTCACTAGAGTAGTGGTGTCAGAGTCCTTCGATTATTGCTGTCAGAGTCCTTAGAGTAGATGTGTCAGAGTCCTAAGAGTAGTTGTGTCAGAGTCCTAGGAGTAGTGGTGTCAGAGTCACTAGAGTAGTGGTGTCAGAGTCCCGAGAGTAGTGGAGTCAGAGTCCCCAGGATAGTGTGTCAGAGTCCTTAGTTTAGTTGTGTTAGAGTCCCTAGACTAATGGAGTCAGACTCCCCAGGATAGTGTGTCAGAGTCCTTAGTGTAGTTGTGTCAGAGTCACTAGAGTAGTGGTGTCAGACTCCCTAGAGTAGTGGTGTCAGAGTCCCCAGCATAGTATGTCAGAGTGCCAAGAGTAGTTGTGTCAGAGTCACTAGAGTAGTGGAGTCAGAGTCCTTAGAGTAGTGGTGTCAGAGTCCCCAGGATTGTGTGTCAGAGTCCCCATTATTGTGTGTCAGAGTCCTCAGTATTCTGTGTCAGAGTCCTCAGGATTGTGTGTCAGATTCCTCGGGATTGTGTCTCAGAGTCCTCAGGGTAATGGTGTCAGAGTCCTCAGGATTGTGTGTCAGAGTCCTCAGGGTAATGGTGTCAGAGTTCTCAGGGTAATGGTGTCAGAGTCCTCAGGGTAGTGTTCCCAGAGTCCTCAGGGTAATGGCGTCAGAGTCCTCAGAGTTATGGAGTCATTGTCCTCAGAGTAATGGAGTCATTGTCCTCAGGATTGTGTGTCAGAGTCCACAGGATAGTGTGTCAGAGTCCTCAGGGTTATGGTGTCAGAGTACTCAGTATTGTGTGTCAGAATCCTCAGGGCAATGGTGTCAGAGTCCCCAGGTTAGTGTGTCCGAGTCGCTAGAGTAGTGTTGTCAGATTACCCAAGATAGTGTCAGATTCCCCAGAATAGTGTGTACGAGTTCCCAGGGTAGTGTGTCAGGGTCCCCAGGGTAGCGTGTCAGAGTCCCCAGGATAGAGGTGTCAGAGTCCCTAGAGTAGTGGAGTCAGAGTCACCAGGATAGTGCGTCAGAGTCCCTACAGTAGTGGTGTCAAAGTCCCCATGATAGTGTGTCAGAGTACCTAGAGTAGTTGTGTCAGATTCGCAATAGTAGTGGTGTCAGAGTCCTTAGAGTAGTGGTGTCAGAGTCCTCAGAATAGTGGTGTCAGAGTCCTTAGAGTAGTTGTGTCAGAGTACTTAGAGTAGTGGTGTCAGAGTCCTTAGAGTAGTTGTGTCAGAGTCACTAGAGTAGTGGTGTCAGAGTCCTTCGATTATTGCTGTCAGAGTCCTTAGAGTAGATGTGTCAGAGTCCTAAGAGTAGTTGTGTCAGAGTCCTAGGAGTAGTGGTGTCAGAGTCACTAGAGTAGTGGTGTCAGAGTCCCGAGAGTAGTGGAGTCAGAGTCCCCAGGATAGTGTGTCAGAGTCCTTAGTTTAGTTGTGTTAGAGTCCCTAGACTAATGGAGTCAGACTCCCCAGGATAGTGTGTCAGAGTCCTTAGTGTAGTTGTGTCAGAGTCACTAGAGTAGTGGTGTCAGACTCCCTAGAGTAGTGGTGTCAGAGTCCCCAGCATAGTATGTCAGAGTGCCAAGAGTAGTTGTGTCAGAGTCACTAGAGTAGTGGAGTCAGAGTCCTTAGAGTAGTGGTGTCAGAGTCCCCAGGATTGTGTGTCAGAGTCCCCATTATTGTGTGTCAGAGTCCTCAGTATTCTGTGTCAGAGTCCTCAGGATTGTGTGTCAGATTCCTCGGGATTGTGTCTCAGAGTCCTCAGGGTAATGGTGTCAGAGTCCTCAGGATTGTGTGTCAGAGTCCTCAGGGTAATGGTGTCAGAGTTCTCAGGGTAATGGTGTCAGAGTCCTCAGGGTAGTGTTCCCAGAGTCCTCAGGGTAATGGCGTCAGAGTCCTCAGAGTTATGGAGTCATTGTCCTCAGAGTAATGGAGTCATTGTCCTCAGGATTGTGTGTCAGAGTCCACCGGATTGTGTGTCAGAGTCCTCAGGGTTATGGTGTCAGAGTACTCAGTATTGTGTGTCAGAATCCTCAGGGCAATGGTGTCAGAGTCATCAGGATTGTGTGTCGGAGTCGCTAGAGTAGTGTTGTCAGATTACCCAAGATAGTGTCAGATTCCCCAGAATAGTGTGTACGAGTTCCCAGGGTAGTGTGTCAGGGTCCCCAGGGTAGCGTGTCAGAGTCCCCAGGATAGAGGTGTCAGAGTCCCTAGAGTAGTGGAGTCAGAGTCACCAGGATAGTGCGTCAGAGTCCCTACAGTAGTGGTGTCAAAGTCCCCATGATAGTGTGTCAGAGTACCTAGAGTAGTTGTGTCAGATTCGCAATAGTAGTGGTGTCAGAGTCCTTAGAGTAGTGGTGTCAGAGTCCTCGGAATAGTGGTGTCAGAGTCCTTAGAGTAGTTGTATCAGAGTACTTAGAGTAGTGGTGTCAGAGTCCTTAGAGTAGTTGTGTCAGAGTCACTAGAGTAGTGGTGTCAGAGTCCTTCGATTATTGCTGTCAGAGTCCTTAGAGTAGATGTGTCAGAGTCCTAAGAGTAGTTGTGTCAGAGTCCTAGGAGTAGTGGTGTCAGAGTCACTAGAGTAGTGGTGTCAGAGTCCCGAGAGTAGTGGAGTCAGAGTCCCCAGGATAGTGTGTCAGAGTCCTTAGTTTAGTTGTGTTAGAGTCCCTAGACTAATGGAGTCAGACTCCCCAGGATAGTGTGTCAGAGTCCTTAGTGTAGTTGTGTCAGAGTCACTAGAGTAGTGGTGTCAGACTCCCTAGAGTAGTGGTGTCAGAGTCCCCAGCATAGTATGTCAGAGTGCCAAGAGTAGTTGTGTCAGAGTCACTAGAGTAGTGGAGTCAGAGTCCTTAGAGTAGTGGTGTCAGAGTCCCCAGGATTGTGTGTCAGAGTCCCCATTATTGTGTGTCAGAGTCCTCAGTATTCTGTGTCAGAGTCCTCAGGATTGTGTGTCAGATTCCTCGGGATTGTGTCTCAGAGTCCTCAGGGTAATGGTGTCAGAGTCCTCAGGATTGTGTGTCAGAGTCCTCAGGGTAATGGTGTCAGAGTTCTCAGGGTAATGGTGTCAGAGTCCTC
Source organism: Achatina immaculata (assembly GCA_009760885.1). Lineage (NCBI taxonomy): Eukaryota > Metazoa > Mollusca > Gastropoda > Stylommatophora > Achatinidae > Lissachatina > Lissachatina immaculata. Next base: position 38,971,952 of record CM019720.1, read on the forward strand.
AGGGTAGTGTTCCCAGAGTCCTCAGGGTAATGGCGTCAGAGTCCTCAGAGTTATGGAGTCATTGTCCTCAGAGTAATGGAGTCATTGTCCTCAGGATTGTGTGTCAGAGTCCACCGGATTGTGTGTCAGAGTCCTCAGGGTTATGGTGTCAGAGTACTCAGTATTGTGTGTCAGAATCCTCAGGGCAATGGTGTCAGAGTCATCAGGATTGTGTGTCGGAGTCGCTAGAGTAGTGTTGTCAGATTACCCAAGATAGTGTCAGATTCCCCAGAATAGTGGTGTCAGAGTCCACAGGATAGTGTGTCAGAGTCCCTAGAGTAATGGTGTCAGAATCCCCAGAATAGTGTGTCAGAGTCCCAAAGGATAGTGTGTCAGAGTCCCCAGGATAGTATGTCAGAGTCCCTAGAGTAGTTGTGTCAAAGTCCCCATGATAGTGTGTCAGAGTCCCAAGAATAGTTTTGTGAGAGTCCCCAGGGTAGGGGTGTCAGAGTCACTAGAGTAGTGGTGTCAGAGTCACAAGAATAGTGTGAGAGTCCCTAGAGTAGTGGTGTAAGATTCCCCAGGATAGTGTGTCAGAGTCCCTAGAATAGGTGTGTCAGAATCCCTAGAGTAGTGGTGTCAGAGGCACTAGAATAGGTGTTTCAGATTCCCCGAGATAGTGTGTCAGGGTCCACAGGATAGTGTGTCAGAGTTCCTAGAGTAGTGGTGTCAGAGTCCCCAGGGTAGTGTGTCAGAGTCCCCAGTATAGTGGTGTCAGAGTCTCAGGGTAGTGTGTCAGAGTCCCTATAGTAGTGGTGTCAGAGTCATCAGTATAGTGGAGTCAGAGTCTCAGGGTAGTGTGTCAGAGTCCCTATAGTAGTGGTGTCAGAGTCCCCATAGTAGTGGTGTCAGAGTCCTCAGTATAGTGGTGTCAGAGTCCCTATAGTAGTGGTGTCAGAGTCCCTATAGTAGTGGTGTCAGAGTCCCTATAGTAGTGGTGTCAGAGTCCCTATAGTAGTGGTGTCAGAGTCCCCAGTATAGTGGTGTCAGAGTCTCAGGGTAGGGTGTCAGAGTCCCTATAGTAGTGGTGTCAGAGTCCCTATAGTAGTGGTGTCAGAGTCCTCAGTATAGTGGTGTCAGAGTCCCTATAGTAGAGGTGTCAGAGTCCTCAGTATAGTGGTGTCAGAGTCCCTATAGTAGTGATGTCAGAGTCCTCAGGGTAGTAGTGTCTCCCAAGAGTAGATGTGTCAGAGTCCCCAGGGTAGTGTGTCAGAGTCCTTATAGTAGTGGTGTCAGAGTCCTCAGGGTAGTGGTGTCTCCCAAGAGTAGATGCGTCAGAGTCCCCAGGGTAGTGTAGTCAGAATCTATAGGGTAGTGGTGTCAGAGTCCATAAAGTAGTGTGTCAGATTATCCAGAATAGTGTGTCAGAGTCCCAAGGGAGTGTGTCAGAGTCCCCAGGGTAGTGTGTCACAGTCCCCAAGGTAGTATGTCAGAATCCCAAGGGTAGTGTGTCAGAGTCCCCAGGGTAGTGTGTTAGAGTCCCCAGGATAGTGTATTAGAGTCCCTAGAGTAGTACTGACAGAATCCCTTAAGTAGTGGTGTCAGAGTCCCTATATTAGTGGTGTCAGAGTCCTCAGTATAGTGGTGTCAGAGTCCATATAGTAGTGGTGTCAGCGTCCTCAGTATAGTGGTGTCAGAGTCCCTATATTAGTGGTGTCAGAGTCCTCAGTATAGTGGTGTCCTATAGTAGTGGTGTCAGAGTCCCTATAGTAGTGGTGTCAGAGTCCTCAGTATAGTGGTGTCAGAGTCCCTATAGTAGTGGTGTCAGAGTCCCCAGTATAGTGGTGTCAGAGTCTCAGGGTAGTGTGTCAGAGTCCCTATAGTAGTGGTGTCAGAGTCCTCAGGGTAGTAGTGTCTCCCAAGAGTAGATGTGTCAGAGTCCCCAGGGTAGTGTGTCAGAGTCCTTATAGTAGTGGTGTCAGAGTCCTCAGGGTAGTGGTGTCTCCCAAGAGTAGATGCGTCAGAGTCCCCAGGGTAGTGTAGTCAGAATCTATAGGGTAGTGGTGTCAGAGTCCATAAAGTAGTGTGTCAGATTATCCAGAATAGTGTGTCAGAGTCCCAAGGGAGTGTGTCAGAGTCCCCAGGGTAGTGTGTCACAGTCCCCAAGGTAGTATGTCAGAATCCCAAGGGTAGTGTGTCAGAGTCCCCAGGGTAGTGTGTTAGAGTCCCCAGGATAGTGTATTAGAGTCCCTAGAGTAGTACTGACAGAATCCCTTAAGTAGTGGTGTCAGAGTCCCTATAGTAGTGGTGTCAGAGTCCTCAGTATAGTGGTGTCAGAGTCCCTATAGTAGTGGTGTCAGCGTCCTCAGTATAGTGGTGTCAGAGTCCCTATATTAGTGGTGTCAGAGTCCTCAGTATAGTGGTGTCCTATAGTAGTGGTGTCAGAGTCCCTATAGTAGTGGTGTCAGAGTCCTCAGTATAGTGGTGTCAGAGTCCCTATAGTAGTGGTGTCAGAGTCCTCAGGGTAGTAGTGTCTCCCAAGAGTAGATTTGTCAGAGTCCCCAGGGTAGTGTGTCAGAGTCCCTATAGTAGTGGTGTTAGAGTCTTCAGGGTAGTGGTGTCTCCCAAGAGTAGATGCGTCAGAGTCCCCAGGGTAGTGGAGTCAGAATCTATAGGGTAGTGGTGTCAGAGTCCATAAAGTAGTGGTGTCAGATTATCCAGAATAGTCTGTCAGAGTCCCAAGGGAGTGTGTCAGAGTCCCCAGGGTAGTGTGTCAGAGTCCCCAGGATAGTATGTCAGAATCCCCAGGGTAGTGTGTCAGAGTCCCCAGGGTAGTGTGTTAGATTCCCCAGGATAGTGTATTAGAGTCCCTAGAGTAGTACTGTAAGAATCCCTTAAGTAGTGGTGTCAGAGTCCCCAGAATAGTGTGTCTGAGTCCCTAGAATAGGTGTGTCAGAGGCCCTAGAGTAGTGGTGTCAGAGTCCCCAGGATACGTGACATAGTCACCAAGGTAGTGGTGTCAAAGTCCCAAGGGTAGTGGTTTCTGAGTCCCCAGGGTAGTGGTGTCAGAATCAATAGGATAGTGGTGTCAGAGTCCACAGAGTAGTGTGTCAGAGTCCCCAGGATACGTGACATAGTCACCAGGGTAGTGGTGTCAAAGTCCCAAGGGTAGTGGTTTCTGAGTCCCCAGGGTAGTGGTGTCAGAGTCCACAGAGTAGTGGCTTCAGAGTATCCAGAATAGTGTGTAAGAGTCCCCAGTGTAGTGTGTCAGAGTCCCTACAGTAGTGGAGTCAGATTCCCCATGATAGTGTGTCAGAGTCCCTGGAGTAGTTGTATCAGAGTCGCTAGAGTAGTGGTGTTCGAGTCCCGAGATTAATGGTGTCAGAGTCCCCAGGATAGTGTGTCAGAGTCCCTAGAGTAGTGGTGTCAGATTCTCCAGGATAGTGGTGTCAAAGTCCCTTGAGTAATGGTGTCAGAGTCACTCGAGTAGTGGTGTCAGAGTCCTTAAATTAGTGGTGCCAAAGTCCCTGGAGTAGTGGTATCAGAGATCCCAGGATAGTGTGTCAGATTCCCCAGGTTAGTGTGTCCGAGTCGCTAGAGTAGTGGTGTCATTGTCCCCAGGATAGTGTGTCACAGTCCGTAGAGTAATGGTGTCAGAATCCCCAGAATAATGTGTCAGAGTCCCCAGGATAGTGTGTCAGAGTCCCTAGAGTAGTTGTGTCAAATTCCTTAGGGTAGTGTGTCAGAGTCCTAAGAATAGTTTTGTCAGAGTTCCCAGGGTAGGGGTGTCAGAGTCACTAGAGTAGTGGTGTCAGAGTCACAAGAATAGTGTGAAAGTCCCTAGAGTAGTGGTGTAAGCGTCCCCAGGATAGTGTGTCATAGTCCCAATAATAGTTTTGTCAGAGTCCCTAGAATAGGTGTGTCAGAATCCCTAGAGTAGTGGTGTCAGAGTCCCTAGAGTAGTGGTGTCAGAGTCGACAGGATAGTGTGTCAGAGTCCCTAGAATAGGTGTATCAGAGGCCCTAGAGCAGTGGTGTCATAGTCACTAGAAAAGGTGTGTCAGATTCCCCGGGATAGTGTGTCAGAGTCCACAGGATAGTGTGTCAGAGTCCCTAGAGTAGTGGTGTCAAAGCCCTTAGAGTAGTGGTGTCAGTGTCCCCAGGGTAGTGTGTCAGAGTCCATATAGTAGTGGTGTCAGACTCCCCAGGGTAGTGTGTCAGAGTCCATATAGTAGTGGTGTCAGACTCCCCAGGGTAGTGTGTCAGAGTCCCCAGGATAGTGTGTCAGAGTCCCTGTAGTAGTGGTATCAGAGTCCCCAGGGTAGTGTGTCAGAGTCCCTATAGTAGTGGTGTCAGAGTCCCCAGTGTAGTGTGTCAGAGTCCCTATAGTAGTGGTGTCAGATTCCCCAGGGTAGTGTGTCATAGTAGTGGTGTCATAGTCCCCCAGGGGAGTGGTGTCAGAGTCCCCAGGGTAGTGGTGTCAGAGTACTCAGGATTGTGTGTCAGAGTCGCTAGAGTAGTGGTGTCAGATTACCCAAGATAGTGTCAGATTCCCCAGAGTAGTGGTGTCAGAGTCCACAGGATAGTGTGCCAGAGTCCCTAGAGTAATGGTGTCAGAATCCCCAGAATAGTGTGTCAGAGTCCCCAGGATAGTGTGTCAGAGTCCCAAGAATAGTTTTGTGATAGTCCCCAGGGTAAGGGTGTCAGAGTCACTAGAGTAGTGGTGTCAGAGTCACAAGAATAGTGTGAGAGTCCCTAGAGTAGTGGTGTAAGAATCCCCAGGATAGTGTGTCAGAGTCCCTAGATTAGGTGTGTCAGAATCACTAGAGTAGTGGTGTCAGATATCCTAGAATAGGTGTTTCAGATTCCCCGAGATAGTGTGTCAGGGTCCACAGGATAGTGTGTCAGAGTTCCTAGAGTAGTGGTGTCAGAGTCCCCAGCGTAGTGGTGTCAAAGTCCTTAGAGTAGTGGTGTCAGAGTCCCCAGGGTAGTGTGTCAGAGTCCATATTGTAGTGGTGTCAGAGTTCCCAGGGTAGTGTGTCAGAGTCCCCAGTATAGTGGTGTCAGAGTCTCAGGGTAGTGTGTCAGAGTCCTTATAGTAGTGGTGTCAGAGTCTCTATAGTAGTGGTGTCAGAGTCCTCAGTATAGTGTGTCAGAGTCCCAAGAATAGTTTTGTGAGAGTCCCCAGTGTAGGGGTGTCAGAGTCACTAGAGTAGTGGTGTCAGAGTCACAAGAATAGTGTGGGAGTCCCTAGAGTAGTGGTATAAGATTCCCCAGGATAGTGTGTCAGAGTCCCTAGAATAGGTGTGTCAGAATCCCTAGAGTAGTGGTGTCAGAGGCCCTAGAATAGGTGTTTCAGATTCCCCGAGATAGTGTGTCAGGGTCCACAGAATAGTGTGTCAGAGTCCCTAGAGTAATGGTGTCAGAGTCCCCAGCGTAGTGGTGTCAAAGTCATTAGAGTAGTGGTGTCAGAGTCCCCAGGGTAGTGTGTCAGAGTCCCCGGTATAGTTGTGTTAGAGTCTCAGGGTAGTGTGTCAGAGTCCCTATAGTAGTGGTGTCAGAGTCCTCAGTATAGTGGTGTCAGAGTCCCTATAGTAGTGGTGTCAGAGTCATCAGTATAGTGGTGTCAGAGTCTCAGGGTAGTGTGTCAGAGTCCCTATAGTAGTGGTGTCAGAGTCCCTATAGTAGTGGTGTCAGAGTCCTCAGTATAGTGGTGTAAGAGTCCCTATAGTAGTGGTGTCAGAGGTCCCTAGAGTAGTGGTGTCAGAGTCCCTATAGTAGTGGTGTCAGAGTCCCTATAGTAGTGGTGTCAGAGTCCCCAGTATAGTGGTGTCAGAGTCTCAGGGTAGTGTGTCAGAGTCCCTATAGTAGTGGTGTCAGAGTCAATATAGTAGTGGTGTCAGAGTCCCTATAGTAGTGGTGTCAGAGTCCTCAGTATAGTGGTGTCAGAGTCCCTATAGTAGTGATGTCAGAGTCCTCAGTATAGTGGTGTCAGAGTCCCTATAGTAGTGGTGTCAGAGTCCTCAGTATAGTGGTGTCAGAGTCCCTATAGTAGTGATGTCAGAGTCCCTATAGTAGTGGTGTCAGAGTCCTCAGTATAGTGTTGTCAGAGTCCCTATAGTAGTGGTGTAAGAGTCCTCAGGGTAGTAGTGTCTCCCAAGAGTAGATGTGTCAGAGTCCACAGGGTAGTGTGTCAGAGTCCATAAAGTAGTGTGTCAGAGTCCTCAGGGTAGTGGTGTCTCCCAAGAGTAGATGCGTCAGAGTCCCCAGGGTAGTGGAGTCAGAATCTATAGGGTAGTATTGTCAGAGTCCATAAAGTAGTGGTGTCAGATTATCCAGAATAGTGTGTCAGAGTCCCAAGGGAGTGTGTCAGAGTCCCCAGGGTAGTGTGTCAGAGTCCCAAGGTAGTATGTCAGAATACCCAGGGTAGTGTGTCAGAGTCCCCAGGGTAGTGTGTTAGAGTCCCCAGGATAGTGTATCAGAGTCCCCAGAATAGTGTGTCAGAATCACTAGAGTAGTGGTGTCAGATATCCTAGAATAGGTGTTTCAGATTCCCCGAGATAGTGTGTCAGGGTCCACAGGATAGTGTGTCAGAGTTCCTAGAGTAGTGGTGTCAGAGTCCCCAGCGTAGTGGTGTCAAAGTCCTTAGAGTAGTGGTGTCAGAGTCCCCAGGGTAGTGTGTCAGAGTCCATATTGTAGTGGTGTCAGAGTTCCCAGGGTAGTGTGTCAGAGTCCCCAGTATAGTGGTGTCAGAGTCTCAGGGTAGTGTGTCAGAGTCCTTATAGTAGTGGTGTCAGAGTCTCTATAGTAGTGGTGTCAGAGTCCTCAGTATAGTGTGTCAGAGTCCCAAGAATAGTTTTGTGAGAGTCCCCAGTGTAGGGGTGTCAGAGTCACTAGAGTAGTGGTGTCAGAGTCACAAGAATAGTGTGGGAGTCCCTAGAGTAGTGGTATAAGATTCCCCAGGATAGTGTGTCAGAGTCCCTAGAATAGGTGTGTCAGAATCCCTAGAGTAGTGGTGTCAGAGGCCCTAGAATAGGTGTTTCAGATTCCCCGAGATAGTGTGTCAGGGTCCACAGAATAGTGTGTCAGAGTTCCTAGAGTAGTGGTGTCAGAGTCCCCAGCGTAGTGGTGTCAAAGTCATTAGAGTAGTGGTGTCAGAGTCCCCAGGGTAGTGTGTCAGAGTCCCCGGTATAGTTGTGTTAGAGTCTCAGGGTAGTGTGTCAGAGTCCCTATAGTAGTGGTGTCAGAGTCCTCAGTATAGTGGTGTCAGAGTCCCTATAGTAGTGGTGTCAGAGTCATCAGTATAGTGGTGTCAGAGTCTCAGGGTAGTGTGTCAGAGTCCCTATAGTAGTGGTGTCAGAGTCCCTATAGTAGTGGTGTCAGAGTCCTCAGTATAGTGGTGTAAGAGTCCCTATAGTAGTGGTGTCAGAGTCCCTAGAGTAGTGGTGTCAGAGTCCCTATAGTAGTGGTGTCAGAGTCCCTATAGTAGTGGTGTCAGAGTCCCCAGTATAGTGGTGTCAGAGTCTCAGGGTAGTGTGTCAGAGTCCCTATAGTAGTGGTGTCAGAGTCAATATAGTAGTGGTGTCAGAGTCCCTATAGTAGTGGTGTCAGAGTCCTCAGTATAGTGGTGTCAGAGTCCCTATAGTAGTGATGTCAGAGTCCTCAGTATAGTGGTGTCAGAGTCCCTATAGTAGTGGTGTCAGAGTCCTCAGTATAGTGGTGTCAGAGTCCCTATAGTAGTGATGTCAGAGTCCCTATAGTAGTGGTGTCAGAGTCCTCAGTATAGTGTTGTCAGAGTCCCTATAGTAGTGGTGTAAGAGTCCTCAGGGTAGTAGTGTCTCCCAAGAGTAGATGTGTCAGAGTCCACAGGGTAGTGTGTCAGAGTCCCTATAGTAGTGGTGTCAGAGTCCTCAGGGTAGTGGTGTCTCCCAAGAGTAGATGCGTCAGAGTCCCCAGGGTAGTGGAGTCAGAATCTATAGGGTAGTATTGTCAGAGTCCATAAAGTAGTGGTGTCAGATTATCCAGAATAGTGTGTCAGAGTCCCAAGGGAGTGTGTCAGAGTCCCCAGGGTAGTGTGTCAGAGTCCCCAAGGTAGTATGTCAGAATACCCAGGGTAGTGTGTCAGAGTCCCCAGGGTAGTGTGTTAGAGTCCCCAGGATAGTGTATTAGAGTCCCTAGATTAGTACTTTTAGAATCCCTTAAGTAGTGGTGTCAGAGTCCCCAGAATAGTGTGTCTGAGTCCCTAGAATAGGTGTGTCAGAGGCCCTAGAGTAGTGGTATCAGAGTCCCCAGGATACGTGACATAGTCACCAGGGTAGTGGTGTCAAAGTCCCAAGGGTAGTGGTTTCTGAGTCCCCAGGGTAGTGGTGTCAGAATCAATAGGGTAGTGGTGTCAGAGTCCACAGAGTAGTGGTTTCAGAGTATCCAGAATAGTGTGTAAGAGTCCCCAGTGTAGTGTGTCAGAGTCACTACAGTAGTGGAGTCAGATTCCCCATGATAGTGTGTCAGAGTCCCTAGAGTAGTTGTGTCAGATTCGCTAGAGTAGTGGTGTTCGAGTCCCGAGATTAGTGGTGTCAGAGTCCCCAGGATAGTGTGTCAGAGTCCCTAGAGTAGTGGTGTCAGATTCCCCAGGATAGTGGTGTCAGAGTCCCTAGAGTAGCGGTGTCAGAGTCCCTTCAGTAGTGGTGTCAATGTCCCTAGAGTAATGGTGTCAGAGTCACTCGAGTAGTGGTGTCAGAGTCCCTAGAGTAGTGGTATCAGAGATCCCAGGATAGTGTGTCAGATTCCCCAGGTTAGTGTGTCCGAGTCGCTAGAGTAGTGGTGTCAGAGTCCCTAGAGTAATGGTGTCAGAGTCCTTAAAGTAGTGGTGTCAGAGTCCCTAGAGTAGTGGTGTCAGAGTCCCTAGAGTAATGGTGTCAGATTCCCTTCAGTAGTGGTGTCAAAGTCCCTAGAGTAATAGTGTCAGAGTCACTCGAGTAGTGGTGTCAGAGTCCTTAAATTAGTGGTGTCAAAGTCCCTGGAGTAGTGGTATCAGAGATCCCAGGATAGTGTGTCAGATTCCCCAGGTTAGTGTGTCCGAGTCGCTAGAGTAGTGGTGTCAGAGTCCCCAGAATAATGTGTCAGAGTCCCCAGGATAGTGTGTCAGAGTCCCTAGAGTAGTTGTGTCAAAGTCCTTAGGGTAGTGTGTCAGAGTCCTAAGAATAGTTTTGTCAGAGTTCCCAGGGTAAGGGTGTCAGAGTCACTAGAGTAGTGGTGTCAGAGTCACAAGAACAGTGTGAAAGTCCCTAGAGTAGTGGTGTCAGAGTCCCTAGAGTAGTGGTGTCAGAGTCGACAGGATAGTGTGTCAGAGTCCCTAGAATAGGTGTATCAGAGGCCCTAGAGCAGTGGTGTCAGAGTCCCTGGAATAGGTGTGTCAGATTCCCCGGGATAGTGTGTCAGAGTCCACAGGATAGTGTGTCAGAGTCCCTAGAGTAGTGGTGTCAAAGCCCTTAGAGTAGTGGTGTCAGTGTCCCCAGGGTAGTGTGTCATAGTCCATATAGTAGTGGTGTCAGACTCCCCAGGGTAGTGTGTCAGAGTCCCAAGGCTAGTGTGTCAGAGTATATATAGTAGTGGTGTCAGAGTCCCCAGGGTAGTGTGTCAGAGTCCATATAGTAGTGGTGTCAGACTCCCCAGGGTAGTGTGTCAGAGTCCCCAGGGTAGTGTGTCAGAGTCCATATAGTAGTGGTGTCAGACTCCCCAGGGTAGTGTATCAGACTCCCCAGGGTAGTGTGTCAGAGTCCCTGTAGTAGTGGTATCAGAGTCCCCAGGGTAGTGTGTCAGAGTCCCTGTAGTAGTGGTGTCAGAGTCCCCAGGGTAGTGTGTCAGAGTCCCTATAGTAGTGGTGTCAGATTCCCCAGGGTAGTGTGTCATAGTAGTGGTGTCATAGTCCCCCAGGGGAGTGGTGTCAGAGTCCCCAGGGTAGTGGTGTCAGAGTCCTCAGGATTGTGTGTCAGAGTCGCTAGAGTAGTGGTGTCAGATTACCCAAGATAGTATCAGATTCCCCAGAGTAGTGGTGTCAGAGTCCACAGGATAGTGTGTCAGAGTCCCTAGGGTAATGGTGTCAGAATCCCCAGAATAGTGTGTCAGAGTCCCCAGGATAGTGTGTCAGAGTCCCAAGAATAGTTTTGTGATAGTCCCCAGGGTAAGGGTGTCAGAGTCACTAGAGTAGTGGTGTCAGAGTCACAAGAATAGTGTGAGTGTCCCTAGAGTAGTGGTGTAAGATTCCCCAGGATAGTGTGTCAGAGTCCCTAGAATAGGTGTGTCAGAATCCCTAGAGTAGTGGTGTCAGAGGCCCTAGAATAGGTGTTTCAGATTCCCCGAGATAGTGTGTCAGGGTCCACAGGATAGTGTGTCAGAGTTCCTAGAGTAGTGGTGTCAGAGTCCCCAGCCTAGTGGTGTCAAAGTCCTTAGAGTAGTGCTGTCAGAGTCCCCAGGGTAGTGTGTCAGACTCCATATTGTAGTGGTGTCAGAGTCCCCAGGGTAGTGTGTCAGAGTCCCCAGTATAGTGGTGTCAGAGTCTCAGGGCAGTGTGTCAGAGTCCCTATAGTAGTGGTGTCAGAGTCCCTATAGTAGTGGTGTCAGAGTCCTCAGTACAGTGGTGTCAGAGTCCCTATAGTAGTGGTGTCAGAGTCCTCAGTATAGTGGTGTCAGAGTCCCTATAGTAGTGGTGTCAGAGTCCCCAGTATAGTGGTTTCAGAGTCTCAGGGTAGTGTGTCAGAGTCCCTATAGTAGTGGTGTCAGAGTCCTCAGGGTAGTAGTGTCTCCCAAGAGTAGATGTGTCAGAGTCCATAAAGTAGTGGTGTCAGATTATCCAGAATAGTGTGTCAGAGTCCCAAGGGAGTGTGTCAGAGTCCCCAGGGTAGTGTGTCAGAGTCCCCAGGATAGTATGTCAGAATCCCCAGGGTAGTGTGTCAGAGTCCCCAGGGTAGTGTGTTAGAGTCCCCAGGATAGTGTATTAGAGTCCCTAGAGTAGTACTGTTAGAATCCCTTAAGTAGTGGTGTCAGAGTCCCCAGAATAGTGTGTCAGAGTCCCTAGAATAGGTGTGTCAGAGGCCCTAGAGTAGTGGTGTCAGAGTCCCCAGGATACGTGACATAGTCACCAGGGTAGTGGTGTCAAAGTCCCAAGGGTAGTGGTTTCTGAGTCCCCAGGGTAGTGGTGTCAGAGTCCACAGAGTAGTGGCTTCAGAGTCCCCAGGATAGTGTGTCAGAGTCCCCAGGGTAGTGTGTCAGAGTCCCTGTAGTAGTGGTGTCAGAGTCCCCAGGGTAGTGTGTCAGAGTCCCTATAGTAGTGGTGTCAGAGTCTCAGGGTAGTGGTGTCAGATTCCCCAGGGTAGTGTGTCATAGTAGTGGTGTCATAGTCCCCCAGGGTAGTGGTGTCAGAGTCCCCAGGGTAGTGGTGTCAGAGTCCTCAGGGTAGTGGTGTCAGAGTCCCCAGTATAGTGGTGTCAGTGTCCCCAGTATAGTCGTGTCAGAGTCCCCAGGATAGTGTGTCAGAGTCCCAGGGTAATGTGTCAGAGTCTCAGGATAGTGTGTCAGAGTCTCTAGGATAGTGTGTCAGAGTCTCTAGGATAGTGTGTCAGAGTCTCTAGGATAGTGTGTCAGAGTCCCTAGAATAGTGTATCAGAGTCCCTAGAGTTGTGGTTTCAGAGTCCCTAAAGTAGTGTGTCAGAGTCCTAGTGTAGTGTGTCAGAGTCTCTAGGATAGTGTATCAGAGTCCTTAGGATAGTGTGTCAGAGTCCCAGGATAGTGGTGTCAGAGTCCCAGGATAGTGGTGTCAGAGTCCCAGGATAGTGGTGTCAGAGTCCCAGGATAGTGGTGTCAGAGTCCCAGGATAGTGTGTCAGAGTCCCAGGATAGTGTGTCAGAGTCCCAGGATAGTGTGTCAGAGTCCCAGGATAGTGGTGTCAGAGTCCCAGGTTAGTGTGTCAGAGTCCCAGGATAGTGTGTCAGAGTCCCAGGATAGTGTGTCAGAGTCCCAGGATAGTCTGTCAGAGTCCCAGGATAGTGATGTCAGAGTCCCAGGATAATGGTGTCAGAGTCCCAGGATAGTGGTGTCAGAGTCCCAGGATAGTGGTGTCTTAGTCCCAGTATAGTGTGTCAGAGTCCCCAGGTTAGTGGAGTCAGCTAAAGAAGTATTATATACACCTTGGTTTTTTTTTTAGCTGTCCTCAATTACTGAAAAAAAACCAGAAGTTGCCATGCCCCGTCGCCAGGCCAACATCTTCCCCGTATCCGCTGAAAAGAATTTTTTAAATAAACATACCTTTTACAGTTCAAGGGCGATTATAGAAGAAGATTGTGTGGTGTGACTGCCTAGTCTGGTTATGTTGGTCTGGTTATGCTGGTCTGGTTATGTAAGTCTGGTTATGTAGGTCTGGTTATATTGGTTTGGTTGTGTAGGTTTGAGTGTGTAGGTCCGATCATGCAGATATGTGTACTTTCACACTCCTGTAGTCTGTACTTTAATCTTACTGGCCAGCCGTTTTGTGTGACGTATCTTGAGTCATAAAGGTAGACCAGAGTTCTGCACTGACAAAGCTCATTATCATAATCTGATAAACTGTCTCAGATTTACTAATCACATCCAGCCTCTCTACTTACATCCAGCCTCTCTACTTACATCCAGCCTCTCTACTTACATCACGACTCTCTACTTACATCCAGCCTCTCTACTTACATCACGACTCTCTACTTACATCCAGCCTCTCTACTTACATCACGACTCTCTACTTACATCCAGCCTCTCTACTTACATCACGACTCTCTACTTACATCCAGCCTCTCTACTTACATCCAGCCTCTCTACTTACATCACGACTCTCTACTTACATCCAGCCTCTCTACTTACATCACGACTCTCTACTTACATCCAGCCTCTCTACTTACATCACGACTCTCTACTTACATCCAGCCTCTCTACTTACATCACGACTCTCTACTTACATCCAGCCTCTCTACTTACATCACGACTCTCTACTTACATCCAGCCTCTCTACTTACATCCAGCCTCTACTTACATCACGACTCTCTACTTACATCCAGCCTCTCTACTTACATCACGACTCTCTACTTACATCCAGCCTCTCTACTTACATCACGACTCTCTACTTACATCCAGCCTCTCTACTTACATCACGACTCTCTACTTACATCCAGCCTCTCTACTTACATCCAGCCTCTCTACTTACATCACGACTCTCTACTTACATCCAGCCTCTCTACTTACATCACGACTCTCTACTTACATCCAGCCTCTCTACTTACATCACGACTCTCTACCTACATCCAGCCTCTCTACTTACATCACGACTCTCTACCTACATCCAGCCTCTCTACTTACATCAAGACTCTCTACCTAAATGCAGCCTCTCTACTTACATCAAGCCTCTCTACCTACATCACGACTCTCTCCTTACATCAAGACTCTCTACTTACATTAAGACTTTCTACCTACATCACGACTCTCTACCTACATCACGACTCTCTACTTACATCACGACTCTCTACTTACATCACGACTCTCTACTTACATCAAGACTCTCTACTTACATCAGGACTCTCTACTTACATCAAGACTCTCTACTTATATCACGACTCTCTACTTACATCACGACTCTCTACTTACATCACGACTCTCTACTTACATCCAGCCTCTCTACTTACATCAAGACGACTTACATTCAGCCTTTCTACTTACATTAAGCCTCTCCACTTCACTTGTACTAAATTTCTACAAGTTGTTTTCTCTCTCTAAGGTCGAGCAAGTGACTGAAACTTACTAGTTTTTGGCTGGACGACTTACTCGGTAACCGAACTATCAGAGGTCAAGGTGACGAGGTCAGCAAATTTGTGAGAGCGCGATTCTGAACACGTCCAGTCTCGGGATGCACGTGAGAAAGCACGAGATAGAACGAGAATAGCAGAATTCATTTCTTACCTTCAAATTGCCCAAGCAGAACGCCACTGGGCTGACCACGCATACATGAAAGAAGTGATGGGAGTCAATCATCTGACCTCAGCTGGAGCTTAACAACTCAACTAATGTTCACCCTTCTTCCAAAGCTTAACAACTCAGCGAGTTCTCATTGTCCACATCTTGGCAACATATTTTTCTTTTTTTTTTTTTAAACTGTGTCAAGGATATACAACTGTGAACACCCTTAAACCAGTCCAGGTGGAGCAACATCAAGATACAAGGATCCCGACCCAAGATTCTGACAAAACTGTACTTACACGTTCTCAGTGGCAACAAAGTCATCAGGCCAAGAAAAAACCTCATCAGATCAAGAAAGAATACATTCCAAGGTCAGGTCAGGTCAGTTTCGGTCGGTTCATGTCGGGTCGGGTCAGGTCAGGATGTGAAGAAGCAGTCGGAGTCGGCGACCTGTAGCTTACTGCCTGTGTCGGAATTGGTACCCCGCTGTCAGGTTTAGGGTGGCTAACGATGCAGGGATTGCTACAGCCCAGATGACGGTAGAGTGCACTTCTCCTTGCTGTCTAGCTGCGTTCATGTAGATGACGGTAGAGTGCACTTCTCCTTGCTGTCTAGCTGCGTTCATGTAGATGACGGTAGAGTGCACTTCTCCTTGCTGTCTAGCTGCGTTCATGCAGATGACGGTAGAGTTCGCTTCTCCTTGCTGTCTAGCTGCGTTCATGTAGATGACGGTAGAGTTCGCTTCTCCTTGCTGTCTAGCTGCGTTCATGTAGATGACGGTAGAGTGCACTTCTCCTTGCTGAGCTCATGTTCTGTAAAAAGATGGCAGCAGTAATGTACTCCCAATTCGACACTCTTTTGTGTCTCATTATCTTCACTGCATCAGCTGCAAAAACATCTTATTTTCAGTTCAAAACTACAACAACATAGTAACTCTGACAGGAAATACACCTAAATCATCGCTACGAGAGTAAATACTCCTAAATCGTCGCCACAGGTGTAAATACGAAAAAATCATCGCCATAAGAGTAAAGTCAGCTTAAAGCCATCAAATCAAAGCAAGCAATGAGAAGTCACGAAATGAAGCAGGACGACATAGACGATCACAGAAGATAGCAGATAAAACGCTCCTGGATGATTGGTCTTATCTAAGAGTGTCTGGAAATATTGCTTTTATCTAAGAGTGTCTGGAAATAATGCTTTTATCTAAGAGTGTCTGGAAATAATGCTTTTATCTAAGAGTGTCTGGAAATAATGCTTTTATCTAAGAGTGTCTGGAAATAATGCTCTTATCTAATAGTGTCTGGAAATATTGCTTTTATCTAAGAGTGTCTGGAAATAATGCTTTTATCTAAGAGTGTCTACTTACATCACGACTCTCTACTTACATCACGACTCTCTACTTACATCAAGACTCTCTACTTACATCAGGACTCTCTACTTACATCAAGACTCTCTACTTATATCACGACTCTCTACTTACATCACGACTCTCTACTTACATCACGACTCTCTACTTACATCCAGCCTCTCTACTTACATCAAGACGACTTACATTCAGCCTTTCTACTTACATTAAGCCTCTCCACTTCACTTGTACTAAATTTCTACAAGTTGTTTTCTCTCTCTAAGGTCGAGCAAGTGACTGAAACTTACTAGTTTTTGGCTGGACGACTTACTCGGTAACCGAACTATCAGAGGTCAAGGTGACGAGGTCAGCAAATTTGTGAGAGCGCGATTCTGAACACGTCCAGTCTCGGGATGCACGTGAGAAAGCACGAGATAGAACGAGAATAGCAGAATTCATTTCTTACCTTCAAATTGCCCAAGCAGAACGCCACTGGGCTGACCACGCATACATGAAAGAAGTGATGGGAGTCAATCATCTGACCTCAGCTGGAGCTTAACAACTCAACTAATGTTCACCCTTCTTCCAAAGCTTAACAACTCAGCGAGTTCTCATTGTCCACATCTTGGCAACATATTTTTCTTTTTTTTTTTTTAAACTGTGTCAAGGATATACAACTGTGAACACCCTTAAACCAGTCCAGGTGGAGCAACATCAAGATACAAGGATCCCGACCCAAGATTCTGACAAAACTGTACTTACACGTTCTCAGTGGCAACAAAGTCATCAGGCCAAGAAAAAACCTCATCAGATCAAGAAAGAATACATTCCAAGGTCAGGTCAGGTCAGTTTCGGTCGGTTCATGTCGGGTCGGGTCAGGTCAGGATGTGAAGAAGCAGTCGGAGTCGGCGACCTGTAGCTTACTGCCTGTGTCGGAATTGGTACCCCGCTGTCAGGTTTAGGGTGGCTAACGATGCAGGGATTGCTACAGCCCAGATGACGGTAGAGTGCACTTCTCCTTGCTGTCTAGCTGCGTTCATGTAGATGACGGTAGAGTGCACTTCTCCTTGCTGTCTAGCTGCGTTCATGTAGATGACGGTAGAGTGCACTTCTCCTTGCTGTCTAGCTGCGTTCATGCAGATGACGGTAGAGTTCGCTTCTCCTTGCTGTCTAGCTGCGTTCATGTAGATGACGGTAGAGTTCGCTTCTCCTTGCTGTCTAGCTGCGTTCATGTAGATGACGGTAGAGTGCACTTCTCCTTGCTGAGCTCATGTTCTGTAAAAAGATGGCAGCAGTAATGTACTCCCAATTCGACACTCTTTTGTGTCTCATTATCTTCACTGCATCAGCTGCAAAAACATCTTATTTTCAGTTCAAAACTACAACAACATAGTAACTCTGACAGGAAATACACCTAAATCATCGCTACGAGAGTAAATACTCCTAAATCGTCGCCACAGGTGTAAATACGAAAAAATCATCGCCATAAGAGTAAAGTCAGCTTAAAGCCATCAAATCAAAGCAAGCAATGAGAAGTCACGAAATGAAGCAGGACGACATAGACGATCACAGAAGATAGCAGATAAAACGCTCCTGGATGATTGGTCTTATCTAAGAGTGTCTGGAAATATTGCTTTTATCTAAGAGTGTCTGGAAATAATGCTTTTATCTAAGAGTGTCTGGAAATAATGCTTTTATCTAAGAGTGTCTGGAAATAACGCTTTTATCTAAGAGTGTCTGGAAATGTTGCTCTTATCTAAGAGTGGCTGGAAATATTGCTTTTATCTAAGAGTGTCTGGAAATAATGCTTTTATCTAAGAGTGTCTGGAAATAATGCTTTTATCTAAGAGTGTCTGGAAATAATGCTCTTATCTAAGAGTGTCTGGAAATAATGCTTTTATCTAAGAGTGTCTGGAAATAATGCTCTTATCTAAGAGTGTCTGGAAATAATGCTCTTATTTAAGAGTGTCTCAAATATTAATCTTATTTAAGAGTGTCTCGAAATATTGGTCTTATTTAAGAGTATCTCGAAATATTGATCTTATTTTAGAGAATCTTAAAATATTGGTCTTATTTAAAAGTATCTCGAAATATTGGTCTTATTTAAGAATATATCGAAATATTGTCCTTATTTAAGAGTGTATCGGAATACTGGTCTTACTTAAGAGTATCTTGAAATATTGGTCTTATTTAAGAGTGTCTCGAATTATTGCTCTTATTTAAGAATATCGAAATATTGTCAGTATTTAAGAGTGTATCGAAATATTGGTCTGATTTAAGAGTATATCGAAGTATTAGTCTTATTTCAATAATACATGGAGAGATTGATGTTACTTCAATAAGATATACTGTAATAAAATAGGACAGCTAATTGGGTTGGACAGAAATAAAATAGTAGTTTCCCCTGTAGAGAGCTAATTTTGGATACTTATAGGTATGTGCAGGGGGAAAATCTGTTGTAAAACTTGCACGTAATTGTACTTATAGTAAACCAATTTGGAAGAGACACATAGAAAATAGGCAGACAAGAAAAAAAAAAACTATTTGAGACGAGCAGAAAAAGGGTTTCAGAAATGTAGGCAGGCAAGTTTTTCTTCAGAATCAGAACTTTACTTGGACTGTCGAAATAGTAGAATATAGTCTGTCCTTTGTAGGAATGCTTAGTATTGTTTAAATTTGTCCTTTTTAGGACAGTTTCTTCTGAATTCAGTTTGTTTTATAGAGTATGTGGTATTGTCTGTAGTAAGAAGCAAAATGTCCTTCAACATCTTTGCCCTGTGAGAGGTCGTCCCATGGCCACGTCAAGTAGTCTAGACATTGTTTCATGTATTTGTGAAATTCCATCACCCAACTTCCATTTGGCAACTTCCAACAACAAATCCGCTTTCATCAATAAATCCGTTCTATTGTAACGTCCGGAGTTGGGTGATTATTGACTTATGTTTTGTATCGCAGCTCTAGAGTTGGAATGGTCAGTTAAATTTATTTATA
Organism: Achatina immaculata; assembly: GCA_009760885.1. Classification (NCBI taxonomy): domain Eukaryota; kingdom Metazoa; phylum Mollusca; class Gastropoda; order Stylommatophora; family Achatinidae; genus Lissachatina; species Lissachatina immaculata. The sequence continues at coordinate 38,990,240 of CM019720.1, forward strand.
CAGTTTGCAAGTCTTGCATGAACTCTGTTTAGAAATCCTGGGTTATTTGAAGTTGCATAGAGCGCATCAGTGTAAGGAAGTTAGGCCAGTGTATCAACTTCATGATGTCATGGAAGTTCTCCAAAACGTTCAAGGCAATCTACACACATCAGCATAAAGAATAATACGTTCAAGGCACTCTACAGCAATCATTCATTTATTTGCATGTCCCTTGCGGAACTTTGCCTCTCTAACAGCACTCTTTTAGGCCTCTCGGTTGTGAGCAAGATGGCCTGCTGCTGATGCATCCATTTGCAGATCATCAACGATGTCTTGCAGCCATCTTCGCCTTGGTCTTACTCTCTTTCTTTTTCCCATTATGTATCCTTCCAAGATGGTCTTCTCTAGATTATCATGACGTTTAATGTGTCCAAAATATTTAAGTTTTCTCTCTTTAATTCTCTTTACTAGCCAACCTTCTTCAATATTAAGTTCTTGTAGTATGGATATATTTGTTCAATTTTGTGTCCATGATATTTGAAGAACTCTTCTGTAGCATTTACATTCAAAGGTATTTATGTGTTTCTCAGCTGTTTTGTTAAGTGTCCAGGTCTCACAGGCATACGTTGTGATGGGAAAGATGGATGCCCTTAAAAATCTTATTTTTGTAGTTCTGTCTGTTCTCTCCAAAGATTCTTTAGTTGTTTTGCTTTCTGAAGAGCGATAGATGTCCTCGTTTTATTTTCCCTCATTGTATCTCCATTATTAGTTAGTAGTTATCCAAGATATTCAAAACTCTCCACTTCTTCCAGTTTTTCCTCATTGATACATATTTCAGCTGCCGTGTTTGTTTTGTCAGTTGTCATCAATTTAGTTTTCTTCGAATCAATTCGCTGATCTTACGGACTGACATAATTAGTTTTTCCATTCCTTTTTGTGTTGTGGACAGTAATACTGTACCATCAGCATATCTAATCTCTGGTATTTCATAACCTCCAATTGTTATGGTATTGTAATATTCTTTGTCTACATCTTCTCTAACATTCCTCATTATATTTTCAATATACAAGTTAAATAAGTAGGGTGACAATACGCACCCCTGACGGACCCCCCCCCCCCCCCGTTTTATGTCAAACCAAGTTGTTGTTTCACCATTTATTCTTACTGCTGCTTGTTGGTCTAGATACAGCAGTGATGTTAATTGTATCAAATGTGTTGGAAATCTCTTTTTTTTCATTATTTCCCAAAGTTTCTGCTGTTGTACACAATCAAATGCCTATGAGTAGTCTATAAAGGATAAATATAGATTCACATTAAACTCTGCATTTCTCAATTATTAATCTTATATTGAATATATGATCTGATGCATCCATTTGCAGATCATCAACGATCATCTTCCTTGGATCTTGATCCTCTTCCTTGCCTGAAACTAGCTTGGACCATATTGAGTTCTTCTTCTATTTTCTTATGAAGTCTACCCATTATTATTTTTAACAGAATTTTACTGGCATGTCTAATCAGGGCAACATTTCTGTAGTTTGTGCATAATTTCAGGTTACCTTTTTTTGCAGTGGTATGAACATAGTTCTTTTCCATTCTTTTGACCAAATACCTGAATGCCATATCTTTTTACTCATGATAGATTGTTGCACATTCCTTTCCTCCTGCTTTAATAAATTCAGCTGTTATCTCATCACATCCTGGTGATTTACCATTTTTCAGATTCTTTATTGCTCATAAAACTTCTATTGTCGGTTCGGGTTCTTTCTCCTCCAATAATAATTCACATTGTTAATTTCTGCTTTAACAGTCAGTTGTTTCATACTTTGCTCTGCAATATTCCTTCTATCTTCTAAAATTTCCTCTATCTCTGTCAAGGTATTCCCCATCTTGTCACAAATATATTTTCAATGCCCCCACTTCTCATTGCATGTCCTATGAAAGTACATTGTCTCTCTCTTATCTTTTTGACAAGGTTTTTTGTCTCTCCAGTTCTTCTCATACATTCTCCATTAGATATTTTTGCTGTCCAGGGGATTCGCAACATTCTTCTAATAAACCACATTTCTGCTGCTTCCAATGATTTGTGTGCAGACTTGCCTATTGTCCATGATTCACTTCCTATAACAACATAGGTTCAATATAGCATTTTAGGACTCGTTTTCTAACATTCATTGATAAAGATGTGTTAGCTAATGTGTTTCTCATTCTCTGAAATGCAGTCTTTGCTTGGCCTATTCTGTTCCTAATTTCTGTTCTGCATTTCCCATCTGAAGTTATTACTGCTCCAAGGTATTTGAATTTCTGCACCTGCTTTAGAATAGTTCCGTTTAATTTAATACTGCATACTGGTGGATTCTGTTTCTTAGATATAACCATAGTCTCTGTCTTTTTGATGTTCAAAGTAAGGCCTTTCTGTTCACTTTCTTTGGCGACTTTATCCAAGAGATTTTGCAGGTCTTGTTGGTTCTCAGCTATCAGTACTCTACAACCATCAGCATAAAGAATAGTACGTTCAATGCACTCTACAGCTATCAGCATAAAGAATAGTACATTCAAAGTTGAAGCATATCACGGAACACTACTGAAAACACCAAAACACCATTTTAGTGGTGCCAGCAACAGATCAAGTCAAATTCTATTTATATGTTGTTAACTGTCGGTATAGGAGAAACTAATCTTCTATTTTAATACAAACACTGGTCTTATTTCAGTAATACCTTGTATACTTTGAAGTGCTCATTTTATTTCAATAACATATAACACTATAACCCTTTGGTTTAAAAACATGAAGGCTACCAATAGCACATCAAATTATATGTCATTCTTTCTAAGCATCTTGTCTATGTGATGTCTATAAATTCCAAACTTCTCGTCTATGTGATGTCTGTACATTATAAACTTATTGAGTGTGTGATGTCTGTATGATCTACACTTCTCGTCTATGTGATGTCTGTATATTCTAAGCTTCTTGTATATGTGATATTTGTATATTCTAAGCTTCTTGTATATGTGATATTTGTATATTCTAAGCTTCTCGTCTATGTGATGTCTGTATATTCTAATCTTTATGTGATGTCTGTATATTCTAATCTTTATGTGACGGCTGTATATTCTAAGATTTATGTGATGTCTGTATATTCTACTCTTCTTGCGTATGTGATGTCTGTATATTCTAAGTATCTTGTGTATGCTATATCGATATATTCTAAGCATCTACTATATGTGATGTTTGTATACTCTAAGCTTCTTGTGCATATGATGTCTTTATATTCTAAATTTCTTGTGTATGTGATGTCAGTGTATTCTAAGCTTCTGGTTTATGTGATTTCTAAACTTCTTATGCATGTGATAGCTGTATATTCTAATCTTATTGTGTATGTGATGCCTATATATTCTAAGCTTTTGTGCATGTGATGTTTGTATATTCTAAGCAGCGTGTCTACGTGACGTCTTTATATATTCTAAGCTTTATGTGATATATGTATATTCTAAGCTTATTGTGTATATGTGTGTATATTCTAAGATTTATGTGACGTCGATATGTTCTAAGCTTTACGTGATATCTGGATATTCTAAGCTTTATGTGATTTCTGTATATTGTAGAGGCTTTATGTGATGTCTGTATATTCTAAGCTTTATGTGATGTCTGTATATTCGAAGCTTTATATGATATCTGTATATTCTAAGCTTTATGTGATTTCTGTATATTCTAAGCATTATATGATGTCTGTATATTCTAATCTTTATGTGATGTCTGCATATTCTAAGCTTTATGTGATGTCTGTATATACCACGCTTCGTGTGTATGCGATGCCTGTATATTCTAAGCTTCTTGTGTATGTTATATCTGTATATTCTAAGTTTCTTGTGTATGTTATATCTGTATATTCTAAGTTTCTTGTGTATGTGATATCTGTATATTCTAAGCTTCTCGTCTATGTGATACATGTATATTCTAAACTTCTCATGCATGTGATGTCTGTATATATAATCTTCTTGTGTATGTGATGTCTGTATATATAATCTTCTTGTGTATGTGATGTCCGTATATTCTAAGCTTTATGTATTGTCTAAGAAAAAAATTAATTTAGAAGGAACAGTTCTTGATGAAGTAAACCAATTTGCATACCTTGGTAGCTACATAGACCAGGATGGTGACACCAGGAAGGAAATTAGAATTGCAAAAGCAGCATTGTCGTTCAAAAATCTTGAGAAAATATGGAATTCATAAGTTATAAGAACAAAAACTAAGTTAAGATTATTCAGTTCAAATGTAATATCCACCCTCATTTATGCATTCGAAAGCTGGAAATCAGTTAAAGAAATAGACAAGAAATTAGACTCTTTTGAAAACAAATGCCTAAGGAAAATACTCGACATCAAGTGGAACGAATTCAAGAACAATGCAGAGATAAGACAAACGAGCAAACAACAACCTGTCTCATGGGTGATCAGGAAAAGAAGATGAACATATGTCGGTCATGTGATGAGAAGAAACAATTAGAGAATCCCAAAACAAGCTATCAAGTGGAACATAACAGGGTAAGGAGAAATAGGTCAACCATGTGAAACTCTAAAGAGGACATTCTTAAGAGAGGCTATTTCAGTGGACATAAAATCCCTTGATGAGGTTGAAATACTCGCCAAAAACAGGAAAACTTGGCAAACAACTATGCGAGCCTATGTGACGTTTAACGACGCGGGAAAGATGTAAGATGTATTGTTTGTATATTCTAAGCATTATATGATGTCTGTATATTCTAAGTTTCTTATGTATGTGATTTATATATATTCTAAGCTTTGTATACTTGTATTCTAAGTTTCTTGTATATGTGAATATTCTAAGCTTCTAATGTATGTGATGTCTACATATTCTAAGCTTCTAGTGTATGTGATGTCTACATATTCTAAGCTTCTAGTGTATGTGATGTCTACATATTCTAAGCTTCTAGTGTATGTGATGTCTACATATTCTAAGCTTCTAGTGTATGTGATGTCTACATATTCTAAGCTTCTAGTGTATGTGATGTCTACATATTCTAAGCTTCTAGTGTATGTGATGTCTACATATTCTAAGCTTCTTGTTTATGTCAATCAATCAAGTGCCCTGCCGTGTGGCGTAGGCGATCATTTCTCTCCACAATTCCCTGTCTTTAGACTTGATTATGAGATCCGCTGATGACTTTCTAGCCACACTGACAGCCCATCCAGTAACTTCTCTCTCTCTGTCTTCCTCTGTCTCTTCTTCCTTCAATTTTTTCAGCTGTCGCAGTGTGTTCTAATTTTCCTCTTCTCAGAAAATGTCCTACAAATCTCGCTTGTCTGGCTCTGATTGTTGCTGTAATTTGCCTTTTAACTCCAGCCTCTCTTAAGACTTCTTCTTTGGTTTTCTTAGCTGTCCATGGTACCTTCAACATCCTTCTTATGTACCACATTTCTATGGCCTCTATTTCTCTTGTGTATGTGATGTCCGTATATTCTAAGCTTTATGTATTGTCTAAGAAAAAAATTAATTTAGAAGGAACAGTTCTTGATGAAGTAAACCAATTTGCATACCTTGGTAGCTACATAGACCAGGATGGTGACACCAGGAAGGAAATTAGAATTGCAAAAGCAGCATTGTCGTTCAAAAATCTTGAGAAAATATGGAATTCATAAGTTATAAGAACAAAAACTAAGTTAAGATTATTCAGTTCAAATGTAATATCCACCCTCATTTATGCATTCGAAAGCTGGAAATCAGTTAAAGAAATAGACAAGAAATTAGACTCTTTTGAAAACAAATGCCTAAGGAAAATACTCGACATCAAGTGGAACGAATTCAAGAACAATGCAGAGATAAGACAAACGAGCAAACAACAACCTGTCTCATGGGTGATCAGGAAAAGAAGATGAACATATGTCGGTCATGTGATGAGAAGAAACAATTAGAGAATCCCAAAACAAGCTATCAAGTGGAACATAACAGGGTAAGGAGAAATAGGTCAACCATGTGAAACTCTAAAGAGGACATTCTTAAGAGAGGCTATTTCAGTGGACATAAAATCCCTTGATGAGGTTGAAATACTCGCCAAAAACAGGAAAACTTGGCAAACAACTATGCGAGCCTATGTGACGTTTAACGACGCGGGAAAGATGTAAGATGTATTGTTTGTATATTCTAAGCATTATATGATGTCTGTATATTCTAAGTTCTTATGTATGTGATTTATATATATTCTAAGCTTTGTATACTTGTATTCTAAGTTTCTTGTATATGTGAATATTCTAAGCTTCTAATGTATGTGATGTCTACATATTCTAAGCTTCTAGTGTATGTGATGTCTACATATTCTAAGCTTCTAGTGTATGTGATGTCTACATATTCTAAGCTTCTAGTGTATGTGATGTCTACATATTCTAAGCTTCTAGTGTATGTGATGTCTACATATTCTAAGCTTCTAGTGTATGTGATGTCTACATATTCTAAGCTTCTAGTGTATGTGATGTCTACATATTCTAAGCTTCTTGTTTATGTCAATCAATCAAGTGCCCTGCCGTGTGGCGTAGGCGATCATTTCTCTCCACAATTCCCTGTCTTTAGACTTGATTATGAGATCCGCTGATGACTTTCTAGCCACACTGACAGCCCATCCAGTAACTTCTCTCTCTCTGTCTTCCTCTGTCTCTTCTTCCTTCAATTTTTTCAGCTGTCGCAGTGTGTTCTAATTTTCCTCTTCTCAGAAAATGTCCTACAAATCTCGCTTGTCTGGCTCTGATTGTTGCTGTAATTTGCCTTTTAACTCCAGCCTCTCTTAAGACTTCTTCTTTGGTTTTCTTAGCTGTCCATGGTACCTTCAACATCCTTCTTATGTACCACATTTCTATGGCCTCTATTTCTCTTGTGTATGTGCTTTCTGTATATTCTAAGCCTTATATAATGTCTATATATAGTCATCTTGTGTATGTGATGTCTGTGTATATAATCTTCTTGTGTATGCGATGGCTATATATTCTAAGCTCTTTTTATTCTCTGTATATTCTAAGTTTTATATGATGTCTGTACATCCTAAGATTATTATGTATGCGATGTCTGTATAATCTAACCTTTATGTGATGCCTGTATACTTGTAATCTAATCTTCGTTTGTATGTGTATATTCTAAGATTATCGTGTACGTGATGTCTACATATTCAAAGCTTCTTGTGTATGTGGCGTCTGTATATTCTAGGCTTATTACGTATGTGATGTTTGCTTTTGAGACCATTATGTAAAATTTTATGCATTCTTACAAATGAACGAACAGACTTTTGACAGTGATAACAGCTGGAAAGCTTTGACATGAGTAGACCGTAACTATTTTGTTTTTGATGGCAACAAAAGACAGACTCGGGGGACTTTTAAATTAAAACAGATCTAACACAGCACCTAGAGCTGTTTTGTGCGACAACTACACACAGAAAACTAATATATAACCTAAAAAAGTGGTATGTAGGACAACTACACACAGAAAACTAATATATAACCTAAAAAAGTGGTATGTAGGACAACTACACACAGAAAACTAATATATAACCTAAAAAAGTGGTATGTAGGACAACTACACACAGAAAACTAATACAGAACCTAAAAATTTGGTACGTATGACAGCTTAGAATAGAGAACTAATATAGAACTTAAAGATGTTTGTGTGACAAGTGAGAAGAGAGAACTAATATAGAACCTAAAGATGTTTGTGTGACAAGTGAGAAGAGAGAACTAATATAGAACCTAAAGATGTGATTTTTGTGACACGTTAGAAGAGCGAACTAATGTAGAGGCTAAAGATGTTGTTTGTGTGACAAGTGAGAAGAGAGAACTGATAGAGAGGCTAAAGATGTTGTTTGTGTGACACGTGAGAAGAGAGAACTAATATAGAGCATAAAGATGTATTCGTTACAAGTGAGAAGAGAGAACTAATATAGAACCCAACGATGTGGTTTGTGTGACAAGTGAGAAAAGAGAACTAATATTGAACCTAAAGATGTTGTTAATGTGACAAATGAGAAGAGAGAACTAATATGGAGCACACAGATGTGTTTCTGTGATAAGTGAGAAGAGAGAACTAATATGGAGCACACAGATGTGTTTCTGTGATAAGTGAGAAGAGAGAACTAATATGGAGCACAAAGATGTGTTTCTGTGATAAGTGAGAAGAGAGAACTAATACAGAACCTAAAGATGTTGCTTGTGTGACAGCTGGTAAGAGAGAACTAATATAGAACACAACGATGTTGTTTGTGTGACAACTTGGAAGAGAGAACTAATATTTATGTCGATGTTAAAGCTGACAGTAGGTAGCAGTAAAGAAACTGCATTTTAAGCAGCACTGCAAAAGTCAGTCAATAGCTGGCAGACAAAAAATCAATTATTGTAATCATAAGTCGGAAAGAACTGATTTTGTTTTGTAACAGAATTCAGAAAAGTGTAGACTTTATTCCAAATAGAGAAAACATTAAGTTCTTAATGTGGTCGAGTGTCAGAGATGTTGTGTGGTACAGTGGTCAGAGATGTTGTGTGGTCGAGTGGTCAGAGATGGTGTGTGGTCGAGTGGTCAGAGATGTGGTGTGGTCTAATGGTCAGAGATGTGTGGTCGAATGGTCAGAGATGTTGTGTGATAGAGTGGTCAGAGATATTGTGTGGTCGAGTGGTCAGAGATGTTGTGTGGTCGAGTGGTCAGAGATGTTGTGTGGTCGAGTGGTCAGAGATGCGGTGTGGTCTAATGGTCAGAGATGTTGTATGGTCGAGTGGTCAGAGATGTTGTGTGGTCGAGTGGTCAGAGATGTTGTGTGGTCGAGTGGTCAGAGATGTTGTGTGGTCGAGTGGTCAGAGATGTTGTGTGGTCGAGTGGTTAGAGATGTTGTGTGGTCGAGTGGTCAGAGATGTTGTGTGGTCGAGTGGTCAGAGATGTTGTATAGTCGAGTGGTCAGAGGTGTTGTGTGGACGAATGATCAGAGATATTGTGAAAGGGAAGTAAATCGTGAGATGGTGAACTCTTCAACAAGTATGTCTCAAACAACTATCATAGACAGCCTATCTTCACTCGAGACACAAAAGAAAACATCAGACAGTTCCATCATGTCTTCGCTCTCATGGCAAAAAAGACACATGACACTAACAAACATAACACAGTTTCAACTTCTTTTCGCTATCATATCAAACCAAAACAAAAAACACTAGATGCATAACATCGGCAAATATCAGACAGCCTGAACTCACACAACAGTAAACATCAGACAGCCTGGTAAACATCAGACAGCCTGTCCTCACACAACAGTAAACATCAGACAGCCTGTTCTCACACAACAGTAAACATCAGACAGCCTGTCCTCACACAACAGTAAACATCAGACAGCCTGTCCTCACACAACAGTAAACATCAGACCTCTTGACTAGATATGGATTGACCCTACGACCTGAAGTTACGTCTGTGGGTGCAGAAAAAAAAACTGTTAACAAAAATACAAGAAACAACCTCCAGCTTGCCACAGATCGATACTTCAATCATATTTTGAACTCATCAATACCTTTCAGACACGAAGTTCTTATATAATCAGTTCTAGCAGTTCTTAACATGTTAGATACCAGCTCTTTATATTTTCTTATATAATCAGTTCTAGCAGTTCTTAACATGTTAGATACCAGCCCCTTATATTTTTATATAATCAGTTCTAGCAGTTCTTAACATGTCAGATACCAGATCTTTATATTTTCTTATATAATCACTTCTAGCAGTTCTTAACATGTCAGATACCAGCTCTTTATATTTTCTTATATAATCACTTCTAGCAGTTCTTAACATGTCAGATACCAGCTCTTTATATTTTCTTATATAATCAGTTCTAGCAGTTCTTAACATGTCAGATACCAGCTCTTTATATTTTCTTATATAATCAGTTCTAGCAGTTCTTAACATGTCAGATACCAGCTCTTTATATTTTCTTATATAATCAGTTCTAGCAGTTCTTAACATGTCAGATACCAGCTCTTTATATTTTCTTATATAATCAGTTCTAGCAGTTCTTAACATGTTAGATACCAGCCGCTTATAGTTTCTTATATAATCAGTTCTAGCAGTTCTTAAGATGTCAGATACCAGCCCCTTGTATTTTCTGTATAAAGTAATTTCCTACAGTTCTCAAGGACATCAGTTCCCCCCCCCCATCTTTTCCTGTCCCACTTAAACACTGCTTATCGACGATGTGGAAATATTATTGTCCACTAACAGACAAATATAGAACATGTCTCATTTCTCAACTGGAAAAACAGAGAAAATGGAAACACAAATACCTGGAATTTTTTTTCTTTAGCGACAAAAATAGAAATGAGGAAGAAGTGACGTGTGGCCTAGCTGACACTAAAGGAAAAAAAGATTGTTTGTTTGTTCTGTTATAGTCTGGTTTGTTTGTTCTGTTATAGTCTGATTTGTTTGTTCTGTTATAGTTTGGTTTGTTTGTTCTGTTATAGTCTGATTTGTTTGTTCTGTAATAGTATGGTTTGTTTGTTCTGTAATAGTCTGGTTTGTTTGTTCTCTTATAGTCTGGTTTGTTTGTTCTGTTATAGTCTGGTTTTAAATGGGTTCTGAAGCCGGTTCGTGCGCCCCCTCCCCTCCACCCGCTCCCCTTGTTCCAGTTTTTGTTAAAGATAGATACGCGCTTGCACAGAGCAAAACGTGGCGTGAAAGAATCCCCCGCAAGCAAATCTATGAAGTTTTTTTGTAGGGTTAAAAGTGATAGGAAAGAAGTGAATGCGCAAATGCAGGGTTAATTAGACAGACGACCTGGAAGCTACGTGCTACGTCTGGGTGTCTGTCAAAGCTGCCTGCCATTTTTGCTGCACGGCTCTGATGTAGTTTAGGAGAGCTACTGTGCTGAAACTAGCCTGTGATTCTAGGATGAGGTCAACACAGACATCTTTACCAGAACCTGCTTGCCCTCATTTACAAGTTATAACACTTTATGGGTGATGAGATGAACGACAGAGGACCGGGCTAGGCGGAGGATCAGGCCAACTGGAGATATTGCCCGGTTCAGATACTGTTAGTTTAATCTGAAAACCTCCCAGAACATGTGTACATCAACCAGGCCACTTAACTGCCTTCTCAGGTCGTGTACAAGACATAACTGTCATGACAGCAGGGTTGTGCACAACATAACTGTCATGACAGCAGGGTTGTGTACAAGACATAACTGTCATGACAGCAGGGTTGTGCAAAAGACACAACTGTCATGACAGTAGGGTTGTGCACAAGACATAACTGTCATGACAGCAGGGTTGTGCACAAGACATAACTGTCATGACAGCAGGATTGTGCACATGATATAACTGTCATGACAGCAGGGTTGTGTACAAGACATAACTGTCATGACAGCAGGGTTGTGTACAAGACATAACTGTCATGACAGTAGGGTTGTGCACAAGACATAACTGTCATGGCAGCATGGTTGTAAACAAGACATGGCTGTCATGATAGCAGGTTTGTGTACAATAAATAATTGTCATTGTTACAGGGTTGTGTAGAAATCATAACTGCGTCTTGATAGCAGGGTTGTGTACAAGACATAACTGTCATTATAGCAGGGTTGTGTACAAGACATAACTATCATGACAGCAGGGTTGTGTACAAGACATAACTGTCATGGCAGCATGGTTGTGAACAAGACATAGCTGTTATGATAACAGGGTTGTGTACAAGACATAACTGTCGTGACAGCAGGGGTGTTACAAAACATAACTGTCATTTCAGCAGGGCTGTGTACAAGACTAATTGTCATGACAGCAGGGTTGTGTACGAGACAAAAATGTCATGACAGCATGATTTTGTACAAAACATAACTGTCATGACAGCAGGGTTGTGTGCAAGACATAACTGTCACGATAGTAGGGTGGTTGTTTACAAGAAATTACTGTCATGACAGCAGACTGTGTACAAGACATCCATACATCAAAACATCCGAGATTTTTGCTCAGTACATGACAGTTTTAATACTTCTTTATTATGTATAAAACATTCTTACACAAAAATATCCTTCTTGAGCCATGCATGCCACAAACAATTTCTGTTCATGTACAAATCATTTCTACATGTATGCTACAAGGATTCATTTACCAGTACTGCAGTGTCAAGTACCAAACATTGTTACATAAATTCAGTGGACTTGTATACAAAAAAAAGACTTGTGTTACTACAGCATGACTGTGCATAAAGCATTTCCACATCAAGAGAAGCTCACTATATTGATAGACAGGCTGAACACAACAAACTTACATCAGTACACGACGGTCTAATCCTGTACGTAAATAAAGTAGGTTTTGTACACAATATTCCATATCGAATGAGCAAGATTGTGTAGAAAACATTAGCATAACAAAACAGAGAAGCAAATACTTTGTGAGAAAGTCAAGAAAAGAATTAGATATGACCATTTGAATATTGACACTCAGAAGTACAACAACAAAAACATAAACAAACGAACAAGGCAGTGCAAGTTACAGAGTAATATACAACAACATAAACATAAACAAATGATCAAGGCAGTGCAAGTTACAGAGTAATAAAATACTAAATACTTCTGGAGTAGCAAATACAGCGTTAATGACAAGAAAGAAACACTAAGCTTACACAGCGTTAATGACAAGAAAGAAACACTAAGCTTACACAGCGTTAATGACAAGAAAGAAACACTAAGCTTACACAGCGTTAATGACAAGAAAGAAACACTAAGCTTACACAGTGTTAATGACAAGAAAGAAACACTAAGCTTACACAGCGTTAATGACAAGAAAGAAACACTAAGCTTACACAGTGTTAATGACAAGAAAGAAACACTAAGCTTACACAGCGTTAATGACAAGAAAGAAACACTAAGCTTACACAGCGTTAATGACAAGAAAGAAACACTAAGCTTACACAGCGTTAATGACAAGAAAGAAACACTAAGCTTACACAGTGTTAATGACAAGAAAGAAACACTAAGCTTACACAGTGTTAATGACAAGAAAGAAACACTAAGCCCATACAACGTTAATATGACAGGAAATAAACACTAAGCAAATATAGCCTTAAATGACAAAAAAAGAAACACTAAGCAAATACAAGGTTAAATGACAAGAAATAAACACTAAACGCATACAATGTTAAATGTCAAAAAAAAAAAGAAACACTAAGCACATATAACGTTAAATGACAAGAAAAGACACTAACGGAAGAGGGTGTCCCTACAAGTGAGAAATAATATTACATTTCTGTCTAGAGCTAATATTGATTTACTGTAGTGACACTTGGACAGTTAGCAAATAGATCATTGATGTAAAATTAAGATGGTTAACAAACAGACAATACTTGTAAAACTTTAGACAACTAATAAACAAATGATGAGATAAAAAATAGACAACTAATAAACAAATGATGAGATAAAAAAATAGACAACTAATAAACACATGATGAGAAAAAAAATAGACAACTAATAAACAAATGATGAGATAAAAAATAGACAACTAATAAACAAATGATGAGATAAAAAATAGACAACTAATAAACAAATGATGAGATAAAAAATAGACAACTAATAAACAAATGATGAGATAAAAAATAGACACCTAATAAACAAATGATGAGATAAAAAATAGACAACTAATAAACAAATGATGAGATAAAAAATAGACACCTAATAAACAAATGATGAGATAAAAAATAGACAACTAATAAACAAATGATGAGATAAAAAATAGACAACTAATAAACAAATGATGAGATAAAAAATAGACAACTAATAAACAAATGATGAGAAAAAAAATAGACAACTAATAAACAAATGATGAGATAAAAAATAGACAACTAATAAACAAATGATGAGATAAAAAATAGACAACTAATAAACAAATGATGAGATAAAAAAAATAGACAACTAATAAACAAATGAAGACAGAAAAATCTGACTACTTGCACACAAAAAAAAAGTTTTCAAAAATCAAAAAAAAATTGATTAAAAAAAGAGATTAGACTGTTTAAAACAAAAAGAGGAAGAGCTATATTCAGTTACATGCATACACAGTATCAACTTTTCGATTTACACCTAAGGCATACACATATATAAAGGACAGAGAAATAAGAAAAGACAACTCACATCAATGAAATAGACAAAAATGAATGTAAAAAAATGTGAGCATTTGCCTGTGACTAGCAAGAAGCTGTGTCTTGTGGTTGACCAGCAAGAAGCTGTGTCTTGTGGTTGACCAGCAAGAAGCTGTGTCTTGTGGTTGACCAGCAAGAAGCTGTATCTTGTGGTTGCGTGTGGTGAGGTATTGTGAATGTTTAAACGAAGATTTGTGACATGTGATGCCAGTCTGACTGGCTGGGGGTGAAGAGAGAGGGGCTAGAGAAAGAGAGAGGAGGCCAAGAGAGAGAGAGGGGGGGGGGGCTAGAGGAAAAAAGAGAGAGAGAGAGAGAGAGAGAGAGAAAATAGTTTTCAAGTTGAAAAAAATAAAAGTTGGTTGAATAGGTCAATGTGACTGAGGTAGAAGCTTGTACTATAATATAATGTTGTGAAGGTCCTAAGATGCCAACCGTAGGTGGGGAAAGAGTAGATTAGAACTCAGTAGGGAGGGAATATAACTGTGGAAAAATGGAAAGTTAGATGTAGTTGAATTTAGAGTTCAGTCCGTGTGATTGCAGGCTCATATACTCCTGCATGTTGTGGTTTTTTTAGCATGAAGCGGCTTCTGTCATCAGAGCGACATTGTTTACAGCCGTTACTTGGAAGTCAGACTTGCCTTTGTGGTTAGGCCCGTTCAAATTATTGGGGCCTGGCTTAGAATCTGAGAGATGTCATTAAGACGTCCCTGCATGCGATCACCAACTCACAGACCCGTCTCCTACACTTTTTGAACACAATGACATATATTAGGGAACTCACATGTCAATTGTTCTTGAAGTGTGAAGACAGCTTTAGGAAAAGCAATTGATTTCGTTTCCCAGACTACAGGGCAGGTGACACAGTCTGCACTTTCTAGTTCTGAAAAAGGTAGGATCTCTCTTAAGGTGACTACAGGCGAGGGTTTCTTTCAGGTCTAGTTCCCGTTTGTAGGCTAACAGAGGAGGTTCAGAGAAGATGTCTGGGGTGTCTGGGCTAACAGAGGAGGTTCAGAGAAGATGTCTGGGGTGTCTGGGCTAACAGAGGAGGTTCAGAGAAGATGTCTGGGGTGTCTGGGCTAACAGAGGAGGTTCAGAGAAGATGTCTGGGGTGTCTGGGCTAACAGAGGAGGTTCAGAGAAGATGTCTGGGGTGTCTGGGCTAACAGAGGAGGTTCAGAGAAGATGTCTGGGCTAACATATGAGGTTCAGAGAAGATGTCTGGGGTGTCTGGGCTAACAGAGGAGGTTCAGAGAAGATGTCTGGGTCGAGCTGTTGCAGGGTAAATGACAGAAGAGAATTGTTTTAATAATTTCACCAGATTGTGGATAGGGAGCAGTAATTTAACCCAGTCACGTGACGTGATATGTCTCTACTTTTATGACGGCCGCTTTATGGCTCACTTTCTGAGTGCTGTTGAAGACTTTCCAAATGACTCCTTCAGGATAATGACGATGACAAAAAAATAACAAAAATTTGTTGGGTTGGTCCATAAAGTAGGAATCATCCCGACATAGGCAGTGAAGACGGAGAAGTTGGAGAAGACGGAGAAGGCAGAGAAGTTGGAGAAGGCGGAATCCTTGCAAGCTTGATGATGAGAAGAAGTGTAAACCAGATATGTTTGGATGTTGGTAGGTTTGTAGAAGTGTAAAACAGATATGTTTGGATGTTGGTAGAATTGTAGAACGCGGAGGTGACAAGAGACTGTCAGTAGGTTTGTAGAACACATAGGTGACAAGAGAATGTCAGTAGGTTTGTAGAACACAGAGGTGACAAGAGAATGTCAATAGGTTTGTAGAACACAGAGGTGATAAGAGAATGTCAGTAGGTTTGTAGAACACAGAAGTGACATGAGAATGTCAGTAGGTTTGTAGAACACGGAGTTGACAAGAGAATGTCAGTAGGTTTGTAGAACACAGAGGTGACAAGAGATTGTCAATGTCTATAGATACTTTATTGTCTACAAAATTGACAAGTTTGTTGGAAAGTGATGTGTTTATTGGCAGAGTTAGCCAACTAAATGAATTGTTCCCTCCTTTCCTGACATCATGGTGACATCCATCATCAGTGTACCTCCTAGAGAATTCTAGAGGTTTGTCAGCGTAAGTTTCTTAAGACTGGGATTCTAGAACACTCTGAAGAAGCACATATAACTGGGATCCATTTTAGGTCCCAAGGCAACACCACTCATTTGATCGCTATTGACTTCGAAGGAATTTAGTGAGTACCAACTCTGAGAGTATTGTTATTGTGTTAGTGTGAGTACCAACTCTGCCAGTATTGTTATTGTGTTAGTGTGAGTACCACCTCTGCCAGTCTTGTTATTTGTGAGTACCAACTCTGCCAGTCTTGTTACTGTATTACAATTATTGGTGTATAAGTATACAACTATACACTAAACACTGCTGTAAAGCTGTGATACTAGAATGTATAAAATCGGAAAAAAGTAGGAGCAGCTTTATTACTTAACGATTACAAAGTTGTGACGTTTCGGCGTGAGCCTTAATCATACAAAAACATACAGGACGAAGAAATAGGGAGAGGAGATAAAGTATAGATTTACATGAATACTGTTTTAAAAAAAAAAAAAAAAAAAAAAAAATTTTTTTTAAAGGAGTACTTAGCTGTAAATTGCAAGCTGTGGCTTGTCTGGCGGTGTGTGTCAGGAATGGATCTGGTAGGACGTGGAAATTGTTTAAATAGAGACCTGTGACATGTGGTCGGTGGGTTGTAACTGGGGGTGGTGGATGGGGAACCGGGGAGGGGAGAGAGAGTGACGCACTACTGGCCTAGCTAGGAGAATTTGAAACAGGTGATTGGGGAAGAGGTGTTGCAGAGAAGAGGGGTTGCAGAGAAAATAGCGGGGTTGCAGAGTGATGCTGTGAGGAAGTTTGAAAAGTAAGAAGGGGTGGATTTAGTGGAGAGGTACTATAATGATTGAAGAAGATGATGTTACGTGTAACTAAACAGCGAGTTTAACCCATGTGGTTCCAGCGTCCCATAATTTTGAATGCAGCGGTTCTCAAGTGCCAGGCGGCTTGTGTCATCTGCGTGACATTGTTTAATGGCTGTTACCAGAAAATCAGATTTGCCTCTGTGGTTGGGGCCATTGAAATGATTTGGGACTGGTTTCGAAGCATGCTGGGTGATGTCGTACAGATGTTTTTGCATGCGGTCCCCTAATCTGAGGCCAGTCTCACCAATATGTTATCCTGCATCTTTTGCACACGATGACATATATCACATTTCGGGACTCGCATGTGAATCCCTCATGAAGAGTGAGGATAGTTTTGGGAAAGGTGATTGTTTTCGTTTCCCAAATTACAGGGCAGGTAACGCAGCGGGGGCGGTTACATTTTCTGGTGCCAACATATGTAAGGCTCTGCTTCAAGTGGCTGTGGACGAGGATGTCCTTAAGGTTTGGCTCACGTTTGTATGCCAATAGGGGTGCTTCAGAGAAAATGTTACGAGTGTCGGAGTCGAGTTGGATTATCGGCAGATGACGATAAAGGATTTTTCTTAACCATCTGACCGTGCGGGTGGAAAGGCAGTACTAACTTAACTCTGTCAGATGGAGTAACAGGCTTTTTCCTGAATACTTCTTTGCGGCTCACTAGTTGGATACGGTTGAAGTCTTTACGAAGGACCTTTTCTGGGTAGTGGCGATGACGGAAAAATTCTAATAACTTGTTGGACTGATCTATAAAGTCCAAATTATCCTGACATATGCGGCGAAGACGGAGGAGTTGGGAATATGGGATGGAGTTCTTACAGGCCTCAGGATGGGAAGAGGTGTAAAGCAAATAGGTGTGGCTATCAGTGGGCTTGTAAAATACAGAGGTGACAAGCCTGTTTGTGCCAATAGAAATTTTAATGTCTAAAAAATTAACAGACTTGTCAGAGATTTCATAAGTGAATTTTATGTTCTTATTGAATGTATTGGCGAATTCAAAATTATGGGACGCTGGAACCACATGGGTTAAACTCGCTGTTTAGTTACACGTAACATCATCTTCTTCAATCATTATAGTACCTCTCCACTAAATCCACCCCTTCTTACTTTTCAAACTTCCTCACAGCATCACTCTGCAACCCCGCTATTTTCTCTGCAACCCCTCTTCTCTGCAACACCTCTTCCCCAATCACCTGTTTCAAATTCTCCTAGCTAGGCCAGTAGTGCGTCACTCTCTCTCCCCTCCCCGGTTCCCCATCCACCACCCCCAGTTACAACCCACCGACCACATGTCACAGGTCTCTATTTAAACAATTTCCACGTCCTACCAGATCCATTCCTGACACACACCGCCAGACAAGCCACAGCTTGCAATTTACAGCTAAGTACTCTTTTAAAATTTTATTTTTTTTGTGTTAATTTTTTTTTAAACAGTATTCATGTAAATCTATACTTTATCTCCTCTCCCTATTTCTTCGTCCTGTATGTTTTTGTATGATTAAGGCTCACACCGAAACGTCACAACTTTGTAATCGTTAAGTAATAAAGCTGCTCCTACTTTTTTCCGATTTTATACATTCTTGTTACTGTATTAGTGCGAGTACCAACTCTGCCAGTCTTGTTATTGTGTTAGTGTGAGTACCAACTCTGCCAGTCTTGTTATTGTGTTAGTGTGAGTACCAACTCTGCCAGTCTTGTTATTATGTTAGTGTGAGTACCAATTCTGCCAGTCTTGTTATTATGTTAGTGTGAGTACCAATTCTGCCAGTCTTGTTATTGTGTTAGTGTGAGTACCAATTCTGCCAGTCTTGTTATTGTGTTAGTGTGAGTACCAACTCTACCAGTCTTGTTATTGTGTTAGTGTGAGAACCAACTCTAGTCTTGTTATTATGTTAGTGTGAGTACCAACTCTACCAGTCTTGTTATTGTGTTAGTGTGAGTACCAATTCTGCCAGTCTTGTTATTGTGTTAGTGTGAGTACCAACTCTGCCAGTCTTGTTATTATGTTAGTGTGAGTACCAACTCTGCCAGTCTTGTTATTATGTTAGTGTGAGTACCAACTCTGCTAGTCTTGTTATTGTGTTAGTGTGAGTACCAACTCTGCCAGTCTTGTTATTGTGTTAGTGTGAGTACCAACTCTGCCAGTCTTGTTATTGTGTTAGTGTGAGTACCAACTCTGCTAGTCTTGTTATTGTGTTAGTGTTGGTGGTGGGATGAGGGTCTTTGTTAAGAAAATAGCAGAGTGCTAAGAGACCTTCCATGTAGGAGAGCTATAGAGGCAGCAAACGTTCAGGAGACAGATGTGACAGGGACAGGTGTGATAGGTGTGGTAAATGTGATAGGTATGATATGTGTGGTAGGTGTGATAGGTATGATATGTGTGGTAGGTGTGATAGGTATGATATGTGTGGTAGGTGTGATAGGTGTGATATGTGTGGTAGGTGTGATAGGTATGATATGTGTGGTAGGTGTGATAGGTATGATATGTGTGGTAGGTGTGATAGGTATGATATGTGTGGTAAGTGTGATAGATATGATAGGTGTGGTAGGTGTGATAGGTGTGGTAGGTATGATAGGTGTGGTAGGTATGATAGGTGTGGTAGGTATGATATGTGTGGTAGGTGTGATAGGTGTGGTAGGTATGATAGGTGTGGTAGGTATGATAGGTGTGGTAGGTATGATAGGTGTGGTAGGTATGATAGGTGTGGTAGGTATGATAGGTGTGGTAGGTATGATAGGTGTGGTAGGTATGATAGGTATGATAGGTGTGGTAGGTATGATAGGTGTGGTAGGTATGATAGGTGTGGTAGGTATGATAGGTGTGGTAGGTGTGATAGGTGTGGTAGGTGTGACAGGTGTGATAGGTGTGGTAGATGTGACAGGTATGATAGGTATGATATGTGTGGTAGGTGTGATAGGTATGATAGGTGTGGTAGGTATGATAGGTGTGGTAGGTATGATAGGTGTGGTAGGTATGATAGGTATGGTAGGTATGATAGGTGTGGTAGGTATGATAGGTGTGGTAGGTATGATAGGTGTGGTAGGTGTGACAGGTGTGATAGATGTGGTAGATGTGACAGGTATGATAGGTATGATATGTGTGGTAAGTGTGATAGGTATGATAGGTGTGGTAGGTATGATAGGTGTGGTAGGTATGATAGGTGTGGTAGGTATGATAGGTGTGGTAGGTATGATAGGTGTGGTAGGTATGATAGGTGTGGTAGGTGTGACAGGTGTGATAGGTGTGGTAGATGTGACAGGTATGATAGGTGTGATAGGTATGATAGGTGTGATAGGTATGATAGGTGTAGTAGGAATGACAGGTGTGATAGGTGTGGTAGGTATGACAGGTGTGATAGGTGTGGTAGGTATGACAGGTGTGACAGGTGTGGTAGGTATGACAGGTGTGATAGGTGTGATAGGAATGACAGGTGTGATAGGTGTGGTAGGTATGACAGGTGTGATAGGTGTAATAGGTGTAGTAGGTAGGACAGGTGTAATAGGTGTGGTAGGAATGACCGGTGTGATAGGTGTGGTAGGTATGACAGGTGTGATAGATGTGATAAGTGTGAGAGATGTGATAGGTGTGATAGGTATAACAGGTGTAATAGGTGTGGTAGGTATGACAGGTGTAATAGGTGTGGTAGGTAGGACAGGTGTAATAGGTGTGGTAGGAATGACCGGTGTGATAGGTGTGGTAGGAATGACAGGTGTGATAGGTGTGGTAGGTATGACAGGTGTGAGAGATGTGATAAGTGTGAGAGATGTGATAGGTGTGATAGGTATAACAGGTGTAATAGGTGTGGTAGGTATGACAGGTGTGAGAGATGTGATAAGTGTGAGAGATGTGGTAGGTGTGATAGGTATGACAGGTGTAATAGGTGTGGTAGGTATGACAGGTGTAATAGGTGTGGTAGGTATGACAGGTGTAATAGGTGTGGTAGGTATGACAGGTGTGATAGGTATGACAGGTGTGATAAGTGTGAAAGATGTGATAGGTGTGATAGGTATGAAAGATGTGATAGGTGTGGTAGGTATGACAGGTGTAATAGGTGTGATAAGTATGAAAGATGTGATAGGTGTGGTAGGTATGACAGGTGTGATAAGTGTGAGAGATGTGATAAGTGTGAGAAATGTGATAGGTGTAGTAGAACAGAAAACACAGGAAGAATAGACAGACTGATACAAACATAAAACACAGGAAGAATAGACGGACTGATACAAACATAAAACACAGGAAAAATACATGGACTGGTATAAATGTAAAACACAGCAAGAATAAACGGACTGATATAAACAGAAAACACAGGAAGAATAGACGGACTGATATAAACTGAAAATACAGGAAGAATAGACGGACTGATATAAACTGAAAATACAGGAAGAATAGACGGACTGATATAAACAGAAAACACACGAAGAATAGACGGACTGATATAAACAGAAAACACAGGAAGAATAGACAGACTGATACAAACATAAAACACAGGAAGAATAGACGGACTGATACAAACATAAAACACAGGAAAAATACATGGACTGGTATAAATGTAAAACACAGCAAGAATAAACGGACTGATATAAACAGAAAACACAGGAAGAATAGACGGACTGATATAAACTGAAAATACAGGAAGAATAGACGGACTGATATAAACTGAAAATACAGGAAGAATAGACGGACTGATATAAACAGAAAACACACGAAGAATAGACGGACTGATATAAACAGAAAACACAGGAAGAATAGACGGACTGATATAAACAGAAAACACAGGAAGAATAGACGGACTGATATAAACGGAAAATACAGGAAGAATACATGGATTGGTATAAACGGAAAACACAGGAAGAATACATGAACTGACATGAGAGGAAAACACAGGAAGAATACATGATCTGACATGAGAGGAAAACACAGGAAGAATACATGAACTGACATGAGAGGAAAACACAGGAAGAATACATGAACTGACATGAGAGGAAAACACAGGAAGAATACATGAACTGGCATGAGAGGAAAACACAGGAAGAATACATGAACTGACATGAGAGGAAAACACAGGAAGAATACATGAACTGACATGAGAGGAAAACACAGGAAGAATACATGAACTGACATGAGAGGAAAACACAGGAAGAATACATGAACTGGCATGAGAGGAAAACACAGGAAGAATACATGAACTGACATGAGAGGAAAACACAAGAAGAATACATGAACTGACATGAGAGGAAAACACAGGAAGAATACATGGACTGACATGAGAGGAAAACACAGGAAGAATACATGAACTGACATGAGAGGAAAACACAGGAAGAATACATGAACTGACATGAGAGGAAAACACAGGAAGAATACATGAACTGACATGAGAGGAAAACACAGGAAGAATACATGAACTGACATGAGAGGAAAACACAGGAAGAATACATGAACTGCCATGAGAGGAAAACACAGGAAGAATACATGAACTGACATGAGAGGAAAACACAGGAAGAATACATGAACTGACATGAGAGGAAAACACAGGAAGAATACATGACTGACATGAGAGGAAAACACAGGAAGAATACATGAACTGACATGAGAGGAAAACACAGGAAGAATACATGAACTGACATGAGAGGAAAACACAGGAAGAATACATGAACTGACATGAGAGGAAAACACAGGAAGAATACATGAACTGACATGAGAGGAAAACACAGGAAGAATACATGGACTGACATGAGAGGAAAACACAGGAAGAATACATGGACTGACATGAGAGGAAAACACAGGAAGAATACATGAACTGACATGAGAGGAAAACACAGGAAGAATACATGGACTGACATGAGAGGAAAACACAGGAAGAAACGTGCTGCTACAAAGAAACAGAAAGCCGCTAGTAACAGTTATCAGAAATCACGGGAAAAGCCTTAACAGAACTCACAAGAAAAAACAAGTGAAACAACAAAACTAAACAAACTCAGGGAAGAGAATGTGAAAGAAGAATATGAGAATAAAGTATGAGAATTTTTCGTAAACTTACCAACATGGAGGAGCTCAATGGAGGAGGAATTGGCCTTGATCAATACCAGCAGTTTACAAACATCAAAGGAAACATGTGGAACTAGAGAGGTCGAGAAATGAAAATAACGGCATGGTGGAATGATGAGGTGAAAGAGGCTGTACAAGAAAAGAAAAATAAATATAAAGAATGAATGAGAAGTAAGGAGGATCTAGACTACATTGAAAATCGAACTGTAAGAAGACACTCTAAGCGGGTAATAAAAGAACCAAAGGTAAAATCATGGCAGGAATACAGTGAAGAAGCAAAGGTAAAATCATGGCAGGAATACAGTGAAGAAGCAAAGGTAAAATCATGGCAGGAATACAGTGAAGAAGCAAAGGTAAAATCATGGCAGGAATACAGTGAAGAAGCAAAGGTAAAATCATGGCAGGAATACAGTGAAGAAGCAAAGGTAAAATCATGGCAGGAATACAGTGAAGAAGCAAAGGTAAAATCATGGCAGGAATACAGTGAAGAAGCAAAGGTAAAATCATGGCAGGAATACAGTGAAGAAGGAAAGGTAAAATCATGGCAGGAATACAGTGAAGAATCAAAGGTAAAATCATGGCAGGAATACAGCGAAGTATTAAACAACAATCACAAAGAAGCTGCGAAAATCTTGTATAAAAAGATCAGTGCAATGATAAAGCGAGCAGGGCACTTCGATCCAGCAGAGATTGTGAACGATGATAATGGTGATCCAGCATAGGAACCAGAGAGGGTAGTACAGCGATGGAGACAGTACTTCGACAAGTTACTCAATGTACGAGACAAACCAAACCAACGATAACAACACAGCTGACCCCATTGAACTGGGACCAGATTCACTACAAGCTGAAGTCAGACAAGCCATCAGAAAGGTCCCAATTAACAAAAGCCCCGGGATGTGATGGAATACCCAACAAATTAATCAAATATGCAAAAGAAGTTGGAATAGCTTGGCTTCACAGACTCCATAACTTGGTATGGGAAAAACAAGAAACACCGCGGACTGGAGAAACGCTGTAATTGTTCGAATATGGAAGAAAAAAGGCAATGAAAGAGATTGTACCCAATACAGAGTCATCTCATTGCTAAGCTATACTGGGAAAATGTTCTACAAGACCCTAGACTGCGACCAGTGATTGAACCACAGTTAAATGAAACTCAGATGAGATTCAGAAAGAAATAGAAGCTGTACAGATCTATCTTTTCTCTAAGACAACTCACAGAAAAATCAGTTGATCACAGTCAGATACTGCACATAGCTTACGTAGATCAAGAAAAAGCATTTGATAGAGTAGATGGATATAAACTGTGTGAAATATTACTAACTCTAACAGAGGTGGTACACATCTGATACATCTAACAGAGGTAGTACATATCTGATAAATCTAAAAGAGGTAGTACATATATGAAAAACCTAACAGAGGTATTACATTTCTGATAAATCTAATAGAGGTAGTATATATCTGATAAATTTAACAGATGTAGTAAACATCTGATAAATCTAGCAGAGGTAGTACACATCTGATAAATCTAGCAGAAGTAGTACACATCTTATCAACTTGTTCAAATACCTGTATGAAAACAGTTAGTTCATCATAAAATCTGGAGTGAGGCAGGGTTGTACTGTCTTGCTTATTATTTATAACATACACTGACAAGATCTCCAAAGAAGTCAAAATGCATAGTATAAATTTCACCACAAAACTCTCCAACAGCAAAAGTCCAGAAAGAAAGTCCATAAATTCACGACATCATCCAGAAAAAAAAAAAATACACAACACCTTGACCATAAATGAGCTCTTTTTTCTGAAAACCAAGCACTTACAGCTACATCAGAGAAAGACCTACAGCAGAACATGGATCAGCAAGGGCATGTCGTAGCCACAACATGAAGATCAGTGCTGAAAAAAAAAAATGAAAGTCATGACCATAGCGAGAGAAGAAACCCAAACAAAGATCTTCCTAGACAACCAGCCCTTGGAGCAAGTGAAACATTTCAAATACCTCGGTAGCATAATATCACTCTCATGGAAAACTGACGCTGAAATTGAAAACATATGTAATAAAGCAAATCAGTTTATTGGACAAATGACCCATTTACTGAAAAACAAATACATCACAACTGAAACAAAAAGGGCACTGTACAACACAGTTTTCCTCCCAACTCTATGCTATCAATATCAAACGTGGACACTAACAGCCAAAAACAAAAGGAAATCATAATGACAGAAAAAATGGAATATTTCAGAATACTAAATGTGACAAGAACAGACTAAATCAGAAATGACGCCGTCGGGGCAAAGGTTGGAGTAACACCAGTACTACATTAATCCACACATAAAAGTCAAATGTTCTGACGTGCTACACGGCTACCAGCAGACAGTAGACTACAGAAAACACCAACTACAATGGTCTGGCCATGCTACACGGCTGCCAGCAAACAGTAGAAAACACCATGTACAATGGTCTGACCATGCTACAGGGCTACCAGCAGACAGCAGACCATAGAAAACATTCACGCTAAGAATTGTAAGAAACAGAGGAAGAGGCCTTCTACGCTGGAGACAGAGAAAGGGGAAACTATAGAAATATTATTAACCCATTGTATGATGCAAATAGCCGAGTCCCACAAAAACCGCTCAACAACAGAAAATATTATAACATGGTGCCTTTTACTCTGGAATTATGAACATATTGCAGTTAAAAGGCTCAGCACTAAAATAATTAAAATGTTAAATAGGAAACTTAGAGAACATAGTAGAAAACCTATCCCTATGATACTAGAGAAAGACCATTACGACTCGACGTTGACAAGTGTAAACAGAAGAGATAGACACTTAGAAAAGGACAGACACAATGACACCGAGTACGAGATAGGCTAAGAAAAGACGCCGAGTGCATTAGGCTGGCATGACAATCCAGTGAATGAAATAGCAGGTGGCGACAAACAGTTGGCGAACTGAAGGCGAAGAATATAAGACAGATAAATAATTACCCTACAGACCACATGCACTTCATAAGGAGATGCCAAGGAGAGGAAACAAAGAGGGACGCTAGCAGGATTTTTTAAAAGCCAAAAGTCTGGTCGGCGAATGTTAGGCGGCGGACCAGACGAATAGTAATCATCAACAGGTACAGCTAGAAAGTGCCAAAAGTAATAAAATAGAGGGAATGACATTCGACACCACAGCTAGAAAGTGCCAAAGGTAATAAAATAGAGGGATTGACATTCGACACCACAGCTAGAAAGTGCCACAGGTAATAAAATAGAGGGATTGGCATTCGACACCACAGCTAGAAAGTGCCAAAGGTAATAAAATAGAGGGAATGACATTCGACACCACAGCTAGAAAGTGCCAAAGGTAATAAAATAGAGGGATTGGCATTCGACACCACAAAACTGACAAGTCATGACTCAAAAACCAATCGAAAACAGATGACCAATTAGGAATGTGGCAGGAATACAGACTGGTGAGTTCATTCAACTGGATGTGGAGATAACAGAGGACATGGGAAAACATTCAGGGAGGAGTCAGAGAGGTCAAGTATATGGAGCTAGACGGCGACACAGTGAGCCAGGTACAGTTAGACACTGTGAAAACATAGACAGACAGACTTGGACCACTGTGGTCAATCCGTTACAGTTGCGACTGGCTGAGATCTCATTTTGTGAAGATAGAATTTTAGACAGGTTCAGATGTGGAGGTTCAGACACGATTTTAGAAAGAATTTTAAACAGGTTCAGATGTGGAGAATGACAAGATTTTAGAAAGCATTTTAGAGAGATTCAGATGTGGAGATTCAGACAAGATTTTAGAAAGAATTTTAGACAGATTCAGCTGTGGAGATTCAGACAAGATTTTAGAAAGAATTTTAGACAGGTTCACACGTGGAGGTTCATGCACTATTTTAGAAAGAATTTTAAGGACAAAGTTCGAGAAAAGAACGAAAACAGACTGCTGCAGAGACAGAATCGGGTCGAGAGATCTAGAATTAAGTTTGTCTGCCATAGGGAAGTACTGAATAGTAGAGTTCTACAGCTATTTAGAAGTTTGTCAGATCATCTTGATACACATAGTTAGATCGTCTTACAGCTATTTAGAAGTTTGTTCCAATTTGTGTGCCCTTGGAGAATGATTTTTGAAGGTCAGTGCTGCTTGTGCAATATATACACTACAGCGAAAATATACAATAGAACAATAAACAGTATAAACACTATAAGACAATAGTAAAATTCTAATATATAGATAAAATGTTTAATATTAAAGTATATAGCGAAGGAGACACGACAAAATAAGACAAGACGAAACAAGACAAGACAAGATAAACCGAGATGAAACACACAAGACAAGATAAACCGAGACAAAGACACAACATAGCAAGATGAACCAAGCGAGACAACACAAAATACGACAACATGAAGCGAGACGAAACAAGACAAGACAAGATAAGATGAACCGAGACGAAACAAGACTAGATGAATCGAAGCAAAACAAAACGAGACAAGACAAGATAAGAAGAACTGAGACGAAACAAGACAAGACCAAAACGCTGTGAGAGAAAGAGAGAAAATAACTCATTAAAGGGGAAACAATTTAATGAATGATAAGTCAGCTAAGTTATCATAGGTTTTCTCCGCTTACAAACAAGCGCTGGAGGTAAACAGATCGGACATGAGGTGAGGTTGACAGAGAATGTTTTCTAATGTCCTATTTTTGTTTAACCTTTTTGTAACTTTTTTTTTGCATTTCTTTCATGTTTTGTTATTTTTTTAAAATCTCATTGTTAGTTCTGTTTTGGTACTTTCTTGCATTCTTTTATGTTTTCTTATTTTTTGTCTTTTTTTTCATGTTTTTTTGTTCCATGAATCTGAGTAACTCATTGTTCTACGTCTGCCTGAGTATCTCATTGTTCCATGCCTGTCTGAGTATCTCATTGTTCCACGTCTGTCTGAGTATCTCATTCTTCCATGTCTTTCTCAGCATCCCTATGTTCTATGCCTGTCTGAGTATCTCATTGTTCCACGTCTGTCTGAGTATCTCATTCTTCCATGTCTTTCTCAGCATCCCTATGTTCCATGGTTGTCGGAGTATCTCTGTGTTCCATGTCTTTCTGAGCATCCCTATGTTCCATGTCTTTCTCAGCATCCCTATGTTCCATGTCTTTCTCAGCATCCCTATGTTCCATGTCTTTCTCAGCATCCCTATGTTCCATGTCTTTCTCAGCATCCCTATGTTCCATGTCTTTCTCAGCATCCCTATATTCCATGTCTTTCTCAGCATCCCTATGTTCCATGTCTTTCTCAGCATCCCTATGTTCCATGTCTTTCTCAGCATCCCTATGTTCCATGTCTTTCTCAGCATCCCTATGTTCCATGTCTTTCTGAGTATCTCTATGTGTAACAGAATAACATTCTGTACAGATTGTTTTGTGTATAACCCTGTGGTCGGTCTGGTAGACCACAACTCATCACTGTATGCCAAGCACGTGTTTCGAGAGAATTCTGAGTCACGTGGTTTAGGTTAGGCGGGATGTGTGAATGAGTTGAGAGGTGGGTGTTTGGTCAGAATGTTGTAGCGAGAGGTTGTGTGTTTGATTCTAGGAAGAGATAGAGATTCTGTAGTTAAATTGTTGTAGTTGATGGATTGCTTTTCTTAGGACAAATTGTTGTAGTAGTCATGTAGATTTGTGTGTCGATTTGTCCACGTTTTTTTTTCGGACAAAGGTTGAATGTCTGACCTAGTCTCATGGCGATGTTAGTCGCCCGGACTTATGTTTTTTAGATGATCATTTGTAATTGTATCCATCAAGTTTTACACTCTACATCGTTACAACACTCATCGTACAAATGGGATCTCATCATTAAGCACATACAGTGTGTCTGCTGAATCCTGTGATGTTTGGATTCATGTTAAGTGTTAACTGTGGTGTAGAGTTGTTGATTTACATGTAACTGGTCATGTCGTGTATTGATGAGTAGTGGAGTCAGTGTTACCTGGGTTGTCCTGTTACAGAGTGAATATCACTGTAACATATGCTAGGTGTCTCTGAGCCTAGTGCTCATGTTAGAGAAACTGTAATAATACACAGTACACGGAGGAAAGAAATCTTGTAAAAATGTTACCGTGTCACATTTTAATAGTAGTACTGTGTTACGACTTTAAGTAGTGCCGAGAGAGGAAAACTGCTTTATATGTTCCATGTCTGTCGCAATATCTCTTTCTTCCATGTCTTTATGAATATTTCATTGTTCCATGTCTGTCTGAGTATCTCACTGTTCCATGTCTGTCTTGGTATCTCTCTGAGTACTTGGTATCTCTATATATGTAGCCCACCCAGAAAACATCATTGAATATAACATCCCTCATACTTCGTTAAGTGATCATTACCCAGTCTGCTGTACGTGGACAAGAAAGGGGTATAAACTTCCTAAACACAATCACATCAGTATGAAATTTAGAAGCTTCAGAAAATGTAACCTAGAATTATTCCTTAATGATTTGCAACCATCTTCACTTACACACGTGTACCAACTAACTGACCTTGATAAGGCAATAGAATATTGGCTAAAGATCTTCAGAGATAGACAAACATGTTCCCATGAAAGAGGTGAGAGTAAAACACCAGACAAAGTCACCTTGGATAACACCTGAAATACTACAATTCATGAGAGAACGTGATCGGGCGCACAAAATCAAGGACTTTATGACCTACCGTTCACTCAGAAACAAAGTTCAAACTTAATAAGACAAGAGAAAAAAAATTACTTCCGGATTCTAATACAGAATAAATCAGACAGTAAATCAATTTGGAAAGCCATAAATACCCTATCAAATAAAAGAAAAGAATTTGATTCTCAAGCCATAAATCGTGCATACACTAGCGCACATATCAGTACACATTTCAGAGAAGAAATCAACGTTCTTAAATCATCAGTATCAGCTCCTGTATGCGACTTACATGAACTACAAACTTTCCTGGACAGCAGATGTACTGATTTTAAACAGTTACACATTCCATTCTTAACAGTCAGTGAAGTTCACAGTTATCTCTTAACCTTAAAAAACAACAATACAGCTGGGCTTGATGATATTAGTAATAAGATCTTACGTTATGCTGCCCCTGTCATTTCATATACACTAACATATCTTTGCAATCAGTGCATTGCAAAATGTTATTTCCCTGAGGTTTTTGAAACTGATAAGGTGTATCCTCGCTTTAAATCTGGCTCACCCAACAATCTTACCAACTACAGACCAATATCCATATTATCGTCATTATCAAAACCACTCGAAAAACACATACACAAAATAACTCTACGACACATGCTAGAGAACAATTTACTCATAGACAGTCAGTCAGACTTTAGACCCAATCATTCCTGCCATACAGCTCTTACCAAAATGACAGAAAACTGGTTAGTAAACATAAATGACAACAGACTATGTAGTGCCATCTTTGTCGACTTTAAAAAGGCACTTGATATGATTGACCACGATATTCTTGTAAGAAAAATAAAGACTTATAAATTGCACCTTGACCTAATAAAACTAATTGCATCATTTCTTTCAAACAGACAACATGTAGTATTCTTCAACAATTCTCTATCAAATTCTGCTACAGTTGACACTGGTGTTCCGCAAGGTTCTGTTCTAGGCCCGTTGCTTTTTGCTATCTATATCAGTGATCTTCCACTTCATCTTAAACACTCTTCTTGTGACCTTTCTGCCGATGACTGAACAGTCTACACCAGTGACTGCGATTGTATTAATCTAGAATCAACTCTCCAGGTCGAGTTAAACAATTTAATTAGATGGAGCAAAAACAATGGCATGATTATAAACACCGATAAAACAAAATCAATGCTCATAACAACAAGATAGAAACTACAAAACACAACAAAAACAAAACTTCAACTCAGCATGGAAACATCACAGATAGAAAACATTAGCGAGTACAAAACACTAGGTCTTATTATTGACCAACATCTGACCTGGAACTCGCATGTGCAATGTCTAACAAAACTCATCGCACAAAAAGTATACCAGTTAGCCAAAATTAAGCACTTCATCGATCAAGACACAAAGAAGACATACTACATGTCACATATACAAACACATTTAGACTATTGTTCAGCAGTCTGGGATGGTTGCTCAGTGTCAAATATAAAGAGGCTTTGCTCAATCCAAAAGCGAGCAGTAAAACTTATTAGTGACAAAGATCAAGCAATAACAACTAACCAGCACAAATGTATCAAACAGGTTCCTCTTCAACAAAGCCAAGTTAGTACATCAAATTCTTTCACGGCATGCACTGCCTTATCTATGGAACCTGTTTAAATTTAGCTCAATGTGCAGTCAACACTTGAACAACATATGTCTTCCAAAACCTAGACTTGACCTTTACAAGAAAAGCTTTAATTATTCTGCTGCTCATCTTTGGAATACTCTCCCATCCTGTATAAAAAAAAGTATACATTATACTCCTTCCTACAACTACAAACTTTCCCAATATCTATTTGATGTTGACTACATGCCTTCATAAATCATAAAACTTAAAAGTTATCTTAAACTGCTCTTACAGACACCGAATACAGTTAATTGTTTATTCTGAATAGTAATGAAATTTTTGTTTAGTAGATAGTTATTTATATATGTATGTAGTTACTTCTGTACTGAGTGAATTTATAAGAGCAAAATGTAAATGTTATATTTTATTTTATGTCTCTCAGCTTCAAAGTTAATTATGTTTGTTACATGAACAGCATATTTGTAGAATGTCTGGATAGAGTGAAAGATGTATGATAAAGGGCAGAATGTCAGATGGGCCTGCGTGCCCAATTCTTAACCCTTTTGAACTAAAGATCAATCAATAAAGATCAATCAGTCTTTGTTCCATGTCTGTCTGAGTATCTCTTTGTTCCATGTCTGTCTCAGTATCGCATTGTTCCATGTCTGTCTGAGTATCTCTTTGTTCCATGTCTGTCTCAGTATCGCATTGTTCCATGTCTGTCTGAGTATTTCTTTGTTCCATGTCTGTATGTGTATTTCTTTATTCCATTTCTTTATGGGTATCTTTCTGTTCTATGTCTGTACAAGTATCTCACTGTTCCATGTCCATATGAGTATCTCACTGTTCCATGTCTATATGAGTGTCTCACTGTGCTATGTCTGTATGAGTATCTCATTGTTCCATGTCTGTATGAGTATCTCATTGTTCCATGTCTGTATGAGTATCTCATTGTTTCATGTCTGCAGGACTATTTAAGGTTTACTAATTCACAAATGCATAATGCTACAATAACAAGAAAAAGAATAACAAACAAAAATAAAATTCTAAGGTCAGGGGTTCCCCCCCCCCCTTATACAACATTTTTATGCAGAAAATGGAGATCCATTTCTTTTCTTTATTTGTAGAAGATAAGCATACATAATTCAATCTGCACAAATGTAAATAAATTTATTCCATAGGAATGGATGAAAATCTGGAAAATGTTCATTAAACAGACATGAAATGTCAAGGTCAGAGCAGGATCAAGTTTCCTTCTGCAGTACTAGTAATAACTGAAAGTGGAACTCTACAAGTTTCCTTCTGCAGTACTAGTAATAACTGAAAGTGGAACTCTACAAATGAACAGAACAAAACTGAACTTGAGCTCTGTCACTTAAGGAAGAGGTCTAGCACAAATTTTATCTAAAAAATATTACACATTACATGGCAAGAAACAAAATTACACTTGTGTCACAGCTGCACAGACAGACAGACATACAGGCAAGCAAGCAACACTCTACACCTGTTGTGTTTATGTCACATTCTTGACATTTTATCACATGCAGAAACTCTGTCTGTGAAAGATTTCAGGCATGTATAGTGTGCTTCAACAACACAGACTGCATCAACACAGCACACTTGTGTAGTACACTCATAACAGAATGGTTGTAATGTGCATGCTAATAACAAACTGGTTATAATGTGTGCTAAAAACAAACTGGCTGTAATGTGTGTGTTAATAAACTGGTTATAATGTGTGTGATAGTAACAAACTAGTTGTAAATAACAAACTAGATGTAATGTGTGTGCTAGTAACAAACTAGTTGTAAATAACAAACTAGATGTAATGTGTGTGCTAGCAACAAATGGGTTGTAATGTGTGCTAAAAACAAGCTGGTTGTAATGTGTGTGCTAATAACAAACTAGTTGCAATGTGTGTGCTAGTAACAAATGGGTTGTAATGTGTGTGTGTTTAACAAACTGAATGTAATGTATGTGCTAGTTTGTGTGTGAGTGCAGATACCTATGTGCATGAGTGTGGATACCTGTGTTGTGTGAGTGTTGATACCCATGTGTGTGTCTAGATACCTGTGTGTGTTGATACCCGTGTGAGTGTTGATACCTGTGTGTGTGTCTAGATACCTGTGTGTGTTGATACCCGTGTGAGTGTTGATACCTGTGTGTGTGTCTAGATACCTGTGTGTGTTGATACCTGTGTGAGTGTTGATACCTTGTGTGTGTGTGTGTCCAGATACCTGTGTGTGTTGATACCTGTGTGAGTGTTGATACCCATGTGTGTGTCTAGATACCTGTGTGTGTTGATACCCATGTGTGTGTCTAGATACCTGTGTGTGTTGATACCTGTGTGAGTGTTGATACCTGTGTATGTGTTGATACCTGTGTATGTGTTGATACCTGTGTGTGTTGATACCTGTGTGAGTGTTGATACCTGTGTGTGTTGATACCAGTGTGTGTTGATACCCATGTGAGTGTTGATACCCATGTGTGTGTCTAGATACCTGTGTGTGTTGATATATGTGAGTGTTGATACCCATGTGTGTGTCTAGATACCTGTGAGTGTTGATACCTGTGTGTGTGTTGATACCTGTGTGAGTGTTGATACCTCTGTGTGAGTGTTGATACCCATGTGTGTGTTGTTTATACCCATGTGTGTGAAGATACCCGTGTGTCTGTTGATACCTGTGTGTGTTGATATCTGTGTGTGTTGATACCTGTGTGTGTTGATACCCATGTGTGTTGATATCTGTGTGTGTGGTGTTGATACTCATGTGTGTTGATACCCATGTGTGTGTGTTTATACCCATGTGTGTGATGATACCCGTGTGTCTGTTGATACCTGCGTGTGTTGATACCCATGTGTGTTGATATCTGTGTGTGTGGTTGTTGATACTCGTGTGTGTTGTTACCTGTGTGTGTAAGTCTATGTGTGTGAGTGTTGATACCCGTGTGATCTGAAAAAAAAAATTGAAAATAAAAAGTCTGTGTGTTTATACTGCACGCTTCAGATACTCTTACTAACTGCCTTACAGAAAGTAGCACATCTGTTACACTTTGCTACATAACAGCAAACACAGCGGTGTACTCTTACTAACTGCCTTACAGAAAGTAGCACATCTGTTACACTTTGCTACATAACAGCAAACACAGCAGTGTACTCTTACTAACTGCCCTACAGAAAGTAGCACATCTGTTACACTTTGCTACATAACAGCAAACACAGCAGTGTATTCTTACTAACTGCCTTACAGAAAGTAGCACATCTGTTACACTTTGCTACATAACAGCAAACACAGCAGTGTACTCTTACTAACTGCCCTACAGAAAGTAGCACATCTGTTTACACTTTGCTACATAACAGCAAACACAGCAGTGTACTCTTACTAACTGCCTTACAGAAAGTAGCACATCTGTTACACTTTGCTACATAACAGCAAACACAGCGGTGTACTCTTACTAACTGCCTTACAGAAAGTAGCACATCTGTTACACTTTGCTACATAACATAACAGCAAACACAGCGGTGTACTCTTACTAACTGCCCTACAGAAAGTAGCACATCTGTTACACTTTGCTACATAACAGCAAACACAGCAGTGTATTCTTACTAACTGCCTTACAGAAAGTAGCACATCTGTTACAGTCACTTTGCTACATAACAGTAAACATCGCAATATACTGATGCTTTCAGCATCATACATCCTTCCCGTGCTGTTAAATGTCACGTAGGGCTCGCATGTTATTTCGTCAAATTTTCTTGTTTTCAGTGAGCTTTTCAACCTCATCAAGGGATGTTATGCCCACTAAATTGGCCTCTTAACAATGTCCTCCTCAGAGTTTCACCAGGTCGACCTCTTTTTCTTCAGCCTGTTGTGTTCCACTTGAAAGCTTGTTTGGGAATTCTGTTTCTTCTCATGACATGACCGAATTATGTCCATCTCCTTTTTCTGATCATCCATAAGACAGGTTGTTGTTCGCACATCTCTCTTATTCCTGTATTGCTTTTGAATTTATTCCACTTTATAATGAGTATTTTCCTTATGCATTTGTTTTCAAAAGAGTCTAATTTCTTGTCTATTTCTTTAGTTGTTTTCCAGCTTTCACATGATTAAATGAGGGTGGATATCACATTTGAAATGAATAATCTTAACTTGGTTTTTGTGCTTATAACTTTTGAGTGCCATATGTTCTCAAGATTTTTGAAGGTCAATGCTGCTTTCAGCTTGCAACAATATTACA
Organism: Achatina immaculata; assembly: GCA_009760885.1. NCBI lineage: Eukaryota > Metazoa > Mollusca > Gastropoda > Stylommatophora > Achatinidae > Lissachatina > Lissachatina immaculata. The sequence continues at coordinate 39,025,898 of CM019720.1, forward strand.
CATACAAAGAGCAGCATATGTGGTACTCTCAGTGTACTGCTTGATACACGTATACTATATATATATATATATATATATACTACACATATCCAGAATATGAGTTTTTTAAAAAAACACATTTTTAATATGCTCATCTATATCAGAGGAAGTGGTGAAGATGCAGGAAGACACACACACTGACATACACACTGACGTACACACTGATGGCAAAGTTTTAAGAATAATAAAAAATATATATATATTGGAACCAAACATCACCCATCACAATCAGCAACAAAATAAGCAAATTTTGGACCATAAAGAAAGGAGTAAGACAAGGATATGTACAGTCCCCAGATCTATTTTCTCTCTACAGTGAGAATATTATGGGAGAGTAAGACAAGGATGTGTACTGTCCCCAGATCTGTTTTCTCTCTACAGTGAGAATATTATGAGAGAGTAAGACAAGGATGTGTACTGTCCCCAGATCTGTTTTCTCTCTACAGTGAGAATATTATGAGAGAGTAAGACAAGGATGTGTACTGTCCCCAGATCTGTTTTCTCTACAGTGAGAATATTATGGGAGAGTAAGACAAGGATGTGTACTGTCCTCAGATCTGTTTTCTCTCTACAGTGAGAATATTATGAGAGAGTAAGACAAGGATGTGTACTGTCCCCAGATCTGTTTTCTCTCTACAGTGAGAATATTATGAGAGAGTAAGACAAGGATGTGTACTGTCCCCAGATCTGTTTTCTCTACAGTGAGAATATTATGAGAGAGTAAGACAAGGATGTGTACTGTCCCCAGATCTGTTTTCTCTCTACAGTGAGAATATTATGGGAGAGTAAGACAAGGATGTGTACTGTCCCCAGATCTGTTTTCTCTACAGTGAGAATATTATGAGAGAGTAAGACAAAGATGTGTACTGTCCTCAGATCTGTTTTCTCTCTACAGTGAGAATATTATGAGAGCCATTACCAACATGCGTGAGATAAAAGTTAGAGGACATCATTAACCTGTGATACATGGACGACACAGTCATGATAGCAGACAATGAGAAAGATATAGCAGTGGCAGAAAGTGAACATAAAGGACTGGCACTGAACAGAAAGAGAACAGAAATGATGGTTGTGTCCTGAAAGAAAACTGTACCAGAATGTAAAAATCAAAGGAATAATTTTAAAACAAGTGCACAAGTTCAGGTATCTTGGTACACTGATAACATCAGGTGGTAGGTATATCTCACATATGATATCCTTCCCGTCCCACTAAACGTCACTAAGGGCTTGCATTCTAGTTTGCTAAGTTTTTCTTTTTTCTGCGAGTTTTTCAACCATGTCAAGGGATTTTATGCCCATTAAATTTAGCCTCTCTCAACAATGTTCTCTTTAAAGTTTCATGTGGTCAACCTTTTTTTCTTTGTCCTGTTGTGACCCTTTTGATAGTTTGTTTTGGGATTCCCTGAGTGTTCCTTCTCATCACGCAGCTGAAGTACAAGTGTACATCCATCTAATTTTTTTCATCATTGATGAAGAAGGTTGCTGTGTGCTTATCTTTGCATTGGTCTTGAAGTTTTTCCATTGCATACACAGTATTTTCCTCAGACATTTGTTTTCTATTTTCCTCAGACATTTGTTTTCTATTTTCCTCAGACATTTGTTTTCTATTTTCCTCAGACATTTGCTTTCTATTTCTTTGTTTTCCAGCTTGTGCATTTATAGATGAAGGTGGATTTGAACTGAATAATCTTAGCTTGGTTTTTGTGCTTATAACTTTTGATTTCCATATTTCCTCATGATTTTTAAAGGCCAATGCTGCCTTTGCAATTCTAACTTCTTTTCCGGTGTCACCATCCTGGTCTATGTAGCTGCTGAGGTATGTTAATACTGCAACAGCCATTCCTTCTGTTCTCCTTCTTGAGTAATGAGAAATTTCATTATTTTAATTCAAGTTAATTTCAAGTGCTATTTTACCAGCCACTGAAAACAAGCTATGACAGGGTCAAGAACAACATATGTCAGGCAGAGGCAGCGTTTCAGAAAATGAAAACTATTTTGGACAGTCCATTTCTATCAGTAGATACTAGGAAAAGAGTCTTGAGATGCTACATTGAGCCAGTATTACTACATGAGAGAAATCATGGTCATTAACAAAACAATGAAAGCTTTACAGGCAAAAAAATGTGGTTCCTACAAAGAATGCAAAGACTCACCACCTATGAGAAGAATTTTTTAAAATATTGAAATTTAACATAAATTAACTATTGCTATTTCAGTGCTTCTACCATGATGTAACATTAGTACTTCTAGTATGACATAACATTGCCACTAATAACAAAAATTAACTATTGTTATTTCAGTGATTCTAGCATGATGTAACATTGCCACTAATAATAAAAAAATGTAATGTCACTTCCTAAATAATCCAACATTTTCAAGATTTTATGAAATATTAAAACATTCCATTGTCACCTGCTGTTCATTTTATTTTAGGTACAATATTTCAGTGATTAGCAGCAAGTCAATGTTTCCCTTTAGCTGAAAGATTATTCTGTCAATGTTTTCCTCTAGCTGAAAGATTAAACTTTTTGTCAATGTTTCCCTTTAGCTGAAAGATTAAACTTTCTGTCAATGTTTTCCTCTGTCTTTATTTATAGGAGTACAAGAATTGTGATGTGGAAAACTTTCTCAGAATCTCGCAGTCTACAGAGTGTGACCATTACTATCTCATGTATACAGTCTTCATTTGACTGTTACAATCTATTGTATCTTCAGGATAATATTCATTATCATCATCATGTTGCTGAACAATTTGTCCAGGTATGAATGGTGGTGGTGGCTGAAATGAGAAAAATTCACAAAAGTAATCCCTGGTATAAATTATATGTGATACTGCATCCACGTAAATGTTCACTTGGAGAGAGAACTCAGTAGCAGACCAAGTGAGCTGACCAGCAGCATGACAAGAACATCAGGACTTGTAGGAGAGGCGCCACCTGCCAGAAAAATACAAATTTTAGCAAGTGAAATGAGGACACAAGACACCAGCTGTTGCTGTCTGGATCCAAGATCATAGTATCCAGTCAAAGACTGTGGTCTGGTGGAGATGCAGTCACAGGTCACAATTAGTTGTACAGAAAGGTCCTCCAGTTCTAGGGACAGTCAAACATTGTAGTCAGATCAAAGGTCACAATTAGTTGTACAGAAAGGTCCTCCAATTCTAGGGACAGTCAAACATTGTAGTCAGATCACAGGTCACAATTAGTTGTACAGAAAGGTCCTCCAATTCTAGGGACAGTCAAACATTGTAGTCAGATCACAGGTCACAATTAGTTGTACAGAAAGGTCCTCCAGTTCTAGGGACAGTCAAACATTGTAGTCAGATCAAAGGTCACAATTAGTTGTACAGAAAGATCCTCCAATTCTAGGGACAGTCAAACATTGTAGTCAGATCAAAGGTCACAATTAGTTGTACAGAAAGGTCCTCCAACTCTAGGGACAGTCAAACATTGTAGTCAGATCACAGGTCACAATTAGTTGTACAGAAAGGTCCTCCAATTCATGTGATCAACCTTTTTTTCTTCAGTCTGTTGTGTTCCACTTTATAGCTTGTTTTGGGATTCTCTGACTGTTTCTTCTCATCACATGACTGACATGTGTCCATCTCCTTTTCCTGATCACCCATGAGACTGGTTGTTGTTCATTCATCTGTCTTATCTCTGCATTGTTCTTGAATTCGTTCCACTTGATGCTGAGTATTTTCCTTGAGCATTTGTTTTCAAAAGAGTCTAATTTATAGTCTATTTATTTAGTTGTTTTCCAGTTTTTGCATGCATAAATGAGGGTGGATAGTACATTTGAATTGAATAGTCTTAACTTGGTTTTTGTACTCATAACTTTTGAATGTCATATGTTCTTAAGATTCTTGAAGGTCAATGCTGCTTTTGTAATTCTAATTCTAAATTCCTTTCTGGTGTCACCATCCTGGTCTATATAGCTACAGAGATTTGTAAATTGGTTTAATTCTTCAACAGCTATTCCTTCTATGCATATTTTTCCATGTTGATTAAGTTTCATTATTTGTGTTTTTATCCTTGTTAATTTCAAGTCCTATTTTGCTAGCCAGTGAAGACAGGGTAAATTTATTTTATTGCATGAAATTCACATTGTTACTGATAAGAATTATGTCATCTGCAAAATCAAGATCTTCTAGTTGGGTCCCATATACCCAACCAATGTCCTTTTTACCTGTGCAACATTTTTTTTCATTATGAAGTCTATGGCAATTACAAAAAGCACAGGAGACAGTATACATCCTTGTTTCATGCCTGTTTCAATCTGGAACCATTCACTCATCCCTTCTTCTGTGTTGACTGCACAAAAATATCCATTGTAGAGATCCTAATGATCTTGACAATTTTAGATGGTATTCCATATAGTCTTAAAATTCTCCATAATTAATCTGTGTGTATGCTATCAAATGCCTTTTTAAAGTCTATGAGGTTCAGTATTAATGGTTTCTGCTTTTCAATATGTTCTTCAAGTATTATTCTTAGAGTAAAGATCTGGTCGAGACAGCTTCTCTCTTTTTGAAATCCTGCTTGTTCTTCTCTCATTGCAGTATCCACTATATCTTTAAGTCTATTCAAGATGACCTTGCAAAATACTTTTGACACAATTGATATTAAGGTTACTCTTCTCAAATTGTTACAGTCACTAAGGTTGCCTTTTTTTTTTTTTTTGGTATTTTAACAATGATTTCTTTTTTCCATTTAGAAGGGACCTTTTCTTCTTTCCAAATCTTGTTAAACATTCTCTGTAGTTGTCTCATGTTGTCATTATTGATAGCTTTTAACATTTCAGGTGTTATTTCATCTTCACCTGCAGCTTTGTTGTTAGCCATTAAATTCACTACTGTTTCAATTTCATACAATTTAATTTCATCTAGGTTGACATTTAGTTGTGGGTGGTAAGTCGGTTTCAAGGTTTATCAATTCTTTTGGGTGTGGTCAATTAAGTATTTCTTGGAAGTGTTCAGCCCATCTTTGCTTTTGGTCTTTGACTTGATATTAATATTGTTCAAATTCTGCTAAGGATTGGTCTTTCTTTAGATGCGATAGCACCTGTTAGCCTCTTTTGTATGTTACATAAAGTTTTGCTGTCTCTTGTTTTTTGCTTTCTCTGTCTCTTTCCCATATTGTCTATGTATTCTCTCTTATCCCTTCTAGATGAACATTTTACTTTATTGTCCAGTTCTCTGTATGTTGCTTGGGCCAAATCTCCAAGATCTTATAAAACTTACATAAACTTAAAAGATTGGGCCAGATCTTCTCCAAGATCTTATAAAACTTACATAAACTTAAAAGCTTTGGCCAGATCTTCTCCAAGATCTTACAAAATTTACAAAAACTTAAAAGCTTGGGATACATCTTCTCCATGATCTTATAAAACTTACATAAACTTAAAAGCTTGTGCACAACTTTTTTCTTTTACAGCAGATCAGACAAATTTGAAAGTTTTTGAAATTTGAATTTTGTTGTTGAGAATTCAATAAAACTTTCTACCTGGTATTATCCCAGTCATAATAATAGATGATAATAAGACAACACATTATTCATGCATGATGTGAAAGCTGGTTGCTGGCTTATATTTTCTTAGTTGGTAACATTTTTTTTTGGTGATGTCAGTATTCTGGTGATGTCAGTATTCCAGTGATGTCAGATTTCTAGTGATGTCAGCATTCTGGTGATGTCAGATTTCTAGTGATGTCAGAATTCTGGTGATGTCAGATATCTGATGATGTTAGATTTCTGTTGATGTCAGGTTTCTGGTGATGTCATTATTCTGGTGATGTCAGATTTCTGGTGATGTCAGTATTCTGGTGATATCAGATTTCTGGTGATGTCTATATTCTGGTGATGTCAGATTTCTGGTGATGTCATATTTCTGGGGATATTAGATTTCTGGTGATGTCAGTATTCTGGTAATATCAGATTTCTAATGATGTCAGTATTCTGGTGATGTCAGATTTCTAGTGATATCAGATTTCTAGTAATGTCATTTTTCTGGTAGGTTTAAATTTTGCTGATGAAGTTAGATTTATTGAATGTATTAAGTTTGTTCAAATCTAGAAATCTTCAAATCTGTCTATCAACATTAACAATGATTTTAGAAAAATTGAAAACAACATTGGCATAGATCACAGACTGTTCAGAATATACCTACAGGCAAACAGCAACAGATCACAGACTGTTTAGATTAAACCAGTAGGCAAACAGCAATAGATCACAGACTGTTTAGATTAAACCAGTAGGCAAACAGCAATAGATTACAGACTGTTTAGATTAAACCAGTAGGCAAACAGCAATAGATTACAGACTGTTTAGATTAAACCAGTAGGCAAACAGCAATAGATCACAGACTGTTCAGAATATACCTGCAGGCAAACAGCAACAGATCACAGACTGTTTAGAATAAACTTGCAAGCAGACTGCAATAGATCACAGACTGTTTAGAATAAACTTGCAAGCAGACTGCAATAGATCACAGACTGTTTAGAATAAACTTGCAAGCAGACTGCAATAGATCACAGACTGTTTAGAATAAACTTGCAAGCAGACTGCAATAGATCACAGACTGTTTAGAATAAACTTGCAAGCAGACTGCAATAGATCACAGACTGTTTAGAATAAACTTGCAAGCAGACTGCAATAGATCACAGACTGTTTAGAATAAACTTGCAAGCAGACTGCAATAGATCACAGACTGTTTAGAATAAACTTGCAAGCAGACTGCAATAGATCACAGACTGTTTAGAATAAACTTGCAAGCAGACTGCAATAGATCACAGACTGTTCAGAATATATCTGCAGACAAGCAGCAATAGATCACACTGCAGGCAGGCAAACAGCAATAGATCACACTGCAGGCAGGCAAACAGCAATAGATCACAGACTGTTTAGAAAGAAAATATCTGACTAACCACACTGTTTCTTCCTCTTGAAAGTCTGAAGCTCTGAGTTCTTGTGTCTGATGGTAACAGAGCTACACTCTGCCTTCTGGATGCAGGTCAGTAAGATGCCCTCCTGCCTGTGTTGCCAGAGCATAGAACAAGTAATATTTAGGTCATGATAAGTAACATTTAGGTCATGATAAGTAACATACAGGTCATGATTATAAATTTTCTCTTCTTTATGGAGGTAAAGAATAGCTAATGCTTGAGTTTTTATGATAAATTAAACTGAAGTAGGTTGTGTATATATGGACACAGAAAATAACAAATATATCCATACTACAGGAACTTAATATTGAAGGTTAGTAAAGAGGATTAAAGAGAGAAAACTTAAATATTTTGGATCCATTAAATGTCGTGATAATCTAGAAAAGACCGTCTTGGAAGGGTACATAATGGGAAAAAGAAAGAGAGGAAGACCAAGGCGAAGATGGCTGCAAGACATCATTGATAATCTGCAAATGGATGCATCAGCAGCAGGGCATCTTGCTCACAACTGAGAAGCCTACAGGAGTGCTTTTAGGGAGGCAAAGTTCCACAAGGGACTGACTGAGGTAATGTAAGAATATTATATGCAAAGTCATCAAACAAACTAAACCTAGCCTAAAGGTTACAATTCCACCTTCAGGTTGGCACTATTTTAGAGTTTCTTTACTCAATGTGACTTGAACAAAGTCCTCATATTTTATTTTAGCTCTTACCTATTGACAGTCAAACACATGGATGGATGGATGGATGGATGGATGGATGGATGGATGGATGGATGGATGGATGGATGGATGGATGGATGGATGGATGGATGGATGAAGCTGTGTTGTGTAGTGCTTTAGATAAGAACTATTCCCTTGCCCTCTATGGTCTCAGATCTTAATATGACATGTTCTATGTTCTGTCACATAAATGTACAGGTCATGATTGTGAAGAGTCTGGTAAGAGTTTTATTCTCACTAAGATACATACAGACCATATCAACAATCACATGTGCATACAAATATTAAGTGGATAAACACACATCCACACAAATACATATGCAAGCATACATACATACACATATACACATACACACACTACACATGGATCCACATCAACACAAATATGAACATTTCTTGGCTTCCTAATTTTATTTAAATGTGCCAAATGACTTACTGAACCAGTGACGTGACTTACCTACAGTACTCATCACGATCGTGACCTGCATTCTCCAAGGCTGTGCTGAATGCTGTCACACAGTCATTAACAGCCGGACAAGTCTGAGTCCAGCAGCAAGTTATTACAGCTGGGGGGATGGGGGGGGGAGGGTGAGAAGATGAGTTGGGTTGATAAGAGACAAATGTATCTAGACATTAACAAGACAAATGTATCTAGACATTAACAAGACAAATGTATTTAGACATTAACAAGACAAATGTATTTAGACATTAACAAGACAAATATATCTAGACATTAACAAGACAAATGTATCTAGACATTAACAAGACAAATATATCTAGACATTAACAAGACAAATATATCTAGACATTAACAAGACAAATGTATCTAGACATTAACAAGACAAATGTACCTAGACATTAACAAGACAAATGCATCTAGACATTAACAAGACAAATATATCCTGACATTTAAAAAGACAAATGTATCTACATATTAAAAAGACAAATGTATCTAGACATTAAAAAAAGACAAATGTATCCAGACATTTAAAAAGATAAATGTATCTAGACATTAAAAAAAGACAAATGTATCCAGACATTTAAAAAGATAAATGTATCTAGACATTTAAAAAGATAAATGTATCTAGACATTAAAAATTGAAACAAACCACAGTCACCCAGTGTCAGGAAGTTCTGACATTTAAAACTGTAACAAAGCTGAGGAAGTTCTGACATTTAAAACTGTAACAAACCTGAGGAAGTTCTGACATTTAAAACTGTAACAAAGCTGAGGAAGTGCTGACATTTAAAACTAACAAAGCTGAGGAAGTGCTGACATTTAAAACTGTAACAAAGCTGAGGAAGTGCTGACATTTAAAACTAACAAAGCTGAGGAAGTGCTGACATTTAAAACTGTAACAAAGCTGAGGAAGTGTTGCTCTAACTGTGATAAAATGGAGAATAATATTTTGTTCAAACTGTGACAAAGTTGAGGATTGTTTTGGCCAAACTATGACAAAGCTAAGGATTGTTTTAATCAAATTGTGACAAAGTTGAGGATTGCTTTGATCAAACTGTGACAAAGTTGAGGATTGTTTTGGCCAAACTATGACAAAGCTAAGGATTGTTTTAATCAAATTGTGACAAAGTTGAGGATTGCTTTGATCAAACTGTGACAAAGTTGAGGATTGTTTTGGCCAAACTATGACAAAGCTAAGGATTGTTTTAATCAAATTGTGACAAAGTTGAGGATTGCTTTGATCAAACTGTGACAAAGTTGAGGATTGTTTTGGCCAAACTATGACAAAGCTAAGGATTGTTTTAATCAAATTGTGACAAAGTTGAGGATTGTACTGAACTGTGAAAGCTGAGGATGTGAAATTCAGGTACTACAATTTCTCACCTGTTGCTTCAAAGACCGGGTGAGTCATTGCCAAAACAAAGATTTCAGAGACACGTGCCTGACAGTCATGATGAGACAGAAAGAAAAGTACACACAGAAAGGTTACAGTTTACACACAGAAAGGTTACAGTTTACACACAGTTGTATGTGTCTTGTGTTCCTTGTTTCAGACAAACTTATTTATAGCAACAAGTTCTATACAGTTTGTCTGCCCTTTTCTGGCAGGTCTACATTTTTTTTTTATTTCTCTTCCCATCCACACACCCCCCCCCCACTCCCCCTCCCAAATCAGTTTGTGTGTGTGTGACCGCATATGCATGTGTGGTGTGTGTGTATGTGTGCGCACACAAATATACTCAGTTTTGAATGCCTTTTTTTATTTCTTGTAACTTTTTTAAAGTCATGAACAATTCCAAAATTTGACTTGATTCTATTTTTGTCCCTTAACCTCAGTTGCCTTTTATCTTTTCTGTTGTCAACTCTGAGGTTTAGCTGACAATGTGACAACCATATTCTCTGTTGTCAACTCTGAGGTTTAGCTGACAATGTGACAACCACATTCTCTGTTGTCAACTCTGAGGTTTAGCTGACAATGTGACAACCACATTCTCTGTTGTCAACTCTGAGGTTTAGCTGACAATGTGACAACCACATTCTCTGTTGTCAACTCTGAGGTTTAGCTGACAAAGTAACAACCATGTAGGAAATGACTATCAACAAAACTTTTCCCTTCTCATCAAACAAGTTACTTTGCTTACATTTAACAATAAAAGAGTAGAACACAATTTTAACAGAAACAAAACTCCAATAGCTAGAATGTTTGAAAATCGTGCCCTCGCAAATGTTGGACAAAATACTCGAGACTATGACACACCTTGTGTTGGTTTGTCCTGTGTGTTGTCTTAGATGTTTTGTTACTCCAACAAAAATTTCTAGCTACAATAAGCGGTTCTATTCAGAAAGTATGTCCTGGCAAATTTTCCAAGACACACACTCCTGCTGCTGAAAGTATCACTAGTCAGATACGTGGATTTGTTTGTGCTTCTGTGGTACCTGTCAGTCTAGAGGAGGCTAGTCTATGGGCGGAGCTTGATCTAGACAGATATGTGGATTTGTTTGTGCTTCTGTGGTACCTGTCAGTCTGGAGGAGGCTAGTCTATGGGCGGAGCTTGATCTAGACAGATATGTGGATTTGTTCGTGCTTCTGTGGTACCTGTCAGTCTAGTGGAAGCTAATCTGTTGGCGGAGCTTGACCTACATGATATAAAGCAAACAGTCATCCCAGGTTGAGAAAGTGTATAGAATGAAGGAGACTTGAAGATTTTCAATACTTCTTCTCACTATCAGCATGTGATACTTTTAACCGAGCACAAAAAAAAAAGCTGTGAATCATGGACACACTGTCTTCATGTTATTTGCCCTTTTTATGTTCTTGACACTTTTCTCTTCACTTATTATTTTAATGCATTTTTTAAATCCTTGATGTCTTCTTTCCTCTTATATTCTTGATATCTTCTTTCCACTTATACTCTTGACGTCTTCTTTCCACTTATATTCTTGGTGTCTTCTTTCAACTTATATTATTAATGTCTTCTTTCTACTTATATTCTTGCCTTCCTTCCACTTATATTGTCTTTTTCCACTTATATTCTTGTCTTTTTCTACTTATACCCTTGATGTCCTCTTTCCACTTATATTATTGATGTCTTCTTTCCACTTATATTCTTGATGTCTTCTTTCTACTTATATTCTTGGTGTCTTCTTTCCACTTATATTATTGATGTCTTCTTTCCACTTATATTCTTGTCTTCTTTCCACATATATTCTTGTCTTTTTCCACTTATATTCTTGTCTTCTTTCCACTTTTATTCTTGTTTTTTTCCACTTATATTCTTGTCTTCCTTCCACTTATACCCTTGATGTCTTTCTTTCCACTTATATTCTTATTCTTGGAGATTTCAATATTAATTACAGACAAACAGATGCTACATGGAATGATCTTGCTTTATCATACAATTTATCCCAAATTATCACTAAACCTACCAGAGTAACTGAAACATCATCCACACTAATTCATTCATTCATTTGCATGTCCCTTGCGGAACTTTGCCTCCCAAACAGCACTCCTGTAGGCCTCTTGGTTGTGAGCAAGATGGCCTGCTGCTGCTGCATCCATTTGCAGATTATCAATGATGTCTTGCAGCCATCTTCGTTTTGGTCTTCCTCTCTTTCTTTTTCCCATTATGTATCCTTCCAATACAGTCTTCTCTAAATTATCATGATGTTTAATGTATCCAAAATATTTAAGTTTTCTCTCTTTAATCCTCTTTACTAGCCAGCCTTCTTCAATAGTATAGATATATTTGTACTTTTATGTGCCCACGATATTTGGAGAACTCTTCTGTAGCATTTACATTCAAAGACATTTATGTGTTTCTCAGCTGTTTTGTTAAGTGTCCAGGTCTCACAGGCATATGTTGCAATGGGAAAGATGCATGCCCTTAAAATTCTTAATTTTGTGGTTCTGTCTGCTCCTCTCCACAGATTCTTTATTTGTTTTACTTTCTGAAGAGCGATAGATGTCTTCCTTTTAATTTCCCTTATTGTATCTCCATTATTAGTTAGTAGTGATCCAAGATATTCAAAACTCTCCACTTCTTCCAGTTTTTCCTCATTGATACATATATTTCAGCTGCTTTGTTTGTTTTATCAGTTGTCATCAATTTAGTTTTCTTTGCATTAAGATAGAGGTTCTGTTCTTCGCTGTTCTTATGGACTGACATAATTAGTTTTTCCATTCCTTTTTGTGTTGTGGACAGTAATACTGTGTCATCAGCATATCTAATCTCTGGTATTTTATAACCTCCAATTGTTATGGCATCGTAATATTCTTTGTCTACATCTTCTCTAACATTCCTCATTATATTTTCAGTATACAAGTTAAATAAGTAAGGTGACAATATGCACCCCTGACGGACCCCTTGTTTTATGTCAAACCAAGTTGTTGTTTCACCATTTATTCTTACTGCTGCTTGTTGGTCTAGATACAGCAATGATGTTAATTGTATCAAATGTGTTGGAAATCCTATTTTTTCCATTATGTCCCAAAGTTTCTGGTGTTGTACACAATCAAATGCCTTTGAGTAGTCTATAAAGGCTAAATATATATTCACATTAAAATCTCTGCATTTCTCTATTATTGATCTTATACTGAATATGTGATCTCTTGATCCTCTTCCTTGCCTGAAACCAGCTTGGACCATATTGACTTCTTCTTCTATTTTCTTTCGAAGTCTACCCATTATGATTTTTAACAGAATTTTACTGGCATGACTAATCAGGGCAACAATTCTGTAGTTTGTGCATAATTTCAGGTTATCCTTTTTTGGCAGTGGTATGAATACAGTTCTTTTCCATTCTTTTGACCAAATACCTGAATGCCATATCTTTTTACATAGTGCATGATAGATTGTTGCACATTCCTTTCCTCCTGCTTTAATAAGTTCGGCTTTTATCTCATCACATCCTGGTGATTTACCATTTTCAGATTCTTTACTGCCCATAAAACTTCTTCTATTGTTGGTTCAGGTTCTTTCTCCTCCAATAATAATTCACACTGTTGATTTCTGCTTTCACAGTTGGTTGTTTCATACATTCCTCTGCAATATTCCTTCTATCTTTCTAGAATTTCCTCTGTCTCTGTCAGGGTACTCCACAGTAATAGATCACGTATATGTTGCTCATCCAGAAAACATTACAGAATCTAAAGTCCCTCACACATCACTGAGTGATCACTATCCGGTCTGTTGCACATGGACACAACATGGCTTGAAAATTCCCAAAAATAAACATACAAGTATTAAATTTAGAAGTTTTAACACATTCAGCTTAGAATAATTTCTGAAAGAGTTACAAGCAGCGCCTCTAGATCATGTGTACCAACTAACTGACCCTGATAAGGCCTTGGAATACTGGATAAAAACCTTCAGTCAAGTTCATCTGTGGTTGATAATGGTGTTCCATAGGGATCTATTCTTGGTCCTCTCCTGTTTACTATCTACATCAATGATCTTCCACTTCATCTAAAAAAAAAATCTTGTGACCTCTTTGCTGATGACTGCACAGTTTACACTAGTGACAATGACTGCATTAACCTTGAGTCAGCTCTTCAAATTGAAATAAACAGTCTAATTAACTGGAGCAATAACAACAGAATGCTCATAAACACCAGCAAAACAAATTCCACGCTCATTACAACAAGACAGAAATTAACAAATTCACCAACAACAACACTACAGCTCCATGCTGGAACTTCACAGATAGAGAATGTTAGTGAACATAAAACTCTAGGTCTCATGATTGACCACCACTTCAGCTGGAATCATCATGTAGACAATCTAACCAAACTCATTGCACAAAACGTTTACCAATTTACTCAAATTAAACATTTTCTTGACATAGACAACAGAAAAATATACTGCATATCACAGATACAAACACACTTGGACTACTGCTCCACAGTCTGGGATGGTTGTTCCACGTCAAACATGAAAAGACTTTACTTGCTTCAAAAACGAGCAGTAAAGCTTATAGATGACAAACATGCAGCACATATTACAAATAAGGACAAACATCTTGATATTCTACCTCTCAAGAAGAGATTTCTTTTCAACAAGGCCAAGTTAATTCATAAAATTCTATCGCACAATGCTCCACCCCATCTGTGGTCGTTCAAATCCAACCCAAAACGCAGTCAACGCTTAAGCAGTTGTATTCTCCCAAAACCAAGGCTTGACATGTTTCAAAAAAAGCTTATTTTACTCAGCTGCCCACATTTGGAATGCCCTACCAATTCACGTAAAACTTATAAGTAATATTCGTTCTTATAACTTTAAACTTTGTCAAAATCTGTTTGATATGGACTATATGCCTTCCTAAGCATAGTTTAAAGTATGGCTTGAGTGTTGTAATTTTTTTTAATACTGCTTTTCTATAAATTTGTTAGTTTTCAATGAATGTAAGGATGCAATTTTATTTCATGTTGTTGCATAAATCAGAGTGTAGAGTGTATGGACATGAGATAAGTTTATTATTTATTTATGTAATCATTTAATGTGACTTCATGATTATTATGCTCATTAATCATTTAATGTGACTTCATAATTATTATACTCATTAACAAATGCTGAACGATTGTGACTGAGTGAAAGCTGTATGATGAAGGACAGAATGTCAGACATGCCCAATTCTTAACCCTCTGAAAATAAAATATGTTTGTTCGTTCGTTCATTCAATGTCTTCTTTCCATTTATATTCTTGATGTCTTCTTCCAACTTATATTCTTGATGTCTTCTTTCCATTTATATTCTTGATGTCTTCTTTCCACTTATATTCTTGATGTCTTCTTTCCACTTATATTCTTGATGTCTTCTTTCCACTTATATTCTTGATGTCTTCTTTCCACTTATATTCTTGATGTCTTCTTTCCATTTATATTCTTGATGTCTTCTTTCCACTTATATACTTGATGTCTTCTTTCCACTTATATTCTTGGTAACACACAATAATTAGTGTATAAGTATATACATAAGACACCTGGCGCTTGAGAACTGCTGCATTCAAAATTATGGGACGCTGGAGCCACATGAGTTAAACTCACTGTTCAGCTACACTTAACATTCTCTTCAATCATTATAGTACCTCTCCACTAAGTTCCACCCCTTCTTACTTGTCAAACCTCCTCACAGCATCATTTTGCAACCCCTCTTCCCTAATCATCTATTTCAACTTCTCCTGGCTAGGTCAACATTGTATCACACTCTCTCTCCCCTCCCGGGTTCCCCATCCATCACCCCCAGTTACAACCCACCGACCACATATCACAGGTCTCCATTTAAACAGTCTCCAAATCCATTCCTGACACACACCACCGGACAAGCCACACCTTACAATTTACAGCTAAGTACTTTAATTAATTTTTTTTAAATAGTATTCATGTGAATCTATACTTTATCTCCTCTCTCTATTTCTTCGTCCTGTATGTTTTTGTATGATTAAGGCTCACGCCGAAACGTCACAACTTTGTAATCGTTAAGTAATAAAGCTGTTCCTACATTTTTCCTAGTTTATACTTATATTCTTAATGTCTTCTTTCCACATCATTTATTTCCACTAAGTTTGAACATTCATGACTGCTTTCACTTTTTGTTACAATAACATCTGAAGGTGTGTTCTGTTCCTGTGAAGGTCAAAGCTATGTCGGAGCTTTTAGATCTGCTATTAGAGCTATTTTTATCTCTCAATGTCGCAGCACAGTAATTGGAACTTCCCTAATAACATGTATATAACTTACATATAGAACATGTATGTGTATGTGTGGTGTTATGTTATGTTGTATTATATGTGTTGTGTTGTGTCGAATGTGTTGTGCTGTATGTCTTGTAATGTATGTGTTGTGTTATATGTGTTGTATTATGTTGTGTTTGTGTTATATGTGTTGTGTTGTATTATATGTGTTCTATGTGTTGTGTGTTGTGCTGTATATGTTTTATTTTGTTGTAATGTAAGTGTTGTATTATGGTGTGTTGTGGTGTATTATGGTGTGTTATATTGTGTTATGGTGTGTTATGGTGTGTTGTGTGTATATACAAAAGAGAGAAGGAGTAATAAAGAAGAAAGAAAACATGGAAAAGAGTCTGAGTGGGAACAGACAGACAGGCAGGTAGACAGACAGGCAGGTAGACAGGTAGGCAGACACAGAAAGGCAGACAGACAAACAGGCAGGTAGACAGGTAGGCAGACACAGAAAGGCAGACAGACAAACAGGCAGGTAGACAGGTAGGCAGACACAGAAAGGCAGACAGACAGACAGGCAGGTAGACAGAAAGGCAGACAGACAAACAGGCAGGTAGACAGGTAGGCAGACACAGAAAGGCAGACAGACAGACAGGCAGGTAGACAGGTAGGCAGACACAGAAAGGCAGACAGACAAACAGGCAGGTAGACAGGTATGCAGACACAGAAAGGCAGACAGACAAACAGGCAGGTAGACAGGTAGGCAGACACAGAAAGGCAGACAGACAGACAGGCAGGTAGACAGGTAGGCAGACACAGAAAGGCAGACAGACAAACAGGCAGGTAGACAGGTAGGCAGACACAGAAAGGCAGACAGACAGACAGGCAGGTAGACAGGTAGGCAGACAGACAGACAGGCAGGTAGACATGTAGGCAGACACAGAAAGGCAGACAGACAAACAGGCAGGTAGACAGGTAGGCACACACAGAAAGGCAGACAGACAGAAAGGCAGACAGACAGACAGGCAGGTAGACAGGTAGGCAGACACAGAAAGGCAGACAGACAAACAGGCAGGTAGACAGGTAGGCAGACACAGAAAGGCAGACAGACAAACAGGCAGGTAGACAGGTAGGCAGACACAGAAAGGCAGACAGACAAACAGGAGAGGTAGACAGGTAGGCAGACACAGAAAGGCAGACAGACAGGTAGACAGGTAGGCAGACACAGAAAGGCAGACAGACAAACAGGCAGATAAACAGGTAGGCAGACACAGAAAGGCAGACAGACAGACAAACAGGCAGGTAGACAGGTAGGCAGACACAGAAAGGTAGACAGACAGAAAGGCAGACAGACAGACAGGCAGGTAGACCGGTAGGCAGACACAGAAAGGCAGACTGACAGGCAGGCAGGTAGACAGGTAGGCAGACACAGAAAGGCAGACAGACAAACAGGCAGGTAGACAGGTAGGCAGACACAGAAAGGCAGACAGACAGACAGGCAGGTAAACATGTAGGCAGACACAGAAAGGCAGACAGACAGACAGGCAGGTAGACACAGAAAGGCAGACAGACAATCAGGCAGGTAGACAGGTAGGCAGACACATTAAGGCAGACAGACAAACAGGCAGATAGACAGGTAATCAGACAGACAGTCAGATAGACAGGTAGACAGACACAGAAAGGCAGACAGACAAACAGGCAGATAGACAGGTAGGCAGACACAGAAAGGTAGGCAGACAGACAAACAGGCAGATAAACAGGTAGGCAGACACAGAAAGGCAGACAGATAGACAGGCAGATAAACAGGTAGGCAGACACAGAAAGGCAGACAGACAGGCAGATAAACAGGTAGGCAGACACAGAAAGGCAGACAGACAGATAGGCAGATAGACAGACAGACAGATAGGCAGATAGACAGACAGGCAGACACACAAAGGCAGACAAACAGGCTGATAGACAGGTAGGCAGACAGAAAGGCAGACAGACAGACAGGAAGATAGACAGGTAGGAAGACACAGAAAGGCAGACAGACAGGCAGATAGACAAGTAGGCAGACACAGAAAGGCAGACAGACAGGAAGACAAACAGGCATACAGACAGGCAGATAGACAAGGAAAGTCAGACAGACAGGCAGATAGATAGGTACACAGACCGGCAGATAGATAAGTAAGCAGACAAACAGGCAGACAGACATACAGGAAGGCAGAAAGACAGGTAGGTAGACAGAAAGACAGACAAACATACAGGCGAGAAGGCACATATAGATGGGCATGCAGACAAACAGACAGATTCTTACCAAAAATGCAAAGAAGGAATTGTGAACATTTATTTACATCCATGTCAGAATGTTGGTTCCACACATATCACGTGACCAACTGTGGCCTGAGCCTGACTCCAGATAATAAATTGATAACCACTGAGATATTTGACTTTCAACGCTGTAGCCTAGGAAGTGGTTCTCTGCTGCCACAGACTATGCTCAACTGAAACAAGAAGAAAAATTATACATTGTTTTTTAGAAGAGAGATCTTTCATAATCTCCACAAATTTTCACTTCAGTTTTGATTATTTACGAAAATTATGGAGATTCAATTTCTATTTTACAGGTCTGTCAACATTTTGTGTGAACGAGAACAACATGAACAAGAACACCCCCCCCCCCCCAAACACCTTGTGTGAGCAAATACAACATGAAAGTATGACATAACACAAATACCACATACAAGAACTAATCAGCGAGATAATGTAATACAAACATCCCACACAAAAACTAATCAGCGAGATAATGTAATACAAACATCCCACACAAGAACTAATCAGCGAGATAATGTAATACAAACATCCCACACGAGAACTAATCAGCGAGATAATGTAATACAAACATCCCACACGAGAACTAATCAGCAAGATAGCCATCCAGAGAAGATAACTGAAATGAATTAAAATGTGAAATTGTTCCTCTTACTGCCAAAAATTACACTCCTGTTACATCCATTCAATCAATGTCTGATTGTTACATTCACTAATCAAGGTGTGACTGTTACATCCACTCAATCAATGTCTGATTGTTACATTCACTAATCAAGGTGTGACTGTTACATCCACTCAATCATTGTCTGATTGTTACATTAACTAATCAAGGTGTGACTGTTACATCCACTCAATCAATGTCTGACTGTTACATTCACTAATCAAGGTGTGACTGTTACATCCACTCAATCATTGTCTGATTGTTACATTCACTAATCAAGGTGTGACTGTTACATCCACTCAATCAATGTCTGATTGTTACATTCACTAATCAAGGTGTGACTGTTACATCCACTCAATCAATGTCTGATTGTTACATTCACTAATCAAGGTGTGACTGTTACATCCACTCAATCATTGTCTGATTGTTACATTCACTAATCATGGTGTGACTGTTACATCCACTCAATCAATGTCTGATTGTTACATTCACTAATCAAGGTGTGACTGTTACATCCACTCAATCAATGTCTGATTGTTACATTCACTAATCAAGGTGTGACTGTTACATCCACTCAATCAATGTCTGATTGTTACATTCACTAATCAAGGTGTGACTGTTACATCCACTCAATCAATGTCTGATTGTTACATTCACTAATCAAGGTGTGACTGTTACATCCACTCAATCAATGTCTGATTGTTACATTCACTAATCAAGGTGTGACTGTTACATCCACTCAATCAATGTCTGATTGTTACATTCACTAATCAAGGTGTGACTGTTACATCCACTCAATCAATGTCTGATTGTTACATTCACTAATCAAGGTGTGACTGTTACATCCACTCAATCAATGTCTGATTGTTACATTCACTCAATCAATGTGTGACTGTTACATCCACTCAATCAATGTGTGACTGTTACATCCACTCAGTCAATGTGTGACTGTTACATTCACTAATTAAAGTGTGACTGTTACATCCACTAATCAAGGTGTGACTGTTACATTCGCTAATTAAAGTGTGACTGTTACATTCATTAATTAAAGTGTGACTGTTACATTCACTAATTAAAGTGTGACTGTTACATTCATTAATTAAAGTGTGACTGTTACATTCACTTATTAATGTGTGACTGTTACATTAACTAATTAAAGTGTGACTGTTACATTCACTAATTAAAGTGTGACTGTTACATCCACTAATTAAAGTGTGACTGTTACATTCACTAATTAAAGTGTGACTGTTACATCCACTAATTAAAGTGTGACATCCACTAATCAAGGTGTGACTGTTACATCCACTAATCAAGGTGTGACTGTTACATCCACTAATCAAGGTGTGACTGTTACATCCACTAATCAAGGTGTGACTGTTACATCCACTAATCAAGGCGCGACTGTTACAGCCATTAATCAAGGTGTGACTGTTACATCCACTAATCAAGGTGTGACTGTTACATCCACTAATCAAGGTGTGACTGTTACAACCACTAATCAAGGTATGACTGTTACATCAACTAATCAAGGTGTGATTGTTATAACTACTAATCAAGGTATGATTGTTACATCCACTAATCAAGGTGTAACCGTTACATCCACTAGATCAAGGTGTGACTCTTACATCCACTAGATGAAGGTGTGACTCTTACATCCACTTGATCAAAGTGTGACTCTCACAGCCACTAGATCAAGGTGTGACTCTTACATCCACTAGATCAAGCTGTGACTCTTTCAGCCAAAAGATCAAGGTGTGACTCTTACAGCCACAAGATCAAGGTGTGACTTGTACATCCACCAGTTCAGGATGCGACTGTAACATCCACTAGATCAAGGTGTGACTGTTACAGCCATTAGATCAAGGTGTGACTGTTACATGCACAGTAATTTACCAGCAACACACTACTTTCATTTCAAAGTAATTTACCAGCAACAAACTCCCTCATTTCACAGTAGTTTACCAGCAACAAACTCCCTCACTTCACAGTAGTTTACCAGCAATAAACTCCCTCACTTCACAGTAGTTTACCAGCAATAAACTTCCTTTATTTCACAGTAGTTTACCAAACTTCCTTTACTTCACAGTAGTTTACCAGCAACAAACTTCCTTTACTTCACAGTAGTTTACTAGCAACAAACTTCCTTTACTTCATAGTAGTTTACCAGCAACAAACTTCCTTTACTTCACAGTAGTTTACTAGCAACAAACTTCCTTTACTTCATAGTAGTTTACCAGCAACAAACTTCCTTTAATTCGCAGTAGTTTACCAGCAACAAACTTCCTTTACTTCATAGTAGTTTACCAGCAACAAACTTCCTTTACTTCATAGTAGTTTACTAGCAACAAACTCCCTCACTTCTCAGTAATTTATCACCAACAAACTCCCTCACTTCATATTAATTTACCAGCAACAAACTCCTTCATTTCACAGTAATTTACCAGCAACAAACTTCCTCACTTCACATTAATTTACCAGCAACAAACTCCCTCACTTCACAGTTGTTTACCAGTAACAAACTTCCATTACTTCATGGTAATTTATCAGCAACAAACCTTCTTCACTTCACAGTAATTTATCAGCAACAAACTTCCCTCACTTCACAGTAATTTACTAACAATAAACTTCCCTCATTTCACGGTAATTTACCAGCAACAAACTTCCACTTCACAATCTTACAAGCAAACTAAGCCTTCCTAAGACGCTATGTTTATGGTAAAGTAACAGAACAAAGACGTTATGCTTATGGTAAAGTAACAGAAGAAATACGTCATGTTTAAAGTAAAGTAACAGCACAAAGACGCCATGTTTAAGATAAAGTAACAGAACAAAGACGCTATGATCATGGTAAAGTAACAGAACTAAGACGCTATGATTATGGTAAAATAACAAAGGCGCTATGTTTCTGGTAAAGTAATAGAACACAAGGTTGTATGATTAGACCTCAAAAACACAGGTTCGTTATACAACCTTGTATTCTCTACTTTATTGTAAAAATTGGAGGTTATGAAATATCAGAGATTAGATATGCTGATGACACAGTATTACTGTCCACAACACAAAAAGGAATGGAAAAACTAATTATGTCAGTCCGTAAGACCAGCGAAGAGCAGAACCTCTATCTTAATGCAAAGAAATCTAAATTGATGACAACTGATAAAACAAACAAGGCAGCTGAAATATATGTATCAATGAGGAAAAACTGGAAGAAGTGAAGAGTTTTGAATATCTTGGATCACTACTAACTAATAATGGAGACACAATGAGGGAAATTAAAAGGAGGACAGCTATCGCACTTTAGAAAGTAAAAGAACTAATCCATGGAGAGGAACAGACAGAACCACAACAGTAAGATTTTTAAGGGCATGCATCTTTCCCACTGCAACATATGCCTGTGAGACCTGGACACTTAACAAAACAGCTGAGAAACACATAAATGCCTTTGAATGTAAATGCTACAGAAGAGTTGTTCAGATATCATGAACACAAAAAAGAACAAATATATCCATACTACAAGAACTTAATATTGAAGAAGGATGGCTAGTAAAGAGGATTAAAGAGAGAAAACTGAAATATTTTGGACACATTAAACGTCGTGATAATCTAGGGAAGACCGTTTTGGAAGGATACATAATGGGAAAAAGAAAGAGACGAGGACTAAGGCAAAGATGGCTGCAAGACATCGTTGACGATCTTCAAAAAGATGCAGCAGCAGCAGGCCATCTTGCTCACAACCGAGAGGCCTACATGAGTGCTGTTTGGGAGGCAAAGTTCCGCAAGGGATATGTAAATGAATGAAAGAATGGATGAATGAACTAAAATGTAGCAGAAAATAAACATACAATCCCAGTCTATTGCTTGCACAACTAACCGTATCTGTCACACTTACATCACCGCAGCTGTTGCCTTGTTTCATCAACAAAGCCAAGTCCTCGATCACATTGCTCTACACGCATTCAACACACTGAAGTCCGATGTGTTTACAAGCCACGCTGTGCTAGATAGAACGGCTGTGTTTGTCTGTGTTTAACAACAAGCCACAACTTACACATGTAAATAGATCAAAGTTAGGCAGCCTGTGTAATGTCAAGTTAGGTCCACCTGCTTCTGTACACAACAAAACAGCATTAACTGCGGGTGTCACAGAGAGAGAGAGAGAGAGAGAGAGAGAGAGAGACAGAGAGAGAGAGACAGAGAGAGAGTTTAGTGTTTCATTTGTCACTGGTGTTTTTATTTGTGTTGTATTTGTATGTGATCCTTGAAAAAGGCTTTTGCCGGAAATAGTGGATTGTTGTATGTTCATTTATACGTGCTCATCTTACTTTCTGCCATTCTTGTTTCTACCCGCTTTTCTCACTCTTCCTGTCCTTTTGCAAAACTAAACCATACAAGTCATATTTCATTACTAGAACTAGATTTACGGTAGTCGTCATTTCTCTTATCTTAAACAAACATTGCACGGTGGAAGGCTCGGGAAAGCTAATAGTTTCAGGTGTAAACCCAGACTGAACACACGGAAAGAAGGTCACTATGCCACTTATGGCTACGCTCTGTCCTCTACCAACGCCACCACCTCTGCCAGAGTTTCAGGCAAATGGAGCTCGTTCTTTCTGCCGAGGCAAGAAAGTCCTTTTTTTTAAAAAATCATAACAATATATTTAAAACTATGCAAGAGGTCAGTGCAGCAAAATTACGATGGACAGACAGCTAGAAACCAAAATGTAAAACAAAGAAAAGTAATTAAAATGATAAGAACACGACAATTCACATTTCTTACAAGAAGTTTTTTAATGCCCGCATGGGCTCGCTAGATAATTGTACCAGGTGTGTGGTGAGGGTTGGTGATTAAACTTAATCTGGGTAGAGAGACCACCTTTTTAACAAAATTTATTTCATGGTGCCTTCCGTGCCAGGTAAGTCAAAATGAATGTAGATGCTACAGTTCTTACAAGAAATGTTGCAACAAATCACAATCTGGCAATACAGGAAAACTCAAAGGGAAACAGCAGACGAGGACCAAGAGAAAAATATCTCGACAGGTCGCCACGTGGCAAGTAAAAGTATATGGACAGGTCGCCACGTGGCAAGTAAAAGTATATGGACAGGTCGCCACATGGCAAGTAAAAGTATATGGACAGGTCGCCACATGGCAAGTAAAAATATATGGACAGGTCGCCACATGGCAAGTAAAAATATATGGACAGGTCGCCACGTGGCAAGTAAAAGTATATGGACAGGTCGCCACATGGCAAGTAAAAATATATGGACAGGTCGCCACGTGGCAAGTAAAAGTATATGGACAGGTCGCCACATGGCAAGTAAAAGTATATGGACAGGTCGCCACGTGGCAAGTAAAAATATATGGACAGGTCGCCACGTGGCAAGTAAAAGTATATGGACAGGTCGCCACATGGCAAGTAAAAATATATGGACAGGTCGCCACGTGGCAAGTAAAAGTATATGGACAGGTCGCCACATGGCAAGTAAAAATATGGACAGGTCGCCACGTGGCAAGTAAAAGTATATGGACAGGTCGCCACATGGCAAGTAAAAATATATGGACAGGTCGCCACGTGGCAAGTAAAAGTATATGGACAGGTCGCCACATGGCAAGTAAAAATATATGGACAGGTCGCCACGTGGCAAGTAAAAGTATATGGACAGGTCGCCACATGGCAAGTAAAAGTATATGGACAGGTCGCCACATGGCAAGTAAAAATATATGGACAGGTCGCCACATGGCAAGTAAAAGTATATGGACAGGTCGCCACATGGCAAGTAAAAGTATATGGACAGGTCGCCACATGGCAAGTAAAAATATATGGACAGGTCGCCACATGGCAAGTAAAAGTATATGGACAGGTCGCCACATGGCAAGTAAAAATATATGGACAGGTCGCCACATGGCAAGTAAAAGTATATGGACAGGTCGCCACATGGCAAGTAAAAGTATATGGACAGGTCGCCACATGGCAAGTAAAAGTATATGGACAGGTCGCCACATGGCAAGTAAAAGTATATGGACAGGTCGCCACATGGCAAGTAAAAATATATGGACAGGTCGCCACATGGCAAGTAAAAATATATGGACAGGTCGCCACGTGGCAGGTAAAAAGAAACATTTGAATGGAGAGGCATGGTCGCCGGCGCTGTTCCACACGCCACACAATGTCCGGCACGCCACACAATGTCCGGCACGCCACACAATGAAATGAAGAGTTGCATAGCTTCACCATCATGACTCCTAAGCTGAGCTATGCATCACTGGTCAAGTTTAAGGATTGTGTCAATGGCCAAGTTTAAAGATCGTCTCAATGGCAAAGTTTAAGGATTGTCTCATTAGCTAAGTTTAAGGACTGTCTCACTGGCCAAATTTAAAGACTGTCTCATTGGCCAAGTTTAAGGACTGTCTCATTGGCCAAGTTTAAGGATTGTCTCATTGGCCAAGTTTAAGGATTGTCTCATTGGCCAAGTTTAAGGATTGTCTCATTGGCCAAGTTTAAGGATTGTCTCATTGGCCAAGTTTAAGGACTGTCTCATTGGCCAAGTTTAAGGATTGTCTCATTGGCCAAGTTTAAGGATTGTCTCATTGGCCAAGTTTAAGGATTGTCTCATTGGCCAAGTTTAAGGATTGTCTCATTGGCCAAGTTTAAGGACTATCTCATTGGCCAAGTTTAAGGATTGTCTCATTGGCCAAGTTTAAGGATTGTCTCATTGGCCAAGTTTAAAGATCGTCTCGTTAGCTAAGTTTAAGGACTGTCTCACTAGCCAAGTAGCTTAAGTACTGTATGGACGAGGCACGCTTAGATCGAGGGGTGTATTACCTTGACAGGTGCGTCATCGTCCACGTGATTGGTAGTTGTTCTGAAGGATACAGACAGACAGACAGACAGATAGACAGACAGACTATATATATGAGAGAGAGAGAGAAGACAGAGGGAGAGAGAGAGATGATTTCAGTGTGATTTATCAGTATACTGGATGGGCAACATGTCTGATTCGTGTAGATTGATCTTGTGCTGCAGCAACGCGGTAATAAAGAAGTGTGTCATGGCAGCGGTGGCTGCGTGGAAGAAGTGCCACTGCACATTAGATTCGTAGTGTGGGCCACGTGTAGGGCCAAGAGAGCCCGGGACCCCGGGTCAGGTTTTCAATAATGCAACATGAGAAGTCATTATCATATGATACCATGCTTAATTACCATATAATGACGCCCGTCTTGATGTCATATTGATGTCAGTGTAATTTGTATGTGTTGTTGTGGTGTATAGTGAGAACAAAATGCTGTTTTCTTAATTTCTGACCTGGTGATTTATACTGCATGTCAATGTATTGTATACTGATTAAATGCTCATGATTATGTATAATCAGCATACAATATACCAAGGAGGGGAGAACCTGGATTGGCAGTCATGATTGGGGGGGGGGGGGGGGGGAAGCGGGGGTAGTTGGCCTCGAGCACGAAAATAACAGGAAAAAAAAAACCGCAACACTACTGTAGTCGTAATGGACACCAAATTTCAAACTTGTATCAAAATTTTGTTTTATGGAATTAATGTTTCAATCTTGGCATGAAGAAACTTTAAGACTTTAACAATGAAATGATGTTCATTAAATTTGGTTTGAACTTTTATTCTTTGCGACAGAGGCCTCCGTTTCAGTAAGGTGTATGGCCTCCTCTGGCCTGTATCAGAGAACGACATCTCCTTGATATGGATCTGATTAGTCGTTGGATCTGTTGTTGTGGGATGGCTGCCCACTTTTCCCGTAGTGCAAGAGACAACTGTCGGAGATTGATTGGGCCATGTCTCTCTGGCAGATTTGTCTGTTGGAGTTCATCCCCTAAGTGTTCTATTGGATGGCCACGGAATGGTCTGGACGTCGTTGTCAGCGAGGAACTGGATGGTGAGTTGTGCCACATGAGATCGAGCGTTATCCTGCTGAAAAATCGAACCTGGTGCAGCCAGAAGTGGAAGAACGTGAGGACGAAGAATTTCAGCGACGTATCGTTGGGCATTCAGGCATCCTTCAGTTTGCACCAGGTCACTTTTTCCATGAAGTTGATTGCTCCCCATACCAGTACAACTCCACCACCATGTGGAGGAGCCTCATTCACGCAGTTCTGGGCGGAGCGCTCATTGACTCTACTGTAAACTCTTCTCCGTCTATTGTGTACCCCTGCCCTCACAGAAACTTGGTGTCTGATGTGCCATGTCACTTAGTCACACTTTTATCACAGAAAATTGCTGTCTGGTGTGCCATGTCACTTAGTCGCACTTTTATCACAGAAACTTGGTGTCTGATATACCATGTCACTTAATCGCACATTTATTACAGAAACTTGGTGTCTGATGTGCCATGTCACTTGGTCGCACATTTATTACATAAACTTTTTGTCTGGTGTACCATTGTAACAGAATAACATTCTGTACAGATTGTATTGTGTATAACCCTGTACGCCAAGCACGTGTTTCGAGAGAATTCTGAGTCACGTGGTTTAGTTTAGCGGGAGGTGTGCATGGGCTGAGAAAGTGAGTCTTTGGTCAGAATGTTGTAGCAAGAGGTTGTGTGTTTGATTCTAGGAAGGGATAGAGATTCTGTAGTTAAACTGTTGTAGTTGTTGGATTGCTTTTCTTAAGACAAATTGTTGTAGTAGTCATGTAGATTTGTGTGTCGATTTGTCCACGTTTTTTTGGACAAAGGTTGAATGTCTGACGTAGTCTCATGGCGATGTTAGTCGCCCGGACTTATGTTTCTTTTGGATGATCATTTGTAATTGTATCCATCAAGTTTTACACTCTACATCGTTGCAACACTCATCGTACAAATGGGATCTCATCATTAAACATTTACATTGTGTTTGCTGAATCCTGTAATTTCTTGGATTCATGTATGTGTCATCAATGGTGTTGAGTTAGTGAATTACTTGTAACTGGTCAATGTAGTATATGGATGAGTAGTGGAGTCAGTGTTATCTGGGTTGTCCTGTTACAGAGTGAATATCACTGTAACATATGCTGGGTGTCTCTGAGCCTAGTGCTCATGTAAGAGAAACTGTAATAATACACAGTACACGGAGGAAAGAAATCTTGTAAAAATGTTACCGTGTCACATTTTAATAGTAGTACTGTGTTACGGCTTTAAGTAGTGCCGAGAGAGGAAAACTAGTTTACCATGTCACTTAGTCGCACCTTTATCACAGAAACTTGGTGTCTGGTGTGCCATGTCACTTAGTCGCACATTTATTACAGAAACTTGGTGTCTGGTGTACCATGTCACTTAGTCGCACATTTATTACAGAAACTTGGTGTCTGATGTACCATGTCACTTAGTCGCACCATTGTCACAGTCTTCCAACAAACACTGATCGGTACGTTGCGATGTCGACAAGTTATCGGCGGAGAAGCAACAGGTCACGAGGTTTCAACAGGTCAATGGCACAGACCATACAGCCTGAAGGACTTTGTTTATCTGGAGGAGCATTTTCCAGATCGACTTATCTCAAGAGGGCTGTGGCCAGCACGGTCTCCAGATTAAAACAAACAAACACACACACACACTCGCACCTCCCCCCCCCCGACTTTCTCTTGTGGGGTTACCTGAAGAATGTCACCTACGCAACCCACCTACACACTGTTCCGGAACTGTAAGCGAACATTCAGAATTGTGTCCATGCAATCCCACTGCGAACATTTCAAAGAGTGTTCAAGAACATGATAAACCGCGTCCACCATGGAACAGCAGTCACTTTCAGCACTCACTGTGAAATAGTTTCCCCATGGGGCTAAGTCACCAGGGGCTAAGTCACCAGGGCTAAGTCACCAGGGCTAAGTCACCAGGGGCTAAGTCACCAGGGCTAAGTCACCAGGGGCTAAGTCACCAGGGCTAAGTCACCAGGGGCTAAGTCACCAGGGCTAAGTCACCAGGGGCTAAGTCACCAGGGCTAAGTCACCAGGGCTAAGTCACCAGGGCTAAGTCACCAGGGCTAAGTCACCAGGGGCTAAGTCACTTTCTGAACAGCCTGTAGCACAAAAGAAGACCCACTTAAACGTAATGCTAAACAACAGGGAACAATCTTGATAAAGGTGCATACATTTAAATATTTCGGCCCTGGACTAACATCAGATCTGAAGTGTACCTCTGGAATCATAAATAGAATTTGTCAAACCAAAGCAGCTTAACAAGTGAGAAATATCTTGTGCAATGTATCTCTGTCAATGAACATCAGAAAGAGAGTTCTAAAATGCTACACTGAGCCTGTCCTACTCTGTGGAAATGAGTCATGAACAGCCGACAGATCGATGCAAAAATCACCAGAGGCAGCAAAGATGTGATTTCTTACAAGAAAGTTAAGAATACCATGGACAGCTATGGCGACAAACAGGGAATGTCTAACAAAAGCAAATAAAGAAAGGAACCTAATTAATCAAACCCATAAGAAAACGACACTCATCATTCATTGGACATATAATGAGAAGATAAAGGCTTCAAAACATCATTACAACAGGAAAGATAAATGGTAAGAGAGGATAAGGAAAGACCAAGAGAAGAAAAAATCACAGACATGGCGAAATAACAAATCAGCAGCCTCGTTGAATATATAACGAGATTTACGGCCAACCATGCCCGTCAAAGCCAACCAGCATGGCACCTGATGATGATGGTAATCTGTAATAAATATCAAAAACATGCATATCACGACACTCATAAAGAGCATTACAATAGCACACACATCAGAGCAACCACTACAAACAAGCAATAGCACACACATCAGAGCAACCACTACAAACAGCAATAGCACACACACATCATAGCAACCACTACAAACAGCAATAGCACACACACATCATAGCAGCCACTACAAACAGCAATAGCACACACACATCATAGCAGCCACTACAAACAGCAATAGCACACACACATCATAGCAGCCACTACAAACAGCAATAGCACATAGATCAGAGCATCATTACAAGTGACAATAGAACACGCACATCAGAACATCATTACAAACAGCAATAGCACATACATACATACATCAGAACATCATTACAAATGGCAACAGCACATACACATCAGAACATCGTTACAAACAGCAATAGCACATATCAGAAGATTTTGCAAACAGCCATAGCACACACATGGGAACATTATTACAAATGGCATTAGCGCACATCAGAACATTACAAACAGCAATAGCACACACATCAGAACATTATTACAAACGGCATTAGCGCACATCAGAACATTACAAACAGCAATATCCCACGCACCAGAACATAATTACAAATAGTAATAACACACACGCACGTCAGAACATAATTATAAACAGCAACAGAGCACATCTGAACATCATTACAAATAGTAATAACACACACGCACATCAGAACATAATTATAAACAGCAACAGAGCACATCTGAACATCATTACAAATAGTAATAACACACACATACAGGTCAGAACATAATTATAAACAGAAACAGAGCACATCAGAACATCATTACAAATAGTAATAGCACACACCCACGTCAGAACATAATTATAAACAGAAACAGAGCACATCTGAACATCATTACAAATAGTAATAGCACACACACACGTCAGAACATAATTATAAACAGAAACAGAGCACATCAGAACATCGTTACAAATGTATGACACATGCATCAGAACATCGTTACAAATGTATGGCACATTCATAACAAACAGGCAACGAAGGAGAGATTAAGTCTCACAAAACCTGCAGTCGTCGCTCATGAATATGGCTAACTTAAAAACAACTTACCTTGGCTTCTGGCTTTCATAAGGTCACCAGCTGATCAGACTGCGTGCACAAATATGTATCCGCAATTACTGATCGGTCACAAGCGAGTTAGGTGAACGAATTATCCTCGAACATTGTGGGTCATAACGTTGTGCTGGCGTTGACGCGTTCCGCATGGCGGGTCGCTCCAGTGGCGGGAGATTTCCTGCCCGCTGAAAGCTGAAAGCTTTGTGGCGGTGGGGTTGTCATAGTTCTACTTGTGGCTGGGGTCGGACAGGGTTGGCAAGGACACTTGACGGGCACAGAACGAGGAAAGTAAACATGGCGTGTGAAAGATCAGGGGACGCTGTATGTGCTAGAAATGTTGAGTATGTCGTCTTTCCAATAGAAGTAGACAAGCAGGTGTATGGGTCAGTTTCACGAAAAAACAATATGATAAAAGTGAGCAGGAACGAGAGTAGCAGAAATTAAGATCAGTACATATAAATATTTTACATCATTCCCATGCTGTTAAACGTCACATAGAGCTCACAAGCTAGTTCGCCAAGTTTTCCTGTTTCCAGCAAGCTTTTCAACCTCATCAATGAATTTTATGCTCACTAAACTGGTCTCTCTTAACAATGTCATCTTTAGAGTTTTTGTTTTTTTTTCATTACTATGATGATGATCCACATTCATTCATTCATTTGCACGTCCCTCACGGAACTTTGCCTCCCAAACAGCTCTCCTGTAGGCCTCTCGGTTGTGAGCAAGATGGTCTGCTGCTGCTGCATCCATTTGCAGATCGTTAACGATGTCTTGCAGCCATATTCGTTTTGGTCTTCCTCTCTTTTTCCCATTATGTATCCTTCCAATAGGGTCTTCTCTAAATTATCATGACGTTTAATGTGTCCAAAATATTTAAGTTTTCTCTCTTTAATCCTCTTTACTAGCCAGCCTTCTTCAATATTAAGCTCTTGTAGTATAGATATATGTTCTTTTTTTGTGTCCACGATATTTGAAGAACTCTTCTGTAGCATTTACATTCAAAGCCATTTATGTGTTTCTCAGCTGTTTTGTTAAATGTCCAGGTCTCACAGGCATATGTTGCGATGGGAAAGATGCATGTCCTTAAAAATCTTATTTTTGTGATTCTGTCTGCTCCTCTCCACAGATTCTTTATTTGTTTTACTTTCTGAAGAGCGATAGATGTCTTCCTTTTAATTTCTCTCATTGTATCTCCATTATTAGTTAGTAGTGATCCAAGATATTCAAAACTCTCCACTTTTTCCAGTTTTTTCGTCATTGATACATATTTCAGCTGCCTTGTTTGTTTTGTCAGTTGTCATCAATTTAGTTTTCTTTGCATTAAGATAGAGGTTCTGCTCTTCGCTGTTCTTACGGACTGACATAATTAGTTTTTCCATTCCTTTTTTGTGCTGTGGACAGTAACACTGTGTCATCAGCATATCTAATCTCTGGTACTTCATAACCTCCAATTGTTATGGCATCGTAATATTCTTTGTCTACATCTTCTCTAACATTCCTCATTATATTTTCAGTATACAAGTTAAATAAGTAAGGTGACAATATGCACCCCTGACAGACTCCTTGTTTTATGTCAAACCAAGTTGTTGTTTCATCATTTATTCTTACTGCTGCTTGTTGGTCTAGATACAGAAGTGATGTAAACTGTATCAAATGTGTTGGAAATCCCATTTTTTCCATTATTTCTCAAAGTTTCTGGTGTTGTACACAATCAAATGCCTTTGAGTAGTCTATAAAGGATAAATATAGATTCACATTAAAATCTCTGCATTTCTCTATTATTAATCTTAGATTGAATATATGATCTCTTGATCTTCTTCCTTGCCTGAAACCAGCTTGTACCATATTGACTTCTTCTTCTATTTTCTTTCGAAGTCTACACATTATGACTTTTAACATAATTTTACTGGCATGACTAATCAGGGCAACAGTTCTGTAGTTTGTGCATAATTTCAGGTTACCCTTTTTTGGCAGTGGTATGAATACAGTTCTTTTCCATTCTTTTGGCCAAATACCTGAATGCCATATCTTGTTCCCAAACAACTGCTTGTTGGTTAAGAGAAAGCTGCGAAACTATTTGCAAGAAACGTGCCTATATTTATTTTGGAATACATCAGTAAACTTCCAAGTGATTCCAAAGACAAGCTGCTTCTTTCTTTGCTCCACCACCTTTGGGTTGGTGAGAAAAGTCGTTCAACATTAGCATTATGGTACAGAATAGAAAAAAAATACTACCTTTAGAAGCTCTGAGTAATACAGAATGTTTATGGAGTTGTGAGAATACTTAGTCCGCCACTGATTCATCTAAAGAGTTGTGAGAATACTTGGTCCGGCACTGATTCACCTAAAGAGTTGTGAGAATACTTAGTCCGGCACTGATTCACCTAAAGAGTTGTGAGAATACTTGGTCTGGCACTGATTCACCTAAAGAGTTGTGAGAATACTTGTTCCGGCACTGATTCACCTAAAGAGTTGTGAGAATACTTGGTCTGGCACTGATTCACCTAAAGAGTTGTGAGAATACTTGTTCCGGCACTGATTCACCTAAAGAGTTGTGAGAATACTTGTTCCGGCACTGATTCACCTAAAGAGTTGTGAGAATACTTGGTCTGGCACTGATTCACCTAAAGAGTTGTGAGAATACTTGGTCCGGGACTGATTCATTTTGGAATCTAAAAGTTGGGTAAAACCAAAGTTATGTCCCACAGAATGTGTTAAGTATTAGTTTACATTTCATTCCCCCTTACGTCATCTGCTTGTAGATCACGTGCTGGCCATGGAGCTCGCGGGAAGTAGAGACTGGTCAGATGGTCAAGGCTGGCAAGTCAAGCTTTCTGTGGAGTAGTCAGGGTCTTAGATTGTGTGTGTTAGAGTAGGACGTAGTTTTGTAGGTAGGAACCTTGTCTGTGTCTCAGTTGTTGGCAGTGGTTTTTATAGTATAGAATAGTGAATCTAGTATGTGGTAGGAGTCTGTTGGCGTCGAAGCCTTCTTGACGTTAGAAGACGCATGGAATCATATATGTTGTTTTGCTGGAGTAACGTCATGTCGCGTTATTTAGAATTGTCACTGGCACCGTTTTCCACTCATCTTCGTTGCCATTATGTCACCATTTGCATCATGTATAGCCATTATAATCTACACCGCAGCTACTTGTGTTGCCACAGAGTACTTGTCAGATCCTGTGAAAGTTGCTCTGTAAGCGTATAGTATGCAGACACCAAGTAGACTCCAAGCAGGCACTAAAGCCGACGAGGAAGCAACGACAAAAGAGATGGACCTCGACTGTTTGAAAGAGAGAAATCTTGACTGTCTGTCGTTGATACACTGGTTAATACCATGGAGTCAAATTACAGTGGAGGTTCAAGCTCACAGTCACTAAGGGATAACACTAGTGAAATGTAGGGAGAAGTCAGACATACGAAATAAGCATAACAAGCAGAACAGAATTAGAATAATGTATAACTAATTCTACCTATATAATTAAAAAGTGGATAACCAGCGCCAATTCTGGCTTAACCTGAAGAGTGGTGAATTCTTCAGATTTGCTGCCATTCACAAACTTGTTCCGGCTGATGAGCTCCTGGAAGCACTTCACGTCACGATGGCCGCGCCCGAATCCAGGATATATCTGATGGAGAATTCAACCTTGTTTCGCTCAAGTTCTTCTTCAAGTTGCATCCACATAAAGCAAGAAAACTCCATCAATTTTTCCAGGTATTCTGTGTAACTGTTATATTTACTTCTGTACAGAAGTAAAACAAATAAAGAATCTATGGAGAGGAGCAGACAGAACCACAAAAATAAGATTTTTAAGGGCATGCATCTTTCCCATCGCAACATATGCCTGTGAGACCTGGACACTTAACGAAACAGCTGAGAAACGCATAAATGCCTTTGAATGTAAATGCTACAGAAGAGTTCTCCAAATATCGTGGACACAAAAAATAACAAATATATCTATACTACAAGAACTTAATATTGAAGAAGGCTGGCTAGTAAAGAGGATTAAAGAGAGAAAACTTAAATATTTTGGATATATTAAACGTCATGATAATTTAGAGAAGACCGTATTGGAAGGATACATAATGGGAAAAAGAGAGGAAGACCAAAACGAATATGGCTGCAAGACATCGTTAACGATCTGCAAATGGATGCAGCAGCGGCAGGCCATCTTGCCCACAACCGAGAGGCCTACAAGAGTGCTGTTTGGGAGGCAAAGTTCCGTAAGGGACATGCAAGTGAATGAATGAATGTACAGAATTTGGACCACTCTTCATCAATATCTTTATACTTTTCTGATACCTGGCTCTTAACTTTTCAAAAATATAAAATTCGTCTCCTTACTTTCAGATGTTCAGTCAGCATGACTTGACTTGACATTACGTGACTTGATATGACGTGACTTGACATTACGTGCCTTGATATGACTTGACTTGACATTACGTGACTTGACATGACTTGACTTGACATGACGTGACTTGATATGACTTGGCTTGACATGACGTGACTTAATATGACTTGACTTGACATTACGTGACTTGATATGACTTGACTTGACATGACTTTTACAACTCTTCCCTCCCAAATCCTTCAAAATGTGAATAAAGGCACTATAATGTGTAGTGGAATGAGATAACTATGATGTGTAGTGTAGTGTAGTGGGATGAGAGCACTATGTTATGTAGTGTAGTGGGATGAGATCACTATGATATGTAGTGTAGTGGAATGAGAGCACTATGATATGTAGTGTAGTGGAATGAGAGCACTATGATATGTAGTGTAGCGGAATGAGATCACTATGATATGTAATGTAGTGGAATGAAAGCACTATGATATGTAGTGTAGTGGGATAAGAGCACTATGATATGTAGTGTAGTGGGATGAGAGCACTATGATATGTAGTGTATTGGGATAAGAGCACTATGATATGTAGTGTATTGGGATGAGATCACTATGATATGTAGTGTAGTGGGATGAGATCACTATGATATGTAGTGTAGTGGAATGAGATCACTATGATATGTAGTGTAGTGGAATGAGAGCACTATGATATGTAGTGTAGTGGAATCAGAGCATTATGATATGTAGTGTAGTGGAATGAGAGCACTATGATGTGTAGTGTAGTGGAATGAGAGCACTATGATATGTAGTGTAGTGGGATGAGATCACTATGATATGTAGTGTAGTGGAATGAGAGCAATATGATATGTA
The DNA here is from genome assembly GCA_009760885.1 of Achatina immaculata. Taxonomy (NCBI): domain Eukaryota; kingdom Metazoa; phylum Mollusca; class Gastropoda; order Stylommatophora; family Achatinidae; genus Lissachatina; species Lissachatina immaculata. The sequence continues at coordinate 39,061,711 of CM019720.1, forward strand.
GTGTAGTGGGATGAGATCACTATGATATGTAGTGTAGTGGAATGAGAGCACTATGATATGTAGTGTAGTGGGAAGAGAGCACTATGATATGTAGTGTAGTGGGATGAGATCACTATGATATGTAGTGTAGTGGAATGAGAGCACTATGATATGTAATGTAGTGGGATGAGAGCACTATGATATATCGTGTAGTGGAATGAGATCACTATGATATGTAGTGTAGTGGAATGAGAACACTATGATATGTAGTGTAGTGGGATGAGAGCACTATGATATGTAGTGTAGTGTTAATGAGATCACTATGATATGTAGTGTAGTGGAATGAGAGCACTATGATATGTAGTGTAGTGTTAATGAGATCACTATGATATGTAGTGTAGTGGAATGAGATCACTATGATATGTAGTGTAGCGGAATGAGAGCACTATATGTAGCGTAGTAGGATGAGAGCACTATGATTGTAGTGGAATGAGAGCACTATGATATGTAGTTTAGTGGAATGAGAGCACTATGATATGTAGTGTAATGGAATGAGAGCACTATGATATGTAGTGTAGTGGAATGAGAGCACTATGATATGTAGTGTAGTGGAATGAGATCACTATGATATGTAGTGTAGTGGAATGAGATCACTATGATATGTAGTGTAGTGGAATGAGATCACTATGATATGTAGTGTAGTGGAATGAGAGCACTATGATGTGTAGTGTAATGGGATGAGATCACTATGAAATATAGTGTAGTGGGATGGGAGTACTATGATATGTAGTGTAGTGGAATGAGATCACTATGATATGTAGTGTAGTGGGATGAGAGCACTATGATATGAAGTGTAGTGAAATGAGATCACTATGATATGTAGTGTAGCGGAATGAGAGCAGTCTGGTATGTAGTGTAGTGGAATGAGATCACTATGATATGTAGTGTAGTGGAATGAGATCACTATGATATGTAGTGTAGTGGAATGAGATCACTATGATATGTAGTGTAGTGGAATGAGATCACTATGATATGTAGTGTAGTGGAATGAGAGCACTATGGTATGTAGTGTAGTGGAATGAGAGCACTATGATATGTAGTATAGTGGAATGAGATCACTATGATATGTAGTTTAGTGGAATGAGATCACTATGATATGTAGTGTAGTGGAATGAGAGCACTATGATGTGTAGTGTAGTGGGATGAGATCACTATGAAATATAGTGTAGTGGGATGGGAGCACTATGATATGTAGTGTAGTGGAATGAGAGCACTATGATATGTAGTGTAGTGGGATGAGATCACTATGATATGAAGTGTAGTGAAATGAGATCACTATGATATGTAGTGTAGCGGAATGAGAGCAGTCTGGTATGTAGTGTAGTGGAATGAGATCACTATGATATGTAGTGTAGTGGAATGAGATCACTATGATATGTAGTGTAGTGGGATGAGAGCACTATGATATGTAGTGCAATGGAATGAGAGCACTATGATATGTAGTGTAGTGGAATGAGAGCACCATGATGTGTAGTGGGATGAGGGCACCATGATGTGTATTGAGATGAGGGCACCATGATGTGTATTGAGATGAGAGCACCATGATGTGTAGTGGGATGAGAGCACCATGATGTGTATTGAGATGAGGGCACCATGATGTGTATTGAGATGAGAGCACCATGATGTGTATTGAGATGAGAGCACCATGATGTGTATTGAGATGAGGGCACCATGATGTGTATTGAGATGAGAGCACCATGATGTGTAGTGGGATGAGAGCACCATGATGTGTATTGAGATGAGGGCACCATGATGTGTATTGAGATGAGAGCACCATGATGTGTATTGAGATGAGAGCACCATGATGTGTATTGAGATGAGAGCACCATGATGTGTATTGAGATGAGAACACCATGATGTGTATTGAGATGAGAGCACCATGATGTGTATTGAGATGAGAGCACCATGATGTGTATTGAGATGAGAGCACCATGATGTGTATTGAGATGAGAGCACCATGATGTGTATTGAGATGAGGGCACCATGATGTGTATTGAGATGAGGGCACCATGATGTGTATTGAGATGAGAGCACCATGATGTGTAGTGGAATGAGAGCACCATGATGTGTAGTGGAATGAGAGCACCATGATGTGTATTGAGATGAGAGCACCATGATGTGTAGTGGAATGAGAGCACCATGATGTGTAGTGGAATGAGAGCACCATGATGTGTAGGATTAAGGAAATGCCTTACCAGATCGACCGGAGGAGGAATAAATGACCTTGGCCTAACTCCCAAAGTGCCAGGGATAAACTCTCTTTTCTGGTGCCAGGGAATAGTTTCTTAGTGAAATTATTATTAATTATTTCAAGGAGTTCTCCCAAGTTCTTTTCCTTACATTTGGAGCAGCACACTAACATCATACAACCCCCCCCCCCCCCGGTCTTTTTAATTAACACAAGAAGTTATTGAATGAAAACGTTCGATGATGATTGTGGAATCAAGGATGTATAACAAGATGTTGATGGTCTTGTTCTTTCTGTCTGTACTGTTGGTGTGTACAGTGTGTTAATGGGGCTTTACTTAGGCCGCATCGTATCGTAGTGATCACGTTACGCACGTGAATAACAGGGTAGACTTTCATCTTGATCTTCGAGAGTTGAGGTTACTGGACTAGTTATACACAGAATTCCAGCTCTCACTCTCACTTGCTGGATTAGTTAAACACTGTTCCAGACAAACTTCTCATCCAGGCTCGTCAAAACCTCACGTTGACGACAACTCTTATAGATAGTCAAGTAAATCCTGGGTAACGGTGACTTGGAACATTTATTGATGGAAGGATGATAATGTTGGTGAAAATAACGTTAAATCTGACTGCCGGCTGGTTATCCCTGCCATGTGGCCAGTCCATTCATATGTACAACTGCAGTACAACTATAACGTTCATATGTTCCACGAAGACATCACACACTACAACCATAACGTTCATATGTTCCACGAAGACATCACACCGCACAAAAAACGTCCACAAAGTTACACTTTCAAACCAAGACTGACCCACGCACTCAGCCTTGCCCCCACAATTTCCTGTCACGGGTTTTGCAGCCCCCGTGACTTTCTCGAAGGATCTAAACAGGAGAAAGTTCAAAAAGAAAAACCCATAATAATGCGCTTACTATCAAGCCAACAGTTGTTACACGAATACTGCTATAGATGATGATGATGATGATGCAAGAATCTCATTAATAAAATCTACAACATTGTCCTTGGGTGATTCTGTCCATGAACTGCAGTGAGAACAACTATTCCATAATTCATTATATATTGTCAAGGATGAGTCACACTGCCAGTCTCTTGTTTTGACTAAGGCAAAGCTTTCTGACCGTTAACACACTTCAGATTAATCTAGGACATTAGTGACAATTCTCGTCTGCTATTTGCGGATTCAGTTAATCACCCTTCTTGATACTCCATCGACCTTGGATCAGAGCTTCTTGTCATTGACAGTTCCCACAGTCTTAGTTGCGTCCTTCCATCTTGAAGCCTGTCTGTCTGCTCGTCCCATCTGTCTGTCCTGTCCCAGACCTTCTCCTTGTATGTCATCTCTGCTACTCATCTAAAGGATCTACACAAATTACCTACTTGTTTTTTTCAAAACCTGTTCTGTCTCCGTGTGCTTCTTTCACACCTAAACTGAACTGAAAGGGGAATTCCCGACGGCGGGTAACTGTAATAGAATATAATAGGTAACTTGGTTGTATAGAAATAAAATAGTAGTCTCCCCTGTAAAGAGTTAATTTTGGATGCTTTTAGGCGTGCGCAGTGGGAAAATCTGTTGTAAAGTTCGCACGTATTTGCACTCATGGTGAACGAATTTGGAAGAGACGCCCTGAAAATAGGCAGCCGAGAAGAAAAGACGGTTGAGACGGGCAAGAGAGAAGGTTTCAGTAATGTAGGCACGCAAGTTTTTCTTCAGAGTCAGTATTTTAGTTGGGCCTCGAAATAGTAGAACATAGATTGTAGTGTATCATTTGTAGGAATGCTTAGTATTGGTTAAATTTGTTCTTTTTATAACAGTTTCTTCTGAATTCAGTTTTTGAGAGAGTATGTGGTATTATCTGTTGTAAGAAACAAAAATGTCCTTCAATATCCTTGCCATGTGAGAGGTCGTCCCATGGCCACGTCAAGTAGTCTAGACACTATTTCATGCATTTGTGAATTCCTTCAGTCTTTTCACGTCACTTCCATTTGGCAACTTCCACTAACAAATGTGGTTTCATCAATAAATCCGGTCTATTGTAACGTCTGGAGTTAGGTGATTATTGACTTATGTTTTCTATCGCAGCTGTGGAGTTGGTGTGAACTGCCTTTCGAAGCCCAGAATAGTGTACAAATTATGGACGGAGAAATACAGTTCACGTGAAGACCTATATATAAAGGAAAAAGCTTGTGGGAAGAGTCACACTGAGCATAGCCAGCAGGCAAATGACAGCCAAGTTCCATCTCCTCTGTGGTGTGTGATATGGAAATACTTAGCCCCAGCCGCCCAAAATATTGTGTTATAATCACAATTATATATATATATATATATATATATATATATATATATATATATATATGTGTGTGTGTGATTCATGATGATTGATGTTCTCTGAATGACACGGGGGTGCCATCATGGTATTAATTTCACGTGAATTTCATGAAGGTGAGAAGAGAACAGAAAAACCAGAGGATATGGCATGGAGCTAATTTAGTCTTGTCTATGTTAGCCTCAGCCAACCTCAAAATGTTTGATTCAAATGTACTGTGGATTATATGATGTGTCATAATCATACTGTGCTGTTGGATTATTGTCACTTTCATCGTACATGAAGATTTCGCTGATTCTGTTGAGTCTTGTCATTTTTGGATGGGCATACCTAGGTCCATCATACCATATATATATATATATATATATATATATATATATATATATGCTATTCAGTACATAGGTACAAAAGTGAAATATTGTTATTCAGTGCATGGGCACAACAAGTGAAATATGCTATTCAGTGCAATGGCACAAAGGTGGAAATATGTATTCAGTGCATTGGGTACAAGGAAGTTTTATATGAGATAGGGGATGGGGATTTCACCAGTGGCTGAAATGTGTCACCAGTTCATCGGCACAATATTGAGGTATATGTATACTTGCTTAGTAGGGCCAGAGGAGCACAGGCCAATCTGGTCCACTGATTTAGTTGGTACTTAGTTAGGGATAATTCACTGTATTTTTGTCATGCCTTGTTATTATCATGATGATACATGTTATGTCCTGTGTATGTAATGTCTGTCTGTGGTAGCGTCACTATGATATATGTAAAAAAGGTAAAGGTAAAGGTAACCCTGTCATGCCTTAGAAGCACATAGCGATATGGTGTTAGTGCCCATATTTTCCTTGACCTGTCAGCACACTAGAGGGTGATATGGTCAGTATCACACCTGGCCGCCTTTCCTTCCCCAACTCCAGAAGAAGTTGGGTACCCATTTCTACAGCTGGGGGTGCCTCCGGTCGGATTCGAACCCCCCACCTTCGCCATGAGAGACCAATGCACTAACCACTTCGCCACTCAGACACCCATGACATATGTAGAGAGTGTAAATAAATGGATGTAAATTGATTTGCTGACTTGGTAATATGTATTTCATGTTGATGTGATGTATGAATGTGTGTAAGATGCTGAATTAACTGGCATGCAGTATCCTTGGAGGGGAGAATCTGGGTTGGCGGTCATGGAGGTCGCGAGATCTTGGACATACAGTATGGTTGTACATGCCAAGGGAATGCCTGAAACAGCTGGGGTGATCAATTTCTTCCCAATCTATCTTTCAGAAACGGCAGAAAACAACTTGGCGTAGAGACACGTGCAAGAACAACAGCACTGTCTTTCAGAAACGAGAGAAAACAACTTGACGTAGTGATACAAGCAAGAACAGCACTATCTTTCAGAAATGGCAGAAAACAACTTGGCTCATTATGAATAGAAATTGGGCGTTCATGTCTAATTCCATTTGTAATGGTTTCCACACCACTTTTGAATTGTGAATACCACCTGAATATCTGTGCATGAGATAAACAATTATCTCCTAAACAATTATCCCCATAAACTTGTCTCATCAATTCAACAGTTTCAGTGGCACTTTTTCCGAGTTTTAAACAGAATTTGTTAGCTTTTGCTCCATGCTGATTACATGACGATGCACCTCTAACTAGGTGAACAAAATGGCGGCTTGTCGTCTGCTTATCGGGTGGCAATGAAAAGTTGTCAGATCACTGATGGTTGCCTCTTTGGATTCCATGCTTTGCGTCATAGATGGCATTTTTGTCTTGGTCATAATAAAATCAGTCTCATTACTTAATTGTAGGGCCTTGTATGTATAACAGATAGTTACATATGATTAGAAGGGATGATTAATACTTGTAACTGAGTTAACCTATTCTGCATATGTATAGCATATAGCTGCATTTGACAGTAATAGAAGATCACATATATATAATGCCAGAGTTTACCTAAACTATACATGTGCAGCGAGGAGTCGCACATGATAGAAACAGATGATTGTATATGTAGTGGACATGGGCTGTGTGTAGCTGAATGTCACAGGAAGTGAAGTTTGATAGGTGGAGTCAGAGTATGAAGATGTATGTTGAGAGTTGATTATTATCTTAGACTCAGACTTGGAGTTATAATATAGATTAGTTATAGTAGAAAGGTTTTCTTTTTTGAGAGTTCTGACAGGCAAAACTCTACTTTTTGGGAAGGGGGAATATTGTTACAGTATTCTATTAACTGTGGAGAACATACCTCCAGCAGCTTTAGGGTACAAACAGGAGTGAAACAGGGATGTGTACTATCACCAACATTATTTATCTTGGCAGTAGACTGGTTAATGAAGGAGGCAACATCAGACAAATGCAGAGGATTACAATGGACCCTTGACACAATGCTGGAGGACCTTGACTTTGCGGACGACATTTGTCTATTATCAAGCAGTCACAAAGATATGCAAGATAAAATAAACAAGCTAACTCAGAATGCAAACAACGTGGGACTAAAGATCAACGTAGGAAAGACAAAGTTAATGAAGCAAAACGTGAACAACAGAAATGTACTCAGAGTAGATAGCAAGTTAGTGGAAGAGGTCAACGAATTTGTATACCTTGGCAGCAGAGTAGTAGAAAATGGAGACAGCACAGAGGACATCAACAGTAGACTTACTAGAGCAAACCAGGCTTTTGCAATGCTGCAGACTTTATGGAAATAAAAAAAACTAGGCATAAATATGAAAATCAGGATATTTAAGAGTAATGTTTTAAGTGTACTACTCTATGGAAGTGAATGCTGGAAAATCACCAAAACCATAGAGAACAAGTTGAATTCTTTCCAGACTAAATGTTTATGAAGAATTAGAAAAAATATTTTGGCCTAACACCATAAGAAATAACATCTTGTTAGCAGAAATGCAGATGAAACCACTGACAACAATTATTGAGGAAAGATGCCGGCGATGGTTGGGACATGTGCTCCGAATGACTGACAACTCACTACCAAAAATAGCACTAAGATGGACACTACAGGGGAACAGAAGTAAGGGTAGACCAAAAGAGACATGGAGAAGAACAACAGAAAGGATGTTGAGCAATAGAGGGCTCACCTGGGCAAGAGCAAAAAAAAAAAGGCGAAGGACAGGCATTTGTGGAAAACCCTTGCGGAAGCCCCATGTGCCCTGGGCACTTAAGGTTCAGAGAGAGAGAGAGAGATTCTCTTAACTATGGAATATAAGCAGTATTGGTACTCAGGAAACAATTAATAGAGTAAGTACCCATGTTTGAAAGGTTTTTTGGCTGAGAGTGTAGGCGGGGGTCTTGAGATAAGCGTGCAGCTTGAAAAAACTGAGTGGGTAGGAATAATATAAATACCACTCACGATTATCAAAAGGGGTGCTTTACAATGTGTTAGAAGAAGAAGCCTTACATGTTTGTTTTGAGTGTCTTGTTGAAGACATAGTTTTTTTCTGTAGTTACAGTTTTTGGCAGATGTAGTTTCTAGATAAGATGAAGTGATTTGGTTGAGACAGTTGAAGGTGGTAGCTGGAAGAGTTTTTCTGTGGGAACTCTTGTAAGGATGTCTTTTATTGTTCAAGTAAATGGTAAGTTTTTTTCTCCCATTTGGGTAGAATACTTCACGCCAGGAACTGAGACTGTAACTGTCATTGTAAACATCTTACCAGCCTGATGGGCTACTTTTCATCCTCATAATTTCATCCCTCATTTTACCCATCAATAAACTTGTGTCTGATTATAAAAACTACACCACTGGCTTTGTTGAAACTCTCACTGTTTGACAAGTTTTGTTTATGTTGGAAGACTGCCAAGTTCAATTACTTGCAGCACATAATATTCCTCTGTGGACTTAATACTATTGTACCATATTAAATTGTCTGGCCAATACAGTTTGTGACTACCCAGTCTGTAAACATCCAGTGATGATGATTCGTTCTGTAGTGAGATGGGCCTTACTTGCGCACTGAATTTTCAAGTGAACTGATTCTTTTATAGGCATTCAATAACATTGTCAGTGAGCTTTGTGTTCAGTAAGTTTCACAGGATTCTCGTGAACATGTCATGAGTTATTGTCAAAAATACTGTTTTGACTAGTGTCGCTTTTCTGTGCTCATGAATCATCTGCTGAGTACAGCTCAGGTCAGCACGTGAAGTTGATGTCCAAGTGGATGTTTCAGGCAATTTGTCCTTGTCTGATCAGCAAACTTCAGTTTAAACTGAAACATCGTATTTGTTGCATTTCTTTTTTTTTTTTAAAGTATAGGATCTTACATCCTTCCCATGCTGTTAAACATCACATAGTTGTTTGCAAAGTTTTCTTGTTCTTGGTGAGTCTTTCTAACAATGCCAGTTTTACCTGTACAGCATCTTTTCATTATAAAGTCTATGGCAATTCCAAAAATCAAGGAGATAATATACATCCTTGTTTCATGCCTGTTTCAATCTGAAACTTCTCGCTCATCCCTTCTTCTGTTTTGACTACACAAACATATCCATTGTAGAGATCCTTAATGATGCTGACAATTTTAGATGGTATTCCATATAGTCTTAAAATTCTCTACAATGAATCTCTCTGTATGATATTAAATGCTTTTTTAAAGTCTACGAAGTTCAGTATTAATGGTTTCTGCTTTTCAATATGTTCTTCAAGTATTATTCTTAAAGATCTGGTCGAGACAGCTTCTCCCTTTTCAAAATCCTGCCTGCTCTTCTCTCATTGCAATATCCACTACATCCTTAATTCTATTCAGAATCACTTTACAAAATACCTTTGACACAACTGATAGTAAGGTTACACCTCTCCAGTTATTACAGTCACTGAGGTTGCCTTTTTTTTTTTTTTTGTGAGTATTTTAACAGTGATTCACTTTTTCCATTTAGAAGGGACCTTTTCCTCTTTCCAAATTTTATTAAACATTCTCTGTAGTTGGCTCATGTTGTCACTGTTAACAGGTTTTAACATTTCGACTTTTATTTCATCTTCACCTGCAGCTTTGTTGTTAGCCATTAAATTCACTGCTGTTTCAATTTCATTAAGTGTAACTTCATCTAAGCTGACATTTAGTTGTGGGACTGGTAAATTAGTTTCAAGATCTATTAATTCATTTGGGTGTGGTCAAGTATAGGATAGGTTGAAGAAAAAGAGAGAATATTGGGGAGTATAGATGAGAAAATATTAATGTACACAATAAAGATGTGGAAGTAGTCACATGTAAAAAAACTTCTGTATTAGTTAATGATTGAAATACATGAAAACATACATAAGACCGCAGCAAAAACGTCTGTACAACTTGACATTCACTCGGATACAAGCAGATCATTGCTGTATATTTGTGCAAGCTAACACCATCTTTGAAACATTCTTTCACTCCATCTCTCTTTCACACTCACTCATTCATACGCACACACAAAAAAACTAAATAAAAGTCAATCTTTTCATGAACATAGGAAGAAACAAATCTAACACACATTGTTACAACAATCTACATGCATCTGTGAAAAGAAAATCTGATGATGTTTGCTACAACTAGCTCACACCAAACATTAAATACATCACAAACTTCTTATACCATACATCAAACACTTAAAACTTCTAAAATCAAACATATCACCAACTTCTCACACCAAACATCAAGCACTTTTCTCACATCTAACATCAAATACATCACAAACTTCTCATATCCAACATCAAACACTTTCATCACAAACTTCTCACACCAAACATCAAGCATTTACTTCACAAACTTCTCACATCTAACATCAAATACATCACAAACTTATCGCATCCAACATCAAACTTCACACACTTCTCACACCAAACATGAAACACTTACATGACAAACTTCAGCAGCAGATAAAACTTGTGATCATACATAATATTTGTGCTAGGTGTTATCTTGACAGCAAAACCTGGCTGACAGTGACAACAACATACAGCCTTAGTTTGTTCTACTGTCATATTTGCTGTCTAAAACTAGTAATAAGACAATAAAAAAAGCTGTGACATTTGCTCATCTTCTAGCATGTATATTTTCTTACACTATATATCTACATAGTACACATGTTATATGTAAGGTACCATAAAATGTGCTACAAACATTTTACATACATAAAACATGACATATCAAATGTATTATATGGGCAATATATCTTAGGCTTTAGAGTTCAATAAAACACTACAGGAAACAGCAAAAGAGGTGCTGGGATATCAGAAATGGAGAAAAGAGGAATGGTTAAGCAAAACCACATGGGAAAAGAGAGCAAAGAAAAGAAATCAAGAAAAAATTACTGAACACCAAATCACAACGGCTAAAAGTTTTAAGTAATTAAGCACAAAAAGACAAAGAAGTGAAGGAATCATGCCGTCAAGATAAACGTCAATATTATGACAACTCAGCAGAAGCTGCAGAGAAAGCAGCATACACAAATGACATGAAAACCATATACAAAATCACAAAGCAGATGACAGGTAACTTCAACACAAGATGTGAGAGTGCAGTAAGGGACAACTGGTCAGTGGAGAAAGAGAAAAAATTGAAAGATGGAGGGAACACTTTAACACCCTACTAAACAGAACACAAGCAGCACAAACAATAGACATACCTGAAGCAAAACTAAACATCAAAACAGGACCAATAACAATAAGTGAAATAAAGGAGGCAATAAAGAAGCTAAAATCAGACAGGGCACCAGATGAAGATGAAGTGACTGCTGAGATGTTGAAAGCAGAAGAAACAGAAACACCAAAACAACTTTGCCGGATATTACAACAAATTTAGAATCTAGAAAAAGCCCCAGAGGAGTGGAAAACTGGCCTTATAGTAAAACTACCAAAGAAGGGTGACCTCAGAGATTGTGGGAACTGGAGAGACATTACCCTCCTGCCACTCACCAGTAAAGTATTTTTGCAGAATAATCATCAACAGAATTGTACTAGCACTTGAGGGAAAACTTCAGAAAGAGCAGGCAGGATTTAGGAAAGGAAGATCATGCATAGACCACATATATGTACTTAGACAAATATTAGAACAGGCAAATGAGTGACATAACATAACATATGCACTGTTCATAGATTTTGAGAAAGCCTTTGACAGTGTCAACAGAGATGCACTGTTGAAAATCCTAAGATGACATGGCCTCCCCCATAAGATAGTGAATGTAATCAAAGCCCTATATGAGGGTTTTCAGTGCAAAGTTATCTGTGGAGAACATACCTCCAGCAGCTTTAGGGTACAAACAGGAGTGAAACAGGGATGTGTACTATCACCAACATTATTTATCTTGGCAGTAGACAGGTTAATGAAGGAGGCAACATCAGACAAATGCAGAGGATTACAATGGACCCTTGACACAATGCTGGAGGACCTTGACTTTGTGGATGACATTTGTCTACTATCAAGCAGCCACAAAGATATGCAAGATAAAATAAACAAGCTAACTCAGAATGCAAACAACGTGGGACTAAAGATCAACGTAGGAAAGACAAAGTTAATGAAGCAAAATGTGAACAACAGAAATGTACTCAGAGTAGATAGCGAGTTAGTGGAAGAGGTCAACGAATTTGTATACCTTGGCAGCAGAGTAGTAGAAAATGGAGACAGCACAGAGGACATCAACAGCAGACTTACTAGAGCAAATCAGGCTTTTGCAATGCTGCAGACTATATGGAAATCTAAAAAACTAAGCATGAATACGAAAATCAGGATATTTAAGAGTAATGTTCTAAGTGTATTACTCCATGGAAGTGAATGCTAGAAAATCACCAAAACCATAGAAAACAAGTTGAATTCTTTCCAGACTAAATGTTTATGAAGAATTAGAAAAATATTTTGGCCAAACGCCATAAGAAATATCTTGTTGGCAGAAATACAGATGAAGCCACGGACAGAAATTATTGAAGAAAGACGCTGGCAATGGTTGGGACATGTGCTCCGAATGACTGATAACTCACTACCAAAAATAGGACTAAGCAGGGGAACAGAAGTAAGGGTAGACCAAAAGAGACATGGAGAAGAACAACAGAGAGGATGTTGAGCAAAAGAGGGCTCACCTGGGCAAGAGCAGAAAAAAAGGCAAAGGACAGGCATTTGTGGAAGCCCCATGTGCCCTGGGCACTTAAGGTTCAGAGAGAGAGAGAGAGATAGAGAAAGAGAGATAGAGATATCTTAGGCTTATATTGTGTGTGTGTGGGGGGGGGTGGTGTCAGAGTGGATGTAATGGGACAATGGGGCTGGATGTCAGTGGTATAGTGAGGGCCAGAGAGAAAGAGATGAGAAGATGGGAGTGAGGGTCAGAGATAAAGATAGTGGATGGGAGTGAGGGTGGGTTAGAGAGGAAGTGATGAGAAGATGCGGGTGGGGGTCTGAGAGGAAGAGATGAGAAGGCTGAGGTGAAGATCAAAGAGGAAGTGATGAGAAGATGAGGGTGGGGGTCAGAGAGGAAGTGATGAGAAGATGAGGGTGGGGGGCAGAGAGGAAGTGATGAGAAGATGAGGGTAGGGGGCAGAGAGGAAGTGATGAGAAGATGAGGGTAGGGGGCAGAGATGAAGTGGTGAGAAGATGAGGGTGGGGGTCAGAGAGGAAATGGTGAGAAGATGAGGGTGGGGGTCAGAGAGGAAATGGTGAGAAGATGAGGGTGGGGGTCAGAGAGGAAATGGTGAGAAGATGAGGGTGGGGGTCAGAGAGGAAATGGTGAGAAGATGAGGGTGGGGGTCAGAGAGGAAGAGATAAGAAGATGAAGGTGGGGGTCAGAGAGGAAATAGTGAGAACCAAAGGATAAAAAAAGGTCCTTGGGGATGCTTGAGATATGACCTGACAAGAGAAAGTTCAACAAAATCTGAAAAGCAATGGCTTATACTAGATGATTTAAATGTGAAGAAAATATACTAGACATATAGTTACCTATCTAGGGTACACACACATACAAAAAATATACCAGACATATAGCTTACCCATGGTACACATATATACAGCCCAGATAGTGTATATTACAAAAGTGACCTGCACACAGCTTTATCTCATTAAGAAAAAAGAAGTGTCAGTTTGGCTTACCAGAACAAGGAAATATAAACATAAATTTAAACATACAAAATGAAATAAAGAAGACAACAGCTATAGCATCACTGACTATTCTCTCTCTACAAGGCCAGGAAAGTTAGTTGTCACTATTCTCTCTCTACCAGGTCAGGAAAGTTAGTTGTCACTATTCTCTCTCTACAAGGTCAGAAAAGTTAGTTGTCACTATTCTCTCTCTACAAGGTCAGGAAAGTTAGTTGTCACTATTCTCTCTCTACAAGGTCTGGAAAGTTAGTTGTCACTATTCTCTCTCTACAAGGTCAGGAAAGTTAGTTGTCACTATTCTCTCTCTACAAGGTCAGGAAAGTTAGTTGTCACTATTCTCTCTCTACAAGGTCAGGAAAGTTAGTTGTCACTATTCTCTCTCTACAAGGTCTGGAAAGGTATTTGTCACTATTCTCTCTCTAAAAGGTCAGGAAAGTTAGTTGTCACTATTCTCTCTCTACAAGGTCTGGAAAGGTATTTGTCACTATTCTCTCTCTAAAAGGTCAGAAAAGTTAGTTGTCACTATTCTCTCTCTACAAGGTCTGGAAAGTTAGTTGTCACTATTCTCTCTCTACAAGGTCTGGAAAGTTCTGTTCGTCTTCTACAAAAAAACACAGTAAACATGTGAGCCTGCTTTCCAATGCCCTTATGTTAAAAACAACTGTTAAGTTTTTGCTATAGAAGAGCAAACCTCTACAGTCTGCTTGACTTAAGCAGTTCATTTCAGACTTCCTTTTAACTCTATTTAAAACAGTCTGGTCGAGACTAAAGACAAAAAAAATGTGCCCAGCACTGGTCATGTGACATGACATGCTGTCTAAGCAGAAGAATCTTCTACACAGAAATGGGTTCACCCAATGATGCTGCTGCTAAACTGATGGTCATATACTAACTCTCTGCTATCAGAAGTGACACATCCCCTCTATACAATAGCTTCATCCAAATATCCAATGTTTCTGCTAAAATAAATGTGTTTTTGCAGGAATGTCAGGATACAGGCAAACCTTCCATGTCTCTGCTAATCTGATGTCAATGAAAACAGACCTTGGAACTAGATGAGGTCTACATGTCTCACTCTTCATAGTTGCTGTGAGACTGAAGGTGACAACTCTCTCTAAACTTAACATCTCATACTTCACAATTAACCAGCAATTCACTGACAGCAAAAAAAAACAACAACAAAAATACTAGCATAAAATGCTTCATCTATCACTATCAGGTTGCTTGTACTCCTCATGCTGGAAGACTATACCATCTCTCTCACAGGCTGCAGTCTGAGCCAGTCAGTTCTGTTTTGTGACCATAAATTACTGGCTCTCTCAAGCATCACACTACATCAAATGCTGGCTCTCTCAAAACATCACACTACATCAAATGCTTGGCTCTCTCAAGCATCACACTACATCAAATGCTTGGCTCTCTCAAAACATCACAGTACATTATCAAATGCTGTGCTCTCTCAAGCATCACACTACATCAAATGCTTGGCTCTCTCAAAACATCACAGTACATTATCAAATGCTGTGCTCTCTCAAGCATCACACTACATCAAATGCTTGGCTCTCTCAAAACATCACAGTACATTATCAAATGCTGTGCTCTCTCAAGCATCACACTGCATCACATGCTTGGCTCTCTCAAAACATCACAGTACATCATCAAATGCTGTGCTCTCTCAAGCATCACACAACATCAAATGCTGGCTCTCTCAAAACATCACAGTACATCATCAAATGCTGTGCTCTCTCAAAACATAACAGTACGTCATCAAATGCTGTGCTCTCTCAAAACATAACAGTACGTCATCAAATGCTGTGCTCTCTCAAAACATAACAGTACATCATCAAATGCTGTGCTCTCTCAAACATCACAATACATTATCAAATGCTGGGCTCTCTCAAACATCACACTACATCAAATGTTGCACTCTCTCAAAACATCACAGTACATTATCAAATGCTGGGCTCTCTCAAAACATCACAGTACATCATCAAATGCTGGGCTCTCTCAAAACATAACAGTACATCAAATGGTTGGCTCTCTCAAACATCACAGTACATCAAATGGTGGGATAACTTGAATCACAGTGAGAATCACATGTAATCATAATCTCAACCAGCGTGTTCTACGCACAGAATCACACAATCAGAAGCTCAACCAGGATGTTCTACACACACAGAACACAAATACTCAAACTGTAAAATATGTAATAATTAAATGAGTGTCAGTGACATGAATCAAGACTGATAGTGAGTGGTGGGAGTCTTCATCTCTCACAGCTACTGTTAACTGTAATCAGAGACTGGCATTCCCTTATGGGCTCCACCTTTCGTTCAAACACCCAATGAAGCATGCAAAAGCTGATGAAACCAGTCACACGTTGGTTCTGGATAATGCACTAAACCACTTCTTTCAGAAAAACCTCCACTTCCCTTCTTCTTCCCCAATGTGATGATTCTCCTGATGTGAATGTTGTCATTCAACTCGATGTCATCCTCCATTCGCAGCCTATCCCAGATGGCTGTTACAATCTCCTCCTTGTCCATTTTTGGGGTGCCCTGAATTGATACCATGCCTGCCAGCTTGTCCGCTTTCTCAGTGTCTTTCACATGACCTTAGCAGTATATCCATGTCAAATTAGATAACCAGATAACTAGAAACTGGAGCCACTCTCTGTCTTTCGATTCTCTGTAACCTACTTTCTAGAGTGTCACAAGGAGCCCATGTGAGATGTCCTGCTCCACCAACCAGGAAATTGTTTCTGATGCAGCCTGCACCGTCATTCTCATGCTCAAAGTGCTGGCTGCATAGGTTCCCGATTTACTAGCAACCAGTTTGTCGTTATGGTACACAACATAGCCCCAGCCACTTTTTAGGCCTCGTGCCACTGACCTGAATCTGTGAAGATCACGGGTCACGTGGTGGGGTGATGCTGAATCTGTTCCTGCACCTGGACTTCTGTTTTACCCCAAGCCAAGTCTCAGCACTCACAGCCAAGCTGGGTCACAACCTTCATTAGATTCTGCAGATTGACACTTTAGTCTACTCAGGTTTTAGGGGAATCTGCTCTGGGTCGCAGAACACTGACAGCGTCTCCTCTGCCTCCACCATTTCCCTCGCTTGATCTTTGCCGAGTTCAGCTATGGTGGGTGGGGGTGTGTGTGTGTGTGCGCGCGCACGCCATGCCGGCAATCTTGAGGTACATCTACACTGGCACAAACTTTAGCCTTACTTTCATGTATCCAGCAAGTAGCACACAGCTATGACCGGGATTCCCTAGTGCAGCCCAGAACTGCTCTCATGGCCTCATTTTGAATTCTTTCAAGCTTGATTATCTGAGCTGTGGATGAAGGCCGAGCCCATACTCAACCACAGACATCACCGACCCCTGCACCAGCAGGAAGCGTCCATTGTGGCAGTTCAGCACGTGCCATGGCCTTCACTGCACTGAGACTTTTCTTTGCTTTCTGGATAATCATGTTCAGGTGGTGGTTGAAAGATGGCCTTCAACAGAGCATGTGTTGCATGGCCAATACTGATTCCAACGGTGGAAAGAGGAGAACAATTAAACATAAACAGACAAGTGAATGTCTCACAGCACAACAGTCAAGTTATTATAAATGTCTTTTTCTGTCACACAACAGTCAAGTTATTGTAAATGTCTTTTTCTGTCATACAACAGTCAAGTTATTAGAATTGGCATGTGAATCTTCTTGTGTCAGATCACAAAAGTCAAGTTAGTAAAAATATCTCCTGTTACACACAAACTTATCATTCCTAATAAGGTACATCATACAAGAGAGTCTGTTGTGACAGTCTGCCACAAACTCTCTCTCTTTTACTGTGCTACTATACAGGACATAAACATGAAACAGTCTGCCACAAACTCTCTCTCTTTTACTGTGCTACTATACAGGACATAAACATGAAACAGTCTGCCACAAACTCTCTCTCTCTTATTGTGCTATCATGTTCTCTGAAACAACAACCTGGAGAAAAGTGGTAAACATTTTCATTGGTGAAAGTTTACATGACACAAAGATATTCTCTCAAACATCAGAACTTTTTTGTAACAGTGAAGTTTATAAGACACAAAGATGTTCTCAAAAATAAAAACTCTATATTGGTGAAGTTTACATGACACAAAGATGTTCTCAAACATCAAAACTCTGTATCGATGAAGTTTAAATATCAAAAATTCATTGCAAAAATAAAAAAAAGAAAGTTCACGATGCTGCTGGTGAAATTATCCGAGAAAAAAGCTGGCACTGAGAAGAGAAAGAGTGATCGTCCAGACAGGTCAGGGACACACAGAAAGCTTAATGCAGTCTTTTCAGCTTGTCTGACCTGTCAGCACTGCAACATTACCAGGATGGAGACAAGATCAAACAAGTGATGGAACTCACATGAGAGTACAACTATATGACTCTGTTGGTTGTACATATAAAAACTGCACAAAGATGTTACCAGTCCTATCAGCTCATGAACTGCTCATAAAATAGTCAACTTCATCTCTCACATTTCATTTCTACAACTCCAGCAATATCTGACAATTATATTACCTGCACCAATCTGGCAAAATTATTCTCAACATTTGCTAGAAACAAAAGAACTTTCTTATTTATATACTATAATAGTTATGAAGTGAACACAAAACTGGGAGAAAAGAACAAAAGAACACTCACTTTATTTTCTAAATGTAAACTAAGATATCTGTCCATTACAAACTTGCAAAGAAAAAAAGATGACAAAGATGATAAATCTCACCTTTTCGTCCACACGCACTCTTTCCATTTTATGTTGACTGACCAGCGGGTAGATATGCTCTATTGCTAGCTGAACATTCAGGACACTAGGAGCTGAAATATAAACATTTTATGCAGACTGACCAGTGGGTAGATTCAGGACACTAGGAGCTTGAACACAAAGAAATAGATGTTTTTATGTAATAGATAACTTGACATTTAGATACTGAGAGTAGCAGTGAACATCCCATACATTAGATAATAGATGACTGTATGACATTTAGATACTGAGAGCAGCAGTGAACATCCCATACATTAGATAATAGATGACTGTATGACATTTAGATACTGAGAGCAGCAGTGAACATCCCATACATTAGATAATAGATGACTGTATGACACTTAGATACTGAGAGCAGCAGTGAACATCCCATACATTAGATAATAGATGACTGTATGACACTTAGATACTGAGAGCAGCAGTGAACATCCCATACATTAGATAATAGATGA
This sequence comes from Achatina immaculata, assembly GCA_009760885.1. Lineage (NCBI taxonomy): Eukaryota > Metazoa > Mollusca > Gastropoda > Stylommatophora > Achatinidae > Lissachatina > Lissachatina immaculata. Next base: position 39,080,615 of record CM019720.1, read on the forward strand.
CTGTATGACACTTAGATACTGAGAGCAGCAGTGAACATCCCATACATTAGATAATAGATGACTGTATGACACTTAGATACTGAGAGCAGCAGTGAACATCCCATACATTAGATAATAGATGACTGTGTGACATTTAGATACTGAGAGCAGCAGTGAACATCCCATACATTAGATAATAGATGACTGTGTGACATTTAGATACTGAGAGCAGCAGTGAACATCCCATACATTAGATAATAGATGACTGTATGACACTTAGATACTGAGGATGGTAACTGCTTTCTCTGTAGACAGCCATGACGAAAACAAGCTACAGTCAAAGATGAAATGAAATGTCTGAAAAGTGTCAGAGTTGTGATGAGACAACATTACCTGTGACTGTAATACTGCCAGTAGAAAATATCTTCAGTGTGGCCTTTGGATCCTTGATTCGGTATGTCACACCAGGATGTAGTTCTGGTTCATAACTAGGACAAAATGATTGGCCCATGAATATCCCATAATTCCTGGCATGATCACTCACAAACTAACATAAAATTTTGTGATGGTTTCTACCTTCAACACAAGAAAGCACTATAACATATACACTGTCAGTCAGTCGATGGCATGTCCCTTGTGGAACTTTGCCATCCTAACAGCCCTCCCGTAGGCCTCTTGGTTGTAAGCAAGATGCCCTGCTGCTGATGTACTCATTTGCAGATTATCAACAATGTTTTGCAGCCATCTTGGCCTTGGTCTTCCTCTCTTTCTTTTTCCTATTATGTATCCTTCCAATATGGTCTTCTCTAAATTCTCATGACGTTTAAGGTGCCCAAAATATTTAAGTTTTCTATGTTTAATACTCTTTATTAGCCAACCTTCTTCAATATTAGGTTCCTGTAGTATGAATATATTTGGGTTTTTTTTGTGTCCATGATATTTGAAGAACTCTTTTGTAGCATTTACATTCAAAGGCATTTATGTGTTTCTCAGCTGTTTTGTTAAGTGTCCAGGTTTCTCTCTTGTATCTCCATTATTAGTTAGTAGTGATCCAAGATATTCAAAACTCTCCACCTCTTCCAATTTTTCCTCATTGATATATATTTCAGCTGCCTTGTTTGTTTTGTCAGTTGTCATCAATTTAGTTTTCTTCACATTAAGATAGAGGTTTTGCTCTTCACTACTCTTATGAACTAGTTTTTTCATTCATTTGTGTATTGTGGACAGTAATACTGTGTCATCAGCAGATCTAATCTCTGGTATTTCATAACTTCCAATTGTTATATCAGCGTTATATTCTTTGTCTGCATCTTCTCTAACATTCCTCATTATATTATCAGTGTACAATTTAAATAAGTAAGGGACAGTATGCACCCCTGATGGACCCTTTATTTTATGTCAAACTAAGTTCTTTCACCATTTATTTTCACTGCTGCCTCTTGGTCTAGATCAGCGGTTCTCAGACACTTCTGCTACATGGCCCACATTTAAAAGTGATACATTTTGTGGCCTAATGTGATGTATATTTGTATGGTATATATCTAATTTTATAAAGTATTATGTTATTTTCTCTACATGTTCAACTGCATATTCATTGATACACAAAAGTTATTTTCATTTACCTTTAAGTTGGATAGCATGTCTATTCTGGCTAGAATTTGTGACAAATACACTCAAAGATCATCCTCTACATTCATTCTTGAATGATATTTGGTTTTCATGGCAGTCAATGCAGAAAATAAAACTTCACATAAATAAGTTGTTGAAAAAGGTAGAAGAACTTTCATCGCCAGGGCTGACAAAAATTGATATTCCAGCGAAACAGTGCACCAAAAGGAAGAGATATCCACAGCAGGGTCATTAAATTTGATTTGTAATATGCGAATGTGAGACAGTTCCGCTAATTCTTCTTGTGCACGACCAGTTAATTCAGAGAATGCACACTGAAAAGGATTACAAATCCAATCGTACACTTTACTGTCTTCAGGCATGAAGTATTTGTCAAAATATTCAGTAAGAAATGTCAGATGCCCTTTTATTACACTAGTGACCCCTTCCAGAATCTCACCATTAACTTCACTTATCTTATCTTATATCTTATATCCTTCCCGTGCCGTTAGACGTCACATAGGGCTCGCAAAGTAGTTCGCCAATTTTTCCTGTCTTCGGCGAGTCTTTCAACCTCAACAAAGGATTTTATGCCTGTTAACTTGGCCTCTCTTAATAATGTTCTCTTCAGAGTTTCACGCGGTCTGCCCCTTTTTCTTCGGCCTGTTGTGTTCCACTTGATAGCTTGTTTTGGGATTCTCTGCTCATTTCTTCTCATCAAGTGGCCAACATATGTCCATCTCCTTTTCCTGATCACCCGTGAGACTGGTTGTTGTTCAGTCATCTGTCTTATCTCTGCATTGTTCTTGAATTCATTCCACTTGATGATATAAACTCACAGAACAAGTGAAACATGTCTTGTGATTTGTTCTTGAGTTGCACGCACCAAAGTCATAGTTTTTTCTTAAAGGCTGCAACTTTGTCGCATGTCTTGAGTATACTGGCATCTTTACCCTGCAGTGATATGTTCAAACTGTTCAAAAGGCTAAAAATGTCAGCAAGGTATGCCAGCATGGCAAGCCACTCAATATCAGCGACCTTACCTGCCAGGTCAAGATTGTGTTCTGTCAAAAATTGCAACAATTCTAAACGAAGCTCAAACACCCTTGCAAGAACTTTTCCTCTGAACAGCCAATTCACAGCAGCCAAGTGCAATAGGAGATGCGTGTGTTCTGCATCAGACTCAATACAAAGTTGTGCAAATAATGAACTGTTTACTGTTCTAGTTTTTATAAACTTTACAATCCGAACAGTCTTGGAGTACAGATCCCAGAGTTTCATTCAACTTCTGTGAAGCAAGTGCCTGACAATGGATCATGCAGTGGGTGCCTACAACCTGGGATGACGCTTGCTTTATGCCAGTTATAACACCACTGTTGCGGTCAGTCACTGTGGCAGTACCTTCAGTACAAACACCGATGCAATTCATTCACTGCAGTCCTGAACTTGTGAAAAAACATCATTTAAAACAAGAAATATTTCATCGGCCATCATTCTCACTGACAGTGGCTTGAAAAAAAGGAATTCCTCTTGCACACTATTTTGCCAACAATAGCGAACATAAACAAGCAGCTGTGACTCGCTGGTGATGTCAGATGACTCATCTAACTGAATAGCAAACTTAGTAGAGTGTAATCGTTCAGTTAGCTGTGTGACAATGTCCTCAGACATTTTAGATATTCTTCTGAGGACAGTATCGCTCAAGATGGGAATACTTGTTTTGTAGCATATTCTGAGCAGAACAATACATCATTAATCCCAAAACTGGCTGGCATGATAAGATCTTCTCCAATCACGTGCAGTTTCTTTGATATTGTGATTCTCTGTGCAATCAGGTATGATGCTTTAAGAATTTTTTCATTGAGAGTGGCTTGTTTTAAACACTATCTTCTGTTTACTATATTCCTCGGCTTTATATTCGACAAAATTCTTTGGTTTTATTCTGTAGATCTAGATGTCTTGTAGTTAGATGGTAACACAATTTCGTCGGCTTCACTGCCTCATTGGAGAGGATTTGCAAACAAATAACACACTGTGGCAGATTTTGGACATTTGTTGATGGAACAAAACCGTACTTAATATACTCCACATCATATTTTTGAGCATATTTAGTTTTACTTACACTCGTATATTAACGTCATCTCGATCACAGTGACTTTTGCTGCCACTACTATCAGTTTGTTTGTGCAAAGTCGAAGGCTTACATTTCACAAATCTATCCATTTTAGCACATAAATTTTAAAGTTTAAACAAAAAAAAGGCTATCCGAAAAGTCTCCACATTCACTACATGGGTAACTGGAATCCGTTGATTAGTCCAATACAAATTACACACAGCATCAAGACCGAATAGCGGCTCTCAAGCCAACGAAATATGATTTTTAAACTAAAACACAATTGTTGAGAATTATATTTCACTTCTGCTATCTCACAGAATCTACGACAACTGTTCTCTAAAATTACATTGTGAAACTGCACGTTTCAGCAACATGGTCAGAAAGACACCAGTGTTGCACTTAAAAAACAATGCCTTCTTTTTATGTACATCTCATTTCTGTTTGATGCTGAAAGAAACACTGTCTGGACCATCTTTTCTCCAATAGCCACACTGCAGACATACTAATAAAGCGACCTACAATTCTGCAGCTTGCATCCGTGCAGTCTACCGCTATGCATTGCATGAAAAATGCAGAATAATTTTTTATTATATCTAATTTTTTCTCTTTTTTTTTTGATGCTTTGAGACTTCAGCGCGGCCCACAATACTTATCACGGCCCACCTTTGTGCCACAGCCCATGGGTTGAGAACCACTGGTCTAGATACAGCAGTGATATTACTTGTATCAAATGTGTTGGAAATCCCATTTTTTCCATTATTTCCCAAAGTTTCTGGTGTTGTACACAATCATATGCCTTTGAATAGTCTATAAAAGATAAATATAGATTCACATTAAATTCTCTGCATTTCTCTATTATTAATCTTATATTGAATATATGATCTTTTGATTCTCTTCCTTATATACACTGTAGATGTACTAAACTGTTGTAAAACTAAATGTGGTTCTTTATGTTGTGGAAATGCAGAAAACTGATCATAAAATACAAAACAGAATTTTGGGAAAACTTAAGTAAGCACAGTAAGAAACAGTGAAACACAAGACTTAACTGACATACACCTGGGGCTAAATAATACTTAACTGACATACACCTGGGGCTATATAAGACTTAACTGACATACACCTGGGGCTATATAAGACTTAACTGACATACACCTGGGGCTATATAAGACTTAACTGACATACATCTGGGGCTATATAAGACTTAACTGACATACACCTGGGGCTATATAAGACTTAACTGACATACACCTGGGGCTATATAAGACTTAACTGACATACACCTGGGGCTATATAATACTTAACTGACATACACCTGGGGCTATATAAGACTTAACTGACATACACCTGGGGCTATATAAGACTTAACTGACATACACCTGGGGCTATATAAGACTTAACTGACATACACCTGGGGCTATATAAGACTTAACTGACATACACCTGGGGCTATATAAGACTTAACTGACATACACCTGGGGCTATATAATACTTAACTGACATACACCTGGGGCTATATAATCCTTAACTGGCATACACCTGGGGCTATATAAGACTTAACTGACATACACCTGGGGATATACAAGACTGACTTACACCTGGGGCTATATAAGACTTAACTGACATACACCTGGGGCTATATAAGACTTAACTGACACACACCTGGGGATATACAAGACTTAACTGACATACACCTGGGACTATATAAGACTTAACTGACTTACACCTGGGGATATACAAGACTTAACTGACTTACACCTGGGCTATATAAGACTTAACTGACATACACCTGGGGATATATAAGACTTAACTGACATACACCTGGGGATACTTAATTGACATACACCTGGGAATATACAAGACTTAAATGACATATACCTGGGGATATATAAGACTTAACTGACATACATCTAGGGATATATAAGACTTAACTGACATACATCTGGGGCTATACAAAACTCACATACACATGGGGATATACAAGACTTAACTGACACACACCTGGGGATATACAAGACTTAACTGACACACACCTGGGGATATACAAGACTTAACTGACACACATCTGGGGATATACAAGACTTAACTGACATACACTGGGGATATACAAGGTTTACATCACATACACCTGGGGATCAATATTCTCTCTAAGTGTCAGTGTGCAAAATGTTCAGCTCACGTACAAAAAAATACTGTGTGCAAATGTACGTAGTAACCAACAAATATATATATATATATATTATTATTATAGAGTGCGTTCAGAAAATAACTATGCATTAACCTAGTATCGATTCCGGTATCGTAGTGATATCTTAATGACTGCGGCATGTAGATGTGCCTAGATACTGCAGACATTAAGATATCACTATGATATATGTATATATATACATATATATACATATACACACACACATATAATATATATATATATATATATATATATATATATATATATGCACACACACAAATCAGGCTTATGCAATGCTGCAGACTATATGGAAATCTAAAAAACTAAGCATAAATACAAAAATCAGGATATTTAAGAGTAATGTTCTAAGTGTACTACTCTATGGAAGTGAATGCTGGAAAATCACCAAAACCATAGAAAACAAGTTGAATTCTTTCCAGACTAAATGTTTATGAAGAATTTGAAAAATATTTTGGCCAAACACTATAAGAAATAATATTTTGTTGGCAGAAATGCAGATGAAGCCATTGACAGCAATTATTGAAGAAAGACACTGGCGACAGTTGGGACATGTGCTCCGAAAGACTAACAACTCACTACCAAAAGTAGCACTAAGATGTACATCACAGGGGAACAGAAGTAAGGGTAGACCAAAAGAGACATGGAGAAGAACAACAGAAAGGATGTTGAGCATTAGAGGGCTCACCTGGGCAAGAGCAGAAAAAAAGGCAAAGGACAGGCATTTGTGGAAAACCCTTGCGGAAGTCTTATGTGCCCTGGGCACTTAAGGTTCAGAGAGAGAGAGAGAGAGATACATATTTATACATACATATATATATATTTATTATATATACATACATTTATACATATATATATAATATATACATATATTTATACATATATATAATATATACGTATTCATATATATATATATAAACAAACAAACAAACAAAAAACCCACCCACCCACACCCACACACAAAAATTGATTTACATATCCGTTGGTGGAACTTTGCCTCCCTAACAGCCCTCCTGTAGGCCCCTTGGTTGTGAGCAAGATGGCCTGCTGATGATGCATCCATTTCAAGATCATCAACAATGTCTTGCAGCCATCTTCGCCTTGGTCTTCCTCTCTTTCTTTTTCCCATTATGTACCCTTCCAAGGCGGTTTTCTCTAGATTATCATGACGTTTAATGTGTCCAAAATATTTAAGTTTTCTCTCTTTAATCCTCTTTACTAGCCAACCTTCTTCAATATTAAGTTCTTATAGTATGGTTATATTTGTTCTTTTTTGTGCCCATGATATCTGAAGAACTCTTCTGTAGCATTTACATTCAAAGGCATTTATGTGTTTCTCAGCTGTTTTGTTAAGTGTCCAGGTCTCACAGGCAATATGTTGCGATGAGAAAGATGCATATATATATATTGTAAAAGTCTGTACATTTAATAACAGGATAGACCAGCTGTACTTTTTCACCAGTGGAAATTCATCTGATCATTTATTTTAATCACCCTCATTGTATTTTTCCTGACTGAAATTATATCATGGAGTAACATACGGAAGTTGGAAAATAAAAGTAGCAGTTTCACTGAGGGGCCCCACAGGCATTCAGCTTAGAGGGAACAGTTGGGGGGGGGGGGGGGTGTAATACAAGACTTAACTCACATACATCTGGGGATATACAAGACTTAACTCACATACATCTGGGGATATACAAGACTTAACTCACATACATCTGGGGATATACAAGACTTAACTCACATACATCTGGGGATATACAAGACTTAACTCACATACATCTGGGGATATACAAGACTTAACTCACATACACCTAAGGATATATAAGTTAATCTTTCAAAAAAATAAAATATATTCACTTACATGAGCAGAAAAAGCTCACTTCAAAGCCACAAGGGTTCACTTCAACACCATGCTACACCACAAAAAGACCTGTAATCTCTGCTTACCTTGCACATTCTCTTTGACTCTCTGAGAACTGGATGAGTTTAATGCCAAATGGTAAACTGCATGTGCCTAGAACATTAACCACTCGATAGCTGGAAAATCGAACGCTGAATCCCAGCCTCTGAAGATTCCTGGCCACTCGTCGAGCTCCTAGTTTTGCTTCATCGTCACTGAAAACAAAAAGCATAAAAGTTGTATGACACATGGTCCTTGACAATGTGGCATAAAAACCGTATGACAATGTGTGCAGCAAGAAGAGAAAGTGAAAAGAGTTCTTCTCACCTGCTGGCTCCAGTGCACGTCACTTTCCCTGAGGACCATATGGTGGCAGTTACGTTTGGTCTCCTGAGCTTCATGTTCAGCATCTGTTTGAAGAGAACAAGTCAGTGCTGTCACAAGATGCTTGTCTGGCCACACTCAACATTTCCCAAGAATACTAGGTCAAATTTGATCAAAACTTCTCACAGAAATCCTGTACCAAACATGTAAGACAGAGAAAAAAACGAATAGAAAGTATGAGAATGTATCAATGAAAAACATACAACATCCGACATTTCGACGTGAGCCTCTTTTGAGGATTACATGCACAAACGAGACAAAAAACAAATAACTAAACAAAGAACCTATCTTAATATGGCCTATGAGGGTGGTGTGTGAGTACCAGTTTAACTCTGTCCGAGCTATAGTGCAGTTTAGGAGTGTGGGCTTGTTGCCGCGATATACGGCTGATGAGGTCCCAAGATGATGAGAGAACACGTTCTGGATAGCCGCACTGACACCTGGACACCTTCAGCAGGAGCATCTCATTCCTTGGACCTCTATATTGATCACACTCTCCATGAAATCCACAAGTTTCGCTTTCCCCGTGTACGGCACTCTAACTGACCCCTAGGGAGCAGCACGCACTTTCACAACTTCTGCGCAGATGAGATATTGTGATCAAGAGTGCAGACAAGGGCGGGGCAATTGTTTGTTGGAAGAAAGAATTGTACATCCAAGGGTCAGCTGAGCAACATTAAATTTAATGCCTCTCACCCTCAAGATCTGACTCTGACCAACAACCACCATGTTCGTGACACGGAACTCATCCACAAGACTGGTCTTTCTCCCTCTGCTACTCATCTTCACATCTGTGACAGCTGTTAAGGGAAGTCATCCTTTTATCTATTCCTTAAGATTCACAAACCAGGCAACCTGGGAAGGCCCATAGTGTCCACTTGTTCCTGCCCTACAGAACAAATCTCTGACTTTCTTGACAGCATCTTTTAACCTCTGGTCACTAGTCTGCCCACTTATCTTAAGGACTCGAATGATGCTTTTATTGCTTTTGAGACCCTTACACTCTTGCCTGGTCACACCTACCGTATCTTCACCCTTGATGTAGTGTCCTTATACGCATCCATCCCGCATGATCAGGGACTTCAGGCCATCAAGTTCTTTCTGAACAAAAGACATCATCTATTTCTACGTCTACTATTCTGCGCCTTACACGACTTGTCCTCCAACTCAATTCTTTTTAATTCAATGGCCTTTACTTCAACCAGATTAGTGGTGTGGCCATGGGTACCAAAATTGGCCCCAGCTACGCATGTCTGTTCATGTGCCACTTCAAACACAAGAGCCTTTAGAGGCCCTTTTCCTGCCTTCTATAGACGCTACATAGATGATAGCATTGGGGTCACATCAATGCCAGAGGAAGATCTTGACAACTTTATCAGTTTTTTTAAGGAGTAGAATCCTGTCATTTCTTTCACCTTCCATAACTCTGCTATCTTTCTCGACACTGCCGTTACTATTGGCACTACCGGGCTTACTACTTCTCTCACTATAAACCTACAGACTCTCACAGCTCTTGTACTCTTCCTCCCATCCCAGATCATGAAAGGACTCTATTCCTTTTTCCCAGCTTCGTAGGTTACGACATTTGTGTACTGAGGATTTGGATTTCTATGATCAAGACCATAAAATGCTAGATTTCTTCCATCAACGCGGCTATCCAGAACATGTTCTCTCGTCATCTTGGAACCACATTAGCCATATATCGCGGCAACAAGCCCTCACTCCTAAACCACACTGTAGCTCGGACAGAGTTAAACTAGTACTCACGCATCACCCTCATAGCTTGGTAGTTAAAAACATACTGTTTCGCCATCTCCATCTCCTCCAGATTGAGCCTGAGACACGTGAACTTTCTGGGGAACCCCCATTGTTGACCTACAAAGGGGACAAGAACCTTAGGGACCTTTTAGTTCATAGTCACCTTAAGACAAATGACACGTTTTATGGTACCAGACGTTGCAGATGCTGTAGATGCAACACATGTCTGTTTGTTGTCGAGGCTAGCCAGATCTCCCAAGTCCACGTTATCAGTTCAGGAGGGTTTCACCTGCATTTCACGCAATGTTAATTATGCTATTGTGCAAACACTGTGGTATGAAGTACATAGGGGAGACCGATTTACGCTTAAGAGATCATTTTCACCATCATCTTAATATTTCTAAGAGGGCCTGGACACTTGTGGCTAACATTTTTGTCTTAGCAACCACAGGGGAAAACAGAGGACATTTCTGTTAGTGCGATCCGCTCTTGTCCTGCTGATGTACGATCTCGGAGGGTCCTAGAACATCGCCTTATTTTCCAGACTGGCTGTCTCCACCCAGGTGGAATTAACAATATCTTCAGCTTTCTGTAACTTCTTTAGTTTTCCACCTCCCCCCCTTTTTTTAACTCTAATTTCTTTCTCCTAGCTACCCCTCCCTACCGCCACCCTCTTTTCTTCTCTGCCAACATATTGGTGTCTTTAGGGTCTTGTCCTATTCACCGGTTTCACATTTTCTCCTTGCAGGTGTTTATGTTCTTCATTCATTATCTCTCCCCTCCCCCTCCCAACACCTTCTCCTTTAGTGGCTATCATCTTTCTATTGCCCTCCCCTCCCCCCCTTTTCAACCACCTGTTTTCCTCCTCTCTCTCCACCTCTTCTTTACAATTGGCTCTATCAGCTTATCATTTGTGTGGCCCGCATGGTCCCTGTGCATTTTCTGGTGGACACGCATTTCTCTGTTTCCTACTTCTGGAGGAGGCCATATTAAGATAGGTTCTTTGTTTAGTTATTTGTTTTTTGTCTCGTTTGTGCATGTAATCCTCAAAAGAGGCTCACGCCGAAATGTCGGATGTTGTATGTTTTTCATTGATACATTCTCATAATTTCTATACATTTTTTCTCACTTTACTCACTCCCTCAACAGCCCGAAGAGCAGAACCTCTATCTTAATGCAAAGAAAACTAAATTGATGACAACTGACAAAACAAATAAGGCAGCTGAAATATGTATCAATGAGGAAAAACTGGAAGAAGTGGAGAATTTTGAATATCTTGGATCATTACTAATAATGGAGATACAATGAGGGAAATTAAAAGGAGAGGACATCTATCGCTCTTCAGAAAGTAAAACAAATAAATAATCTGTGGAGAGAAGCAGACAGACAAAAATAAGATTTTTAAGGGCATGCATCTTTCCCATCGCAACATATGCCTGTGAGACCTGGACACTTAACAAAACAGATGAGAAACACATAAATGCCTTTGAATGTAAATGCTACAGAAGAGTTCTCCAAATATCATGGACACAAAAAAAGAACAAATATATCTATACTACAAGAGCTTAATATTGAAGAAGGCTGGCTAGTAAAGAGGATTAAAGAGAGAAAACTTAAATATTTTGGACACATTAAACGTCATGATAATTTAGAGAAGACCGTATTGGAAGGATACATAATGGGAAAAAGAAAGAGAGGAAGACCAAGGCGAAGATGGCTGCAAGACATCGTTAACGATCTGCAAATGGATGCAGCAGCGGCAGGCCATCTTGCTCACAACCGAGAGGTCTACAGGAGTGCTGTTTGGGAGGCAAAGTTCCGCAAGGGACATGCAAATGAATGAATGAATGAATGAATGAATGAACTCCCTCTGCCACTTTGTAAAACTACACCATACACCTCTATCTACCTTTATTATTTAAACCAGTTTTACTGCAGTCACCATCCCTTTTACCAAAGTAACAAATAAATTGATACTAATACAATTTTTAAATATGAAAACAAAATTCTGATTTGCTTTCAGGTGAGTATGGAGACCAGGCATGATTAAAGGATGAAAAATGTTCATCAGTTTTATTTCAATAACAACAACAAGAGGATTATAATAACAGAAAAACTGGCAGAACAAACTGTGGCACAAAATCACTACTAATCAGTGGTCAGCGTAGCCATTAACATACAAATATTTTTTAAAATAATGAAATGAATAACATTTACCCTCAACATCAACAACTAGAAAAGAAACACAGACTGACAAAACTGTGTATATATTATACTACCACCCGTTAAAAAGTAAACCACTGCTTCCAGAAAGAAAGTCAAGGATTTATCAGTTTAAACTATTTATTTTATATGTTTTTTATTCTGAAACAGAACAGACTTTATCTAAAAAAATTACTACAAAATAACGTGTGTACTTCCATCCTTAACTTCATTAACTAAGTATGTGAGGAGGAAGAAGACAAGACAGGCTGTATAAACAGTGTTCGGTCCTTGGCAGAAATCATGAAAACAACGAGGCTTTCGTACGGTAAAGTAAAAGAACACAGTTCTGTAGAATCAGACCTCGAAAAAAATTGTAGACAAAGCACTTTCGTGAGACGTGAGAGAAAGAAAAATCACAAGAGAATTACCTGGGATTCGAACATGGACTCCGGTAGAACGAGCAGCCACGAGAGAACAGCGTACTAACCGACTTTCTTTCTCTCATATCTCACTAAAGTGCTCTGTCTATGATTTTTTCAAGGACTAATCCTACAAAACTGTGTTCTCTTACTTTGGCAGAAATCACAGATGCATTCAAACACTGCCTTTATTTTCTTCACTTTAGTGTCAAAACAGCATCTTTTGTTTCTCCAGGCAAATGTTTTTGAAACCTGACTTTTTTTTTTCTATGTTAATGTCTGATTTCCTGACATTTTGTTGCTGCCTTCTCCCAAACTGTGTGTGCTGATCCTGATGCAACGGTTTCAAAGCTCAGAGTCTCTCTGAACACTGCTCTCTGAACAGAGTCTCTCTGAACACTGCTCTCTGAACAGAGTCTCTCTGAACACTGCTCTCTGAACAGAGTCTCTCTGAACACTGCTCTCTGAACAGAGTCTCTCTGAACACTGCTCTCTGAACAGAGTCTCTCTGAACACTGCTCTCTGAACAGAGTCTCTCTGAACACTGCTCTCTGAACAGAGTCTCTCTGAACACTCCTTATCTAAGCACTACTTAGTAACAACACACAAATTATCTAATCGCTACTTTATCACAGGCTGTAGAGTATCAGGATGATGGCTCTATAAACTCTGGCATGATGGAAATTGTTTATATTTAACAGGTTGATGAACCATGCTCCAAACATAAACCTTATACATATGCCCTATTACTACATTAAACTTTCTGTGTTCTAAAAGAAATTACTATAGCTAAACTAAATTTTTTAAAAGAAATTTCAATATCTAAACTTTCCACATAATATGGTTCCAATACTAAACTTTCTTGAAGAAATTACTATATCTATACTAAACTTTCTACATGAAATGTCATATTTCCACATGATATGGCCCAATACTAACATTCTGAATATACAAACTTCCTATGTTGTGCAGTGACTGACGTCAGATGAGACAACAAAATGATAAGATGACAAGAAACGCTTACCCCATTTTCTCGCCTGTACTCTACATGTGTGCCTTCCATGGCAATCTTCTTCAGATTAAGATAGCAGCGTGTACTAAATGTGCACACAACATTGTTGATGATGATGTCAACAACTGGGGGGTCCTCACCACCAGCAGAGTCCCCATTCTCACCGACTTCTGCCAAGTTGTTGCTGTTAGTGGAGATATGCTGGTTATCTTTCATAAAATGTTCAGCTTCTGTACCGAGACCTGACTGAGCTGCTGAACCCTCAGACAGACTGTGATCTCCTTTTTGATCAGCAGACGATGACAGCGACCCATGCTGCTGGTTGTGGATGCTACCGTTGATAAGTGATGGAGTTGATACAAGTGACATTCTCACATTCAGGATATTGTTACTTTTTAACAATGTCAAGTTCCGCAAATTCACAGAAACATCTGCAACATACATTCACTGTAAAATTTGAAGTAATATAGTTACTATCAATCTGAAACAATAATATTCACTGTAAATATATAATACAATAAAATGATATAACGCATAGTCATTGTAAATTATGCCAAACAAAACGTGTAAATACTGCCAAACGTTTGCAGCTGCACAACTACTGCAAGACAAAGGAACCAAAGTTCAATTTAACTAAAGCTGCCAGCAGCATATATCCGCTGTAGAAAAACGAATATACTGTCTGAACTTTAAAAAAAAACAGTAGTAAAGACATATATCTTGGCTGAGACAGTACAAAATCAATGTGTTCAGCAATTAACACCGTCTCAAAATCAGAATGGATCCACTAGTTTCACTGCTTATTCTCAAAGGCTTTCTGTATTGTACAGTAAGTTAACTCTGTCATACAACACAACCATTTTATTGCAAATTCATCCAGGCTTTTATCAGCTTGCTAAAATACTGTTGATATTTCTGCTTTCTCTGCAAGCTTTTGACTTGGAGACAACTACCATATATTCTCTTCTCACGGGATCACGATGTGAGCATGGGTCTTGCCTGATGAACTTCGCAGCGACTGCCATCTTGTCTCTAGCAGAACTAGGGGAAGTAATTTTGTATTCGGTGTGATAGTCACGTGAGCTCAAAACTTGATGACGACATCAACAAAGGATCAGAGAACGCAATGTGTGGGTGCATTTGTTCAAAATGTGGTTCACGTGTTCAAAGTGTGGGTGCATTTGTTCAAAGTGTGGTTCACTTGTTGAATGACTGAGTATGCTTGTTGCTGAATGCATATTCAGCTTCATCATCAGGTGCCGTGCCGACTGGCGTTGGCTATTATGCTTCTCCAGAGTACCCGATCCTTCATGCAGGCCATCAGTTCAGTTGGTGATCTCCTCTCACACCATCCTGTCAGACTGTGCAGTATCATTTCTCTTGGTCTTCCTCTTGATCTTCTTCCTTCTATTTTTCCTATTGTTATAATATTTTCAATGCCCCCTCTTCTCATTGCATGTCCTATGAAAGTACATTGTCTCTCTCTTATCTTTTTGACAAGGTTTTTTGTCTCTCCAGCTCTTCTCATACATTCTTCATTAGTTATTTTTGCTGTCCAGGGGATTCACAACATTCTTCTAATAAACCATATTTCTGCTGCTTCCAATGATTTTTGTGCAGACTTGCCTATTGTCCATGATTCACTTCCATATAACATATAGCATTTTAGGACTCGTTTTCTAACATTCATTGATAAAGATGTGTTAGTTAATATGTTTCATTCTTTGAAATGCAGTCTTTGCTTGGCCTATTCTGTTCCTAATTTCTGTTCTGCATTTCCCATCTGAAGTTATTACTGCTCCAAGGTATTTGAATTTCTGCACCTGCTTTAGAATGGTTCCGTTTAATTTAATACTGCATGCTGGTGGATTCTGTTTCTTAGATATAACCATAGTCTTTGTCTTTGATGTTCAAAGTTATGCCTTTCTGTTCACTTTCTTTGGCCACTTTATCCAAGAGATTTTGCAGGTCTTGTTGGTTCTCAGCTATCAGTACTGTGTCGTCAGCATACCGAAGGTTGTTAATATTGTATCCTCCAATTTTTATGCCTGGTTCTGTGATGATTGTTCTTAGAATATTCTCGCTATACAGAGAAAAAAGGTCTGGAGATAGTACACATCCTTGTCGCACCCCTTATTTTATAGGTTGATATTTTCCAATTCTATTTTCAACTCGAACTGCTGCTTCTTGCTGCCAGTATAGATGTTTTACAATCCTAAGGTCTTTGCCGTCTATATTGATGTCTTCAAGCATTTTAATAATTTCATTATGTTTCACCTTGTCGAATGCCTTGGTGTAATCAATGAAGCATAAGTAGAGATCTTTCTGTACTTCTAAAGCTCTTTCTGTTAGTGTTCGTAAAGCATAAATGGCATTGTGGGTTCCCTTTCCTTCAACAAATCCAAACTATTCATCTGCTATTTCCATTTTTATCTTTTTCTTATATTCAGCTTAGATTACTGAATTAGGAAGGAGCATCATCCGTAATATTTAAAAACAACTTTAGTAATGAGCACACAGTTGTAGCGTTTCGATTTTCACCTTAATCATATACATACATACAGGACAAAGGAAATAATACATTTACATCAACTGTTTGCAACAAATAAGAGTGAAAAAATAATAACAGACTGATTGGTTGATTGATCGATCTTTATCTCCCAAGGGTTAAGAACTGGGCACGCAGACTCATCTGACAGAAACAATGAGGGCACTGTGACCTGCAAGACGTTGTGTCTGAGAGTGGTTGTTGTGAAGTACTGTGAGTGTTACAATGAAAGACTTGTGAGGTGTGATGGCGGTCTGACTGCTTGGTACTAAGGGGGGAGTGGGGAAAGGCGAGAGATACGTGGTTGTAAGGCCGAGAAAACAGTGAGTAGGATAGATGACAATGGGTGGGGTAGATGATTCGTAACATATATTAATCGACGGATCTGTGACATCTGCAGGGATTAGATCTGTGACATCTGCAGGGATTAGATCTGTGACATCTGCATGGATTAGATCTGTGACATCTGCGGGGGTTAGAGCCATCGCTGCCTTAGAGAGCTAGCCTGAATTAGCATGTTCAATGAGTAACCCATGATGTCTGTGTGTGTGTGTGTGTGTGTGGTCCTGTCACTGAGTAACTCATGATGTCTGTGCGTGTGTGTGTGTGTGTGTGGTCCTGTCACTGAGTAACTCATGATGTCTGTGCGTGTGTGTGTGTGTGTGTGTGTGGTCCTGTCACTGAGTAACTCATGATGTCTGTGTGTGTGTGTGGTCCTGTCACTGAGTAACTCATGATGTCTGTGTGTGTGTGTGGTCCTGTCACTGAGTAACTCATGATGTCTGTGTGTGTGTGTGGTCCTGTCACTGAGTAACTCATGATGTCTGTCTGTGTTTGTGGTCGTGTGACCTGAGCCAGCTCAGAGCTACTGTCACAGCCATGGTATCCATTGTTCCAGTAAAAGCATCAGTGGCTTATTTCACTATTCTGATATCTGAGTTGACTGTAAAGGCCCAAGCACAGCTCTTTTGCCCCGAAACCCCGATCTGTCTGTATAAATAACGGTGCTGCCCTCTATGGCGATTTTACCAATTAGTAGTTAATATAACATCTTTACAGCACAAAGTTGATGATGTATAATACAACATCTTTACAGCACAGCACAAGGTGTGTAATACAACATCTTTACGACACAGCACAAAGTTGGTGGTGTGTAATACAACATCTTTACAGCACAGCACAAAGTTGATGACGTATAATACAACATCTTTACAACCCAGGTTCAAAGTTTACATACACACACGTTACACACATGCACGTCAATGATAAGGCTGTATCAACAGTCCTTTAATCCTTTCAACTCATGATGATTAATTCAAATGCGAAATGGTAATGAAGATGGTGAAGTGACATCTCAAATAGTGTGAAAAATAAACATGATGAATAATATAATCCAGGCGGTTTTACAGTTTAAACAAAACCAGTCCGCCATAGGAATGAAAACAGTGATAATCAACAAAACAGTGATAATCAATAAAACAGTGATAATCAACAAAACAGTGATAATCAACAAAACCAGTCCGCCATAGGAATGAAAACAGTGATAATCAACAAAACAGTGATAATCAACAAAACAGTGATAATCAACAAAACAGTGATAATCAACATAACGAGTAAATCCACACATGCTTTTCTGCACTTGCTAGAATACGTTTTCTACATTGTCACTAAAGTACCATGGAAGGTAGCATGATCAACAAGGTGGTTCTTCCGTCCAGGCTGAGATTTGTACCATGGAAGGAAGGTAGCATGATCAACAAGGTGGTTCTTCCGTCCAGGCTGAGATTTTGTACCATGGAAGGTAGCATGATCAACAAGGTGGTTCTTCCGTCCAGGCTGAGATTTTGTACCATGGAAGGTAGCATGATCAACAAGGTGGTTCTTCCGTCCAGGCTGAGATTTTGTACCATGGAAAGTAGCATGATCAACAAGGTGGTTCTTCCGTCCAGGCTGAGATTTTGTACCGTGGAAGGTAGCATGATCAACAAGGTGGTTCTTCCGTCCAGGTTGAGATTTTGTACCGTGGAAGGTACCACGATCAACAAGGTGGTTCTTCCGTCCAGGCTGAGATTTTGTACCATGGAAGGTAGCATGATCAACAAGGTGGTTCTTCCGTCCAGGCTGAGATTTTGTACCATGGAAAGTAGCATGATCAACAAGGTGGTTCTTCCGTCCAGGCTGAGATTTTGTACCATGGAAGGTAGCATGATCATCAAGGTGGTTCTTCCGTCCAGGCTGAGATTTTGTACCGTGGAAGGTACCACGATCAACAAGGTGGTTCTTCCGTCCAGGCTGAGATTTTGTACCATGGAAGGTAGCATGATCAACAAGGTGGTTCTTCCGTCCAGGCTGAGATTTTGTACCGTGGAAGGTACCACTATCAACAAGGTGGTTCTTCCGTCCAGGCTGAGATTTTGTACCATGGAAGGTAGCATGATCAACAAGGTGGTTCTTCCGTCCAGGCTGAGATTTTGTACCATGGAAGGAAGGTAGCATGATCAACAAGGTGGTTCTTCCGTCAAGGCTGAGATTTTATACCGTGGAAGGTAGCATGATCAAGGTGGTTCTTCCGTCCAGGCTGAGATTTTAACCTAAAAACCCTAACCACCTCCAGATGGCACAATTATCTAGCAGCACCATGCGCTGTTAAAAAAAAATCAAGCTACTCCAAAAACAAACTACTCTCACAACCTCTAACATTCGAAACCTTAAATTCACACACCAAAATCACAGTTTCTCTCCAAACAAACCACAACACAGACTCGACACAAGAAAAAAACTGAAACAGTTAGTAGGTTTCCGGGACCTAAAAGTCAAGTACAGCTTGACCAGGTCTTGACATTTACTGGACTTTCTTTACTTACACTCTGTCATACTTTGACCTCATCATCTTCTGCAGCATGTTCTCTGAATCTTCTGAACAGGCAGAGCCTCTTTGAAGTTTGGCCGTGCAGGTACCCATTCACGTCCAGGAACTATATTCTCAGGAGAGGACAACTCACGGTCTGCCCACGATTTTCTTATCTTCAGCCTGTTCTCCGTTGCTGTTACCAGCTCACTGTGGAGTTGGTGTGGCTTGTCTGCGCTTATTCTGAGGTAGGCTTGTGTATGACTAATTGTATTCTAATGTCCACGATGGGAAAAGTCTAGCATATAGATACATCGTAGCCTTGCAAAATGTGTGCGTCTTAGAATAATTTTCATTTCCTCGTTCTCTGTTCTCTCAAGTCTTCCTAACCTACGTGGGGCTGAGTGCTAGAATTCTTTGTATGCTCAGTCACTGAGAGGACCAACCCCTGATATAAGAGAACTAGCAGC
Organism: Achatina immaculata; assembly: GCA_009760885.1. Taxonomy (NCBI): domain Eukaryota; kingdom Metazoa; phylum Mollusca; class Gastropoda; order Stylommatophora; family Achatinidae; genus Lissachatina; species Lissachatina immaculata. The sequence continues at coordinate 39,100,071 of CM019720.1, forward strand.
CACTGAGAGGACCAACCCCTGATATAAGAGAACTAGCAGCCACTGAGAGGACCAACCCCTGATATAAGAGAACTAGCAGCCACTGAGAGGACCAACCCCTGATATAAGAGAACTAGCAGCCACTGAGAGGACCAACCCCTGATATAAGAGAACTAGCAGCCACTGAGAGGACCAACCCCTGATATAAGAGAACTAGCAACCACTGAGAGGACCAACCCCTGATATAATAGAACTAGCAACCACTGAGAAGACTAGCCCCTGATATAAGAGAACTAGCAGCCACTGTTCAAAGTTTGTTGCTGCCATGATTTTTATTACCCTCAATGCTTTCCTGGCTTTAGTCGTGATGTGGTCTACATGATCTTTCAATCCTAAGTTGCGATGTGGTCTACATGATCTTTCAATCCTAAGTTGTGATGTGGTCTACATGGTCTTTCAATCCTAAGTTGTGATGTGGTCTACATAATCTTTCAATCCTAAGCTGTGATGTGGTCTACATGATCTTTCAATCCTAAGCTGTGATGTGGTCTACATGATTTTTCAATCCTAAGCTGTGATGTGGTCTACATGATCTTTCAATCCTAAGTTGTGATGTGGTCTACATAATCTTTCAATCCTAAGCTGTGATGTGGTCTACATGATCTTTCAATCCTAAGTTGTGATGTGGCTACATGATCTTTCAATCCTAAGCTGTGATGTGGTCTACATGATCTTTCAATCCTAAGTTGTGATGTGGCTACATGATCTTTCAATCCTAAGTTGTGATGTGGTCTACATGATCTTTCAATCCTAAGCTGCGATAAACCTTAAGCTCTGTGATACTTAGAGGTAGTTCTTTCAATAGTGTCCCTACGAAGTTCACCGCAGGCACTGGTTTGTTAGCAAGGTGGTTATTTAGGAAAAACTATGTCACAGTAACCTTTGCAAAGTTAGCATTTGCCCTGGTTGTGCAGCTCCAGGTTGATATGTGATCTAAATCTTTCTGTAGCTCCAGGTTGATATGTGATCTAAATCTTTCTGTGGCTCCAGGTTGATATGTGATCTAAATCTTTCTGTGGCTCCAGGTTGATATGTGATCTAAATCTTTCTGCAGCTCCAGGCTGATATGTGATCTAAATCTTTCTGTAGCTCCAGGTTGATATGTGATCTAAATCTTTCTGTAGCTCCAGGCTGATATGTGATCTAAATCTTTCTGTAGCTCCAGGCTGATATGTGATCTAAATCTTTCTGTAGCTCCAGGTTGATATGTGATCTAAATCTTTCTGCAGCTCCAGGCTGATATGTGATCTAAATCTTTCTGTAGCTCCAGGCTGATATGTGATCTAAATCTTCCTGCAGCTACTGAACAATTCTGTCTGTCCCATCCCATCAAGCTGATTCTCTGGTACCCGGCCTGTGTTGAATGTCTGGCTACGTTCGCTGAGATATCTGTTGAATGTCTGGTTACGTTCGTTGAGATATTTGTTGAATGTTTGGCTACGTTAGTTATTTGTTGAATATCTGGCTACGTTCGTTGAGATATTTGTTGAATGTGTGGCTACGTTTTTAAAAAATATTTGTTGAATATCTGCCTACATTCGTTGAGATATTTGTTGAATGTGTGGCTACGTTTTTTAAAAAATATTTGTTGAATATCTGCCTACATTCGTTGAGATATTTGTTGAATGTCTGGCTACGTTTTTTTTTTTTTTTGTTGAAATATTTGTTGAATGTCTGGCTATGTTTTTTATTTTTGGAAATATTTGTTGAATGTCTGGCTACGTTCGTTGAGATATGTGTTGAATGCCTGGCTACGTTTGTTGAAATATTTGTTCAACATGTGGGTGTGTTGTTGAATATGTGTTTTTAAGTTGCTGGATATATATATATATATATATATATATATATATATATATATATATATGTGTGTGTGTGTGTGTGTGTGTGTGTGTGTGTGTGTGTGCGCTGTTTGAATGTTTATACACGCCTGTTGTGTACTCAGTACATTTGTACAACTGAGTGAAAGTCGAGAGATCAGTAGCACAATATCGTCTACCTATATCAATCAATCAATCAGTCAAGTGTCCTGTCGTGTGGAGTAGGCGATCATTTCTCTCCACAATTCCCTGTCTTTAGACTTTATTATGAGATCCATCGGTGACTTTCTTCCTAGCCACACTGATAGCCTATCCAGTAACTTATCTCTCTGTCTTCCTCTGTCTCTTCTTCCCTCAATTTTTCCAGTTGCCACAATGTGTTACCACTTTTTCTCTTCTCAGAAAATATCCTAAAAATCTCGCTTGTCTGCCTCTGATCTTTGCTGTAGTTTGCCTTTTAACTCCAGCCTCTCTTAAGACTTCTTCGTTGGTTTTCTTAGCTGTCCATGGTACCTTCAACATCCTTCTTCAGAACCATACTTCCATGGCCCCTATTTCTCGCTGTACTCTCTTATTCATGGACCATGCTTCACATAAAACAAAATTGGCTCGATTTAAGTACTTGGAATCTTCTACCTAGTTTGGTCTGTGCAGGTTTTTGTTTTGGGCTACCTATATCCTGCCCAAAACAAAAACCTACACAGACCAAAATGTCCAACACTTGTACAACAAACCAATGTTTGTTATTTTGTACAAAATGACGTCATTAGGTTTAGAGCTCACGGGATGTGCGCAAACTTCAGGCATCCAACAGGCAAGAACATAGCCATACTTCGATGGAGAAACATTGGAGCAAACGAAAAGTTTCAATTAACAGGCCATGAAAAATGTGACAAAGGAAAAACCAGAAAAAACTGGAAAAACATCATTCTCACTGTCCGTGGTACCTTCAGCATTCTCGCTGTCCATGGTACCTTCAGCATTCTCGCTGTCAATGGTACCTTCAGCATTCTCGCTGTCCATGGTACCTTCAGCATTCTCGCTGTCCATGGTACCTTCAGCATTCTCGCTGTCAATGGTACCTTCAACATTCTCGCTGTCCATCGTTCCCACTATCCAATGGTACCTTCAGCATTCTTCTTAAGAACCATATTTCAGCTGATTCCAGTCTTCTTTGTGTCTTTTTACTGAGCGTCAAAGCTTCGCAACCTTTGTTTTTAAATCCATGGAAAACTTTTTTTTTGTGTGAAGGTTATCGCCAAAAAGGCGATGTATAACATGGTTCCAAAGAGGAAAACACACAAGTGTAAATAGGAATTTTGATCAACAACTTGTAATAAGGATGAAAGCGATCTTTACTACATCAGACAGTGATAACATTACTACATCATACAATGAGAACATTATTACATCATACAATGATGATAACATTATTACATCATACGATGATAACATTACTGCATCATACAATGATAACATTACTGCATCACATAGTGATAACAATACCACTTCATACAATGGTAGCAACTTGGCATACTCATCAATTTTTGCTTCATTATCTACAAAAAGGTTTTTTTCCGTAAAAATTGTATTTTTAAACACTGCTTTTTTTTAACGACGAAAATAACAGGCCGTGACCAGGTGCTACTACAAACTTGGCCCACCCGTGACGAGATGTGGACCTTATCCCCAGTACTCAGTGCGCAGGGCTGGCCTCAAGCAACTCGTTTGTTCCAAAATAAACGATCAAAGTACAGATAGTACAGAGCGCAGAGCTACGCCTTCATCTTAGCATTTGATCTTAGCCAAAAAACTGAGAAGATTATATATATATATATATATATACACCGCATGGTGCTGCTAGATAACTGTACTACGGTGATGTGGTGAGGTTTTTTAGATTAAAATCTTAGCCTGGACAGAAATACCACCTTGTTGATCATGGTACATTCCTTCAACGATATCCAAACTGTTCATCTGCTATTTCCATTTTTATCTTTTTCCTTGCCCTTCTCATAATAATTCTCAGAAGCAGCTTCGTTATGTGAAATGAGAGGTTGATAGTCCAATGGTCCTCACATTCTTTTGGGGATAGATAAAAGGGATGGCGACTGCAGTAAAACTGGTTTTAAATAAATAAGGTAAACAGAGGTGGATGGTGCAATTTTACAAAGTGAGGGAGGACGTGAGTAAAGTGAAAAAAAAAACGAATAGAAAGTATGAGAATGTATAAATGAAAAACATACAACACCCGATATTTCGGCGTGAGCCTTATTCGAGGATACATACAAAACGAGACAAAAACACGAAAACTTATCTGAATGTGTCTTCCTCCAAGTCGAAAACAGAAATGTGTGTAGTAGAAGTGTCTACCTCACATTCTTTTGCACCTAGTTTCTATGGTAGTGCTATAAACGTGGATTTAAGCAAGTCACTGGGCATATAACTGCTGTTGTAAATGTCATTCAGTAATTTGGTTATTATTTTTATTCCTGTCTCCTCTAGCGCCACTATTTCTTCTATCGTTATATTATCAGGCCCAGTCGCTTTTCCTTCCTTCATGTGTTTCATGGCATCTATAATTTCATCTTCAAGTAATGGTGGTCCAACACAGTTTTCTGTATCTGGTGTTAATTCTGGTCTTTCTCCTCCATATAGCTCACCGATGTACTCTATCCACAATGTCCTCTTTTCCCATTAACATTTTACCTTCTTTTGATTTCAGGCATCCTGTGGTATATTTTGTTTTCCTGCCCGTGAGTTCACTAATTCGTTTGTGCATGTTTTTTGCTGTCTTTATTATGAGAGTCCTCTATTTGTCTACATTGTTCATTTAACCACACTTAATTTGTTTCTCTACAATTGCGTCTTATTTCTTTATTTATCTTGCTATATTTTTCTTGGTTATTTTTACTCCTCCTCTTGTCCATCAGTCCTAAGATGTCGTCTGTCATCCATTTATTTTTAGGGGCTTATTTTTTCGGTAGTATTATCTCCTTAACAGTTTGGTGGATAGAATCTCTTAACATTTCCCATTGTTCATCTATACTATTTATCTTTGCTATTGCATTGTATCTATTTGTTATAATTCTGTATTTTGTTCTCGCAGTTCTTGGTCATTTTAAAGGAGTTCTGTATTCAGTTTGATGTTTCTCACTTTTCTGCCTAATTTCTTTAGCTTTATCCTAATTTTTCCACAGAGTGGGTCATGGTCACTATTGCAGTCTGCTCCTGGCATGGTTTTTTTGTTAGTAATACATTCCGGAATCGTTTGTTGATTAATACGTAGTCTATCTGGTTAACAGTCTTTTTGTCTGGGCTGCACCACGTTGCCAGTCTTCGCTGGTGTTGTTTAAACCAAGTGTTTCCTACAACCATGCTGTGTATTCTTGCCCATTCAATTAATTTTAAACCTCTGTCATTCCTCTCCCCCAGTCCATAGTCACCAACGATGTCTGAAGTTCTTCTTTTACCAACTTTGGCATTAAAATCTCCCATCACTATAGTAACTTCATGTGACTTTGTGTGTTTTAGGGCTGTCTCTATGTCATTATAAAATAGCTGTACATCTTCTTCAGAACTTTCAGATGTTGGAGCGTACACTCGTAAAATATTTATGTGTGTTGGTCGTCCTTTCAGTTGGGCTAGCAGGACTCGGTCTGAGATGTTCAAATATCCTACAATTGTTCTTGCCGTTTGTTCATCAAATATTATTCCTATTCCTTGTTCATGTTTCTCACTTCCTGAATATATTATTGTATATTTATCAGAATTTATCTTCCCTGCATCTGTCCATCTAACTTCACTCATTCCTAATATGTTGATCTTCATCCTTTCCATTTCCATCTTTACACTTTCTAATTTTCCAGCCTGGAATAAAGTTCTAACATTTCATGTTGTTATTTTGAACTTGTTAGTTTTGCCACCAGTAGCTTGATGACGATCTGGCCTCACCTGTGGCTCGTGAGCTGCCCTACCGGACGAGGCTGTTCCAGAGGAACATCCATTAACGTCATTCATGACAAATCTATTACTCTGAATAAGCATAATTGTTCTTGGGAGCTACAACAGTGGTTTCCCGTTGCCTTCTGCCGGTTTGTGTACGGACTCTGATAGCCTTTGGACTCCCTGTCCTACCCGCAAGGCAGCGGGAGCGATAGGTTATAAGGCGCCTCTTATTCCCTTCACTGAGCACCTGAGACACTTTATAGGAGTAGTAGGGCCACCTACCACCCCACTTCGATCTCTGAGACTACCACCAGTTGGTCTGCGTCTGCTTATTTGGGTAAATCCTTATTCACAGGGATCCTCCATATTGGAGGACTTTCACCACTCGCCACATGTGACGCGCTGGGTTGGGAATGATCACCCCAGCTTTACACATAGTGGCTATCACGCTAAACAGTAATCTGTGTTATCTCCCTTGCTGTGGAATTTACCGCCTTTCTTCTCGACTTATAAGGATATGCCTTGTAAGGAGATGTCTCCTCTCTTCTTGCCTTGTAAAAAGATGTTTCATATCTTCTTGCCTTGTAAAAAATGCCTCCTATCTTCTTGCCTTGTAAAAAGATGTCTCCTATCGTCTTGCCTTGCAAAAAGATATCTTCTTGCCTTGTAAAAAGATGTCTCCTCTCGTCTTGCCTTGTAAAAAGATGCCTCCTATCTTCTTGCCTTGTAAAAAGATGTCTCCTCTCTTCTTGCCTTGTAAAAAGATGTCTCCTATCTTCTTGCCTTGTAAAAAGATGTCTCCTATCTTCTTGCCTTGTAAAAAGATGTCTCTTCTCTTCTTGCCTTGTAAAAAGATGCCTCTTATCTTCTTGCCTTGTAAAAAGATGTCTCCTCTCTTCTTGCCTTGTAAAAAGATGCCCCCTATCTTCTTGCCTTGTAAACAGATGTCTCCTATCTTTTTTGCCTAGCAAAAAGATGCCTCCTATCTTCCTAACTTGTATCAATGTTTCCTTTTGGACGCTGTGTACGGTGTGCCTGAAAATAGTCTCTAACCAGTGAATTTATATGTTCAAGTGACTGTTGAGGGACAGGGAAAATGTTTGCTTTGTATATCAGTTGTGGGATGATATAAGTGTTGACTGTAAGTAGTGAGGGTGATGTTTGCTGTGTGTATCAGTTGTGGGATGATATAAGTGTTGACTGTAAGTAGTGAGGGTGATGTTTGCTGTGCATATCAGTTGTGGGATGATATAAGTGTTGAATGTAAAGTAGTGAGGGTGATGTTTGCTGTGTATATCAGTTGTGTGATGATATGTGTTGACTATAAATAGTGAGGGTGATGTTTACTGTGTATATCAGTTGTGTGATGATATAAGTGTTGACTGTAGGTAGTGAGGGTGATGTTTGCTGTGTATATCAGTTGTGTGATATGTGTTGACTGTAAATAGTGAGGGTGATGTTTGCTGTGCATATCAGTTGTGGGATGATATAAGTGTTGAATGTAAGTAGTGAGGGTGATGTTTGCTGTGTATATCAGTTGTGTGATGATATGTGTTGACTGTAAATAGTGAGGGTGATGTTTACTGTGTATATCAGTTGTGGGATGATATAAGTGTTGACTGTAGGTAGTGAGGGTGATGTTTGCTGTGTATATCAGTTGTGTGATATGTGTTGACTGTAAATAGTGAGGGTGATGTTTGCTGTGTATATCAGTTGTGGGATGATATAAGTGTTGACTGTAGGTAGTGAGGGTGATGTTTGCTATGTATATTAGTTGTGTGATGATATAAATGTTGACTGTAAGTAGTGAGGGTGATGTTTGCTATGTATATTAGTTGTGTGATGGTATAAGTGTTGACTGTAAGTAGTGAGGGTGATGTTTGCTGTGTATATCAGTTGTGTGATGATATAAATGTTGACTGTAAGTAGTGAGGGTGATGTTTGCTATGTATATTAGTTGTGTGATGATATAAGTGTTGACTGTAAGTAGTGAGGGTGATGTTTGCTGTGCATATTAGTTGTATATCAGTTGTGGGATGATATAAGTGTTGACTGTAAGTAGTGAGGGTGATGTTTGCTGTGTATATCAATTGTGGGATGATATAAGTGTTGACTGTAGGTAGTGAGGGTGATGTTTGCTGTGTATATAAGTTGTGGGATGATATAAGTGTTGACTGTATAATTCTTAGGACAGAATGGAAGGGAGAAAGACTGTTTTGTAAATGAGTCTATTATATTTCTAACTGAGGAAATAGCGGACGAGAGAAAGACTGTGAATGTGTCTAGTATATTTCTAACTGAGGACATAGTGGACGAGAGAAACACTGTAAATGTGTCTAGCATATTTATAATAAAGGGTACAGTAGACGAGAGAAAGACTGTAAATGTGTCTATAATATTTCTAACTGAGGATATAGCGGACGAGAGAAAGACTGAATGTGTCTAATATATTTGTGACTGACGATATAGTGATGGGAGAAAGACTGTACATGTGTCTAGTGTGTTTCTAACTGAGGATACAGTGGACGGGAGAAAGACTATAAATGTGTCTAGAATATTTCTGAATACATAGAGGACGAGAGAAAGACTGTAAATATGTCTAGTATATTTTTAACTGAGAAAGTACTAGAGGAGAGAAAGACTGTAAATGTTTCTAGTATATTTCTAACTGAGGATATAGTGGAAGGGTGAAATACTATAAATATGACTGGTATATTTTCAAATTGGGGATATAAAGAAACAGAGAAAGACTGTAAATGGGTCTTTTATATTTCTAAATGAGTATATAGTTAACAAGAGAAAGACTGTAAATATGCCTAGTATATTTCTGAGGATACAGTGGACGAGAAAAAGACTGCAAATACGTCTATTATATTTCTGAGAATATAGAGGATGGGAGAAAGACTGTAAATGTGCCTAGTATATTTCTGTGGATACAGTGGACGAGAAAAAAGACTGCAAATACGTCTATTATATTTCTGAGAATATAGAGGATGGGAGAACGACTGTAAATGTGCCTAGTATATTTCGGAGGATACAATGGACGAGAAAAAGACTGCAAATACGTCTATTATATTTGGTACTGAGGATATAATGGAAGAGAGAAAGAAAAAAAAAATGTCTAGTATATTTCTAACGGAGGATATAGTGAAGGGAGGAAAGACTAAATATGCTCTGTATATTTCTGTGGATATAGTGTACGAGAGAAAGTCTAGGATATTTCTAACTGAGGATATAGTAGACGAGAGAAAAACTATAAATGTGTCTAGTATATTTCTAACTGAGGATACAGTAGACGAGAGAAAAACTATAAATGTGTCTAGTATATTTCTGAGGATATAGTGCACGAGAGAAAAACTGTAAATGTGTCTAGTATATTTCTGAGGATATAGTGGATGGGATAAAGATTTTAAATGTGTCTATTATATTTCTGATGATATAATGGATGGTAGAAAGACTGTAAATGTATCTAATATATTTCTAACTGAGGATATAGTGGAAGGTAGAAAGACTGTAAATATGTGTAGTATATTTCTAACTGAGGATATAGTGTACAAGAGAAAGACTAAATGTATCTAGTTTATTTCTGAAGATAAAGTGTATGAGAGAAAGACTGTAAATATGTGTAGTATATTTCTGAGGATAAAGTGTATGAGAGAAAGACTGTAAATATGTGTAGTATATTTCTAACTGAGGATATAGTGTACAAGAGAAAGATTAAATGTATCTAGTATATTTCTAACTGAAGATATAGTGTACAAGAGAAAGACTAAATGTATCTAGTATATTTCTAACTGAAGATATAGTGTACAAGAGAAAGACTAAATGTATCTAGTATATTTCTAACTGAGAATGTAGTGTATGAGAGAAAGATTGTAAATATGTGTAGTATATTTCTAACTGAGGATAAAGTGTATGAGAGAAAGACTGTAAATATGTGTAGTATATTTCTAACTGAGGATATAGTGTACAAGAGAAAGTCTAAATGTATCTAGTATATTTCTAACTGAGGATATAGTGTACAAGAGAAAGTCTAAATGTATTTAGTATATTTCTAACTGAGGATATAGTGTACAAGAGAAAGACTAAATGTATCTAGTATATTTCTAACTGAGAATGTAGTGTATGAGAGAAAGACTGTAAATATGTGTAGTATATTTCTAACTGAGGATATAGTGTACAAGAGAAAGACTAAATGTATCTAGTATATTTCTAACTGAGGATATAGTGTACAAGAGAAAGTCTAAATGTATCTAGTATATTTCTGAGGATATAGTGTACAAGAGAAAGACTAAATGTATTTAGTATATTTCTAACTGAGGATATAGTGTACAAGAGAAAGACTAAATGTATAAAGACTAAATGTATCTAGTATATTTCTAACTGAAGATATAGTGTACAAGAGAAAGACTAAATGTATCTAGTATATTTCTAACTGAGGATATAGTGGACGAGAGAAAGACTGTGTCACCAGCGTAAGCCAGCAATTATCTCTCATCCATTGTAATAAAGATCGATCAATCAATCAATATCGCCTATGCCAGAAATAAAGGTTTCTTTGGCGAGTGGTTCTACAGCCTGCATATACAGCAGGGGCGAGAGAGTGGACATACTTCACCTTACAGATCTGGTTAGAATTATTGAATCAGTGCGTGCGTGGTTTATTATAATTCTGCGTTCTGGCTTGCTATACAGAATTTGTATCTAATCTCTAAAATAGTTTCCTAAGTTGTATTTGGCGAAGTTTTGTGGAGGAAGGCATGTGAAACTATGATTTTATGGAGGAAGGCATGTCAAACTCTGACTTTGTGGAGAAAGGCATGATGAGATCTTCTCATACTTCGCTTCTACCACCAAGATCGCCCCATGATCCTACTGAATTTACTCCTGTGGTTCTCGCGACAGTCTCATTTAGGATGGAGGCTCAGAGAATCATGGGGCTTGGGCCTATATTCTCGGTGGGTCACAGAAGTGGGATTGCGTGACACCGTGGTTTTCGTTGCACCAGTTTAGTCTAGAGTTGGACTTTCTCACAGGAAAACCTCGGTGTGGTCTGGATATGAATATATCCCTGCCGGGTGAGAGGTGGTTGCCTATCCAGCCTGGAGTTGGACTTTCTCACCAGAAAACCTCAACGTGATTTGGATATAATATATCCAAAGGTAGTTGCCTATCTAGACTGCACTGGTCCAGTGTTTCCGATTTCAGCATTTTGTGGTCGTGGCCGCTATCCTTCCTGGTGGTGACCAGGACGGAGCTTTTGTCGAGGAGGACGAATCCTCTCCACTAGTAAGTTTCACCCCTGGGTTGAGCCAGTTTAGGCGTATTATTCCAGTATGGGCGTATATAGGACATGACCGACTTCTAGAGCAGAGGTACCATGATATGCGTAACCATCAAGTTTCACACCTGGGTTAGGCATACTGCTCCAGTATGGGTGTATATAGGATGTGGCCAGCTCCTAGAGCAGAGGTACCGTGGTATGAGTAGCCCTCACCGCAAGTCTACTGGCCATACAGATTAAACTTCACTTAATCCTTTCCATCACCTTTTCCACAGCGACGCGGTGCGGCAACCCTAATCGCATTTTTCTTCATTGGCCGGGAGGAATTTCACCCCACGCGCGGCAGCAGAAGAATCTCGGCAGCAGAGTCTTAGTTTAATCCCTGGTTAAGCCAGTACAGCTTTCTCATTGCCTGGTATCCCACAGTGGGAGAGAATCCACTGCAAGGTGACTCCATGCTGTAAGCCAGTTTTTGACAAGACATCCTTAAGATCTGGTAGTTTGTTGCACTGAAGAGCTTCCAGCACCGATCTTGCATCTGTGAGAATTACTACGAGACATGTATCAGTTCTGGAGTCTGATAGTTTTTAAACTGCAGCAATAATTGCCCTAACTTCTGCATCAAAGTTGTTGCAGTATTTTCCAGTGGGTATGGAAATCTTGTCAGTGGTGTTGTTTGGATATTCAATATGAGAAACCTCTATCTTAATACAAAAAAAAACTAAACTGATGACAACTGACAAGGCAGCTGAAATATGTATCAATGAGGGAAAATTGGAAGAAGTGGAGAGTTTTGAATATCTTGGATCACTACTAACTAATAATGGAGATACAATGAGAGAAATTAAAAGGAGGACGTCTATCGCTCTTCAGAAAGTAAAATAACTAAAGAAGTTGTGGAGAGGAACAGACAGAATTACAAAAACAAGATTTTTAAGGGCATGCATCTTTCCCATCGCAACATATGCATGTGAGACCTGGACACTTAATAAAACAGCTGAGAAACACATAAATGCCTTTGAATGCAAATGCTACAGAAGAGTTCTTCAAATATCACAGACACAAAAAAAGAACATATATATCCATACTACAAGAACTTAATATTGAAGAAGGCTGGCTAGTAAATAGGATTAAACAAAGAAAACTTAAATATTTTGGACACATTAAACGTCATGATAATCTAGAGAAGACCGTCTTGGAAGGATACATAATGGGAAAAAGAAAGAAAGGAAGACCAAGGTGAAGATGGCTGCAAGACATCGTTTATGATCTGCAAATGGATGCATTAGCAGCAAGGCATCTTGCTTACAACCGAGAGGCCTACAGGAGTGCTGTCAGGGAGGTAAAGTTTCACAAGGGACATGCAAATGAATGAATGAGGCATATGAAACTCTGATTTTGTGGAGGAAGGCATGTGAAACTCTGATTTTGTGGAGGAAGGCATGTGAAACTCTGATTTTGTGGAGGAAGTCATGTGAAAGTCTGATTTTGTGAAGGAAGGCATGTGAAACTCTGATTTTGTGGAGTAAGTCAAGTGAAACTGATTTGGTGGAGGAAGGCATATGAAACTCTGATTTTGTGGAGGAAGCCAATGTGAAACTCTGATCTTGTGGAGGAAGGCATGTGAAACTCTGACTCTGTGGAGTAAGGCATGTGAAACTCTGATTATGTGGAGGAAGGCATGTGAAACTCTGATTGTGTGGAAGAAGGCATGTGAAACTCTGATTTTGTGGAGGAAGGCATGAGAAACTCTGTGAAAGGCCTCCTGATGTAGAGATATGATTGCTGACTGGCTGTTCTTGTTGTGAGCGCACTGAATATCTCTTAGTGTGTAGTTGTTTCTGTTGGTGACATTGCACTGCTGATCTTCATGTAAAAGTGTGCGCATGACTGGTATCAGTTTCACAGTTAGAGATTTCGCCAAAATCTTATAATCTATGTTACGTTCTGCTCTCTTTAAAACACTTAAACCATTTATAGCACTCCTGCCCATAAGTTTGTTAAGCAACTGCCAAGTCTCTGTAAAACTTTTACTAAGTCTGCAGTAAAATTTCACACATACATGTTGTTCTTCAAGCTCCTTCATTGTCGCTTTTTCATTAATCCAATGAACAGCCTGTCTATATGTTCACTTCAGCAGATGTAGCTTGACGACTAATGCTCACACTTGATTGGGGAAAATGGTAGTCTACTGTCAGGACCTACTACTATGTGTGCCCAGTAGTCACACCAAACCACCTGTGCCGGCTGGCGTGCCATTTAAAAATTCACTTTTTTTTTTAAAAAAACACATCTGGTATGATGGTGAACAAGGCATAAAATCTGCACAGTCAATATCTCACAATGTGATACAGAAGATCTGTATGCTAAATATTTCACAATGTGAAAAAGAAGATTTGTGTAGTCAATACCTCACACTGTGAAACAATAAAGTTTCTGGCTATCTGTAGACATATCAAACAAGTGGGAGGCTTCTCAGACAGATCTGAGGCATATCAACAGATAAGAGGCTTTTCAGATAGATAAGAGGCTTATCAGACAGATAAGAGGCATATCAACAGATAAGAGGCTTATCAGATAGATAAGAGGCATATCAACAGATAAGAGGCTTATCAGACAGATAAGAGGCTTATCAGAGAGATGAGAGGCATATCTGACTGACGGTCAGCAATGAAGAGAGAAGTAAACACGCAGTATTTGCCACTAAATGAAGTAGTCGGGCAAACTAATGTGGGAGGAGCCTAGGGAAGAGAGCAAACAAGAAAAGTATGCCATGACATCACAGAAGAGTATGGCAGAATGGAGCCATAGACTGATTACAATGTTGTTAGACAAAATGTCACAAATAAAAAACAAAACAAAAACTATGCTGGCATCTGCACTTACATTATCAAAGTATACAACATTCATCATTTACATCAACAAAATATACATACTACAACATTCATCACTTACATCAAGATACTATAACATTCATCACTTACATCAACACAGTATACATAGTACGAAATTCATCACTTACATCAACAAAATATACAACATTCATCACTTACATCAACATACTATAACATTCATCACTTACATCAACACAGTATACATAGTACAAAATTCATCACTTACATCAACAAAATATACAACATTCATCACTTACATCAACATAGTATACACACTACAATATTCATTACTTACATCAACATGGTATACAACATTCAACACTTACATCAACACAGTATACAACATTCATCACTTACATCAACAAAGTATACAACATTCATCACTTAGATCAGCATAGAATACAATATTCATAATAGACATCAACACAGACTAAAACATTAAACATTTAGATAAACAAAGTATACAACATTTATCACTTAGATCAACACAGACTAAAACATTCATTACTTAAATTAACACAGACTAAAACATTCATTGCTTAAATTAACACAGACTAAAACTTTGATTACTTAGATTAACACAGACTAAAACATTCATTACTTAAATTAACACAGACTAAAACAATCATTACTTAAATTAACACAGACTAAAACATTCATTACTTAGATTAACACAGACTAAAACATTCATTACTTAAATTAATACAGACTAAAACATTCATTACTTAGATTAACACAGACTAAAACATTCATTACTTAAATTAACACAGACTAAAACATTCATCACTTAGATCAACACATAATTCAACATTCATCACTTAGATCAACACAGACTAAAACATTCATTGCTTAGATCAACACAGACTACAACAATGACCACTTACATAAACACAAACTACAACATTCATCATTTAGAAACAAAGAAATAGTTTATTACAAATGTTCCCAGCTAAATGAATCTCGGAGATTACGATGCTGAACGTAGCAGACATCCCTGTGTACAAGTCTACCACTACAAAACTGAACAAAAAATGTTTATCTTGGCAAATATTGCATATGTTTCTCACACAACCTTATTATGGACACAAATATTTGTGCTTCTCATTGTTAATGTTCTTTCATCAACTTCTCAGTGTTAATATTGTTACCTCATCAAATACAGTGTCAACATTGTTACTTCATTAAAAAAAAAGTGATAGCAATGCTCTTCTTCTACATTTACCAAATGTTCATGTGGAACATACAGATAGGTGGTGCTCAAAATTAAAAAATAAAACAATCAAAGTATGTCAGTCCTGTATGTTTGGTAGACTCATCCTTCCAGCAACAGGATGATAGTGAAAGTTCAAGCAGCTTTCTTGACATAAAACTTAACTGCTCTATAAATCTCATTTATATCAGGGAGTACAGGCTGTCAGACCTGGCGTTGAACACAGACAGGAATGTGCAGAAATTGTGTAGTGCTGACAGATGACATCTTATATAGATCTGTGCTTTATTCTTAAGTCTACTCTCTCTCATCTAAGCTGGAAGCCATTCTCACTCTCACACACACACCTTACCCAACAGAAGATTCTCAACTTTTGGTTACACATGACCACATACAGATATCAAACTAAATGTTCACCACAAACTGTCAGCTCTTATTTACTCAACACAACATCAGGTGCTAACACAAACTGTCAGCTCTTATTTACTCAACACAACATCAGGTGCTAACACAAACTGTAAGCTCTTATTTACTCAACACAACATCAGGTGCTAACACAAACTGTCAGCTCTTATTTACTCAACACAACACCAGGTGCTAACACAAACTGTCAGCTCTTATTTACTCAACACAACACCAGGTGTTAACACAAACTGTCAGCTCTTATTTACTCAACACAACACCAGGTGTTAACACAAACTGTCAGCTCTTATTTACTCAACACAACACCAGGTGCTAACACACAATGTCAGCCTTATTTACTCAACACAACACCAGGTGCTAACACAAACTGTCAGCTCTTATTTACTCAACACAACACCAGGTGTTAACACAAACTGTCAGATCTTATTTACTCAACACAACACCAGGTGTTAACACAAACTGTCAGCTCTTATTTACTCAACACAACACCAGGTGTTAACACAAACTGTCAGCTCTTATTTACTCAACACAACACCAGGTGTTAACACAAACTGTCAGCTCTTATTTACTCAACACAACACCAGGTGTTAACACAAACTGTCAGCTCTTATTTACTCAACACAACACCAGGTGTTAACACAAACTGTCAGATCTTATTTACTCAACACAACACCAGGTGTTAACACAAACTGTCAGCTCTTATTTACTCAATACAACACCAGGTGTTAACACAAACTGTCAGCTCTTATTTACTCAACACAACACCAGGTGTTAACACAAACTGTCAGCTCTTATTTTCTCTACACAACACCAGGTGCTAACACAAACTGTCAACTCTTATTTACTCAACACAACACCAGGTATTAACACAAACTGTCAGCTCTTATCTACTCAACACAACACCAAATGCTAACACAAACTGTCAGCTCTTATTTACTCAACAAGCTAAGAAACACAAATGCTTCATCTATGAATAAATAATAAAAACTGTAGCCTAGTGTTACAAGCTAACAGTAAAACAGTCCCAAGTTACTGTAGCCTAGTGTTACAAGCTAAACATTAAAAGTTCCACATTAAACCAGTCCCAAGTTAATGTAGCCTAGTGTTACATGCTAACATTAAACCATTCCCAAGTTAATGTAGCCTAGTGTTACATGCTAACATTAAACCAGTCCCAAGTTAATGTAGCCTAGTGTTACATGCTAACATTAAACCATTCCCAAGTTAATGTAGCCTAGTGTTATATGCTAACATTAAAATAGTCCCAATTTACTGCAGCCTAATATTACCATTAAAACAGTTTGAAGTGACTACAGCAAACATAAACATATTCTGTAAGTTAATCATACTCATTAAACCACTCTATAATTCACTGTGTATATGTGTGTACATAAAATTAATTCAAGTACATTTTATCATGTACACCAACAAACAAACAAAAATGTAAAAACTGAGATATTTATGAAGCAAGAATGATGAAATTCACCATGCAACGTCTGATGTTAACTAACTTTTCAGGAATCTTTCAGCACATCTTCCAGAAAGGCCTTGACATCATCCATTTCCTGAAAGAAATTCCGTAATGCTCAGTCATTAAGTTTGTGGAACATCATAGTCAGGATTAATATGTCTGTAAGCTACTGCTTATATATGTAGAAAGAACAGCTGTTGAAGAAGTCGACCAATTTGCATACCTTGGCAGCTACACAGACCAGGATAGTGACACCAGAAAGGAAGTTAGAATTGCAAAAACAGCACTGACCTTAAAAAATCTTGAAAATATATGGCATTCAAAAGTTATAAGCACAAAAACCAAGTTAAGATTATTCAACTCAAATGTAATATTCACCCTCATTTATGCATGCAAAAGCTGGAAAACAACTAAAGAAATAGACAACAAATTAGACTTTTGAAAATAAATGCCTAATGAAAATACTTGGTATAAACTGGAATGAATTCAAGAACAATGCAGAGATAAGACAGATGAGCGAACAAAAACCAGTCTCATGAGTGATCAGAAAAAGGAGATGGACATTGGTCAGTCACATGATGAGAAGAAACAGTCAGAGAATCCCAAAATAAGCTATCAAGTGGAACACAAGAAGAAAAAGAGATCAACCACATGAAACTCTAAAGAGGACATTTTTAAGAGAGGAGAATTTAGAAAGCATGAAATCCCTTGATGAGGTTGAAAAGCTTGGTAAACTACCATGTGAGCCCTATGTGACGGGAAAGATGTCAGAAGCTATTGCTGCCGCTGTGCTAAATTTTCAACCTATATGAGATCATATTCTATTTTAAAAAACTGTATGTAAATGTTTGTCATTACATCAACTTATAAACCATAAATTAAAAAAACTAAAACAAAAGAATTGAAGAAAACAAGTCTTGTAACACTACCATAATTTTCTTCAGTGCTAATCTATCACAGAATAACGTCAGAAACTGTAAAACTACCATATTTTTCCTCAGCGCTACTCTACAGTACTACTGTATCACACAGTTCATTCATTCATTCATTTGCAAGTCTCTTGAGGAACTTTGCCTCCCTAACAGCACTCATGTAGGCCTCTCAGTTGTGAGCAAGATGGTCTGCTGCTGATGCATCCATTTGCAGATTGTCAACGATGTCTTGCAGCCATCTTTACCTTGGTCTTCCTCTCTTTCTTTTTCCCATTATGTATCCTTCCAAGACGGTCTTCTCTAGATTATCATGACGTTTAATGTGTCCAAAATATTTAAGTTTTCTCTCTTTAATCCTCTTTAACAGCCAGCCTTTTTCAATATTAAGTTCTTGTAGTATGGATATATTTGTTCTTTTTCTGTGTCCATAATATTTGAAGAACTCTTCTGTAGCATTTACATTCAAAGCCACTTATGTGTTTCTCAGCTGTTTTGTCCAGGTCTCATAGGCATATGTTGCGATGGTAAAGACGCATGCCCTTATAAATCTTATTTTTGTGGTTCTGTCTGTTCCTCTCCACAGATTCGTTTTACTTTCTGGAGAGTGACAGATGTCCTTTTAATTTCCCTCATTGTATCTCCATTCTTAGTTAGTAGTGATCCAAGATATTCAAAACTGTACACCAACAAACAAACAAAAATGTAAAAACTGAGATATTTATGAAGCAAGAATGATGAAATTCACCATGCAACGTCTGATGTTAACTAACTTTTCAGGAATCTTTCAGCACATCTTCCAGAAAGGCCTTGACATCATCCATTTCCTGAAAGAAATTCCGTAATGCTCAGTCATTAAGTTTGTGGAACATCATAGTCAGGATTAATATGTCTGTAAGCTACTGCTTATATATGTAGAAAGAACAGCTGTTGAAGAAGTCGACCAATTTGCATACCTTGGCAGCTACACAGACCAGGATAGTGACACCAGAAAGGAAGTTAGAATTGCAAAAACAGCACTGACCTTAAAAAATCTTGAAAATATATGGCATTCAAAAGTTATAAGCACAAAAACCAAGTTAAGATTATTCAACTCAAATGTAATATTCACCCTCATTTATGCATGCAAAAGCTGGAAAACAACTAAAGAAATAGACAACAAATTAGACTTTTGAAAATAAATGCCTAATGAAAATACTTGGTATAAACTGGAATGAATTCAAGAACAATGCAGAGATAAGACAGATGAGCGAACAAAAACCAGTCTCATGAGTGATCAGAAAAAGGAGATGGACATTGGTCAGTCACATGATGAGAAGAAACAGTCAGAGAATCCCAAAATAAGCTATCAAGTGGAACACAAGAAGAAAAAGAGATCAACCACATGAAACTCTAAAGAGGACATTTTTAAGAGAGGAGAATTTAGAAAGCATGAAATCCCTTGATGAGGTTGAAAAGCTTGGTAAACTACCATGTGAGCCCTATGTGACGGGAAAGATGTCAGAAGCTATTGCTGCCGCTGTGCTAAATTTTCAACCTATATGAGATCATATTCTATTTTAAAAAACTGTATGTAAATGTTTGTCATTACATCAACTTATAAACCATAAATTAAAAAAACTAAAACAAAAGAATTGAAGAAAACAAGTCTTGTAACACTACCATAATTTTCTTCAGTGCTAATCTATCACAGAATAACGTCAGAAACTGTAAAACTACCATATTTTTCCTCAGCGCTACTCTACAGTACTACTGTATCACACAGTTCATTCATTCATTCATTTGCAAGTCTCTTGAGGAACTTTGCCTCCCTAACAGCACTCATGTAGGCCTCTCAGTTGTGAGCAAGATGGTCTGCTGCTGATGCATCCATTTGCAGATTGTCAACGATGTCTTGCAGCCATCTTTACCTTGGTCTTCCTCTCTTTCTTTTTCCCATTATGTATCCTTCCAAGACGGTCTTCTCTAGATTATCATGACGTTTAATGTGTCCAAAATATTTAAGTTTTCTCTCTTTAATCCTCTTTAACAGCCAGCCTTTTTCAATATTAAGTTCTTGTAGTATGGATATATTTGTTCTTTTTCTGTGTCCATAATATTTGAAGAACTCTTCTGTAGCATTTACATTCAAAGCCACTTATGTGTTTCTCAGCTGTTTTGTCCAGGTCTCATAGGCATATGTTGCGATGGTAAAGACGCATGCCCTATTATTAATTTTATATTTAATATATGATCTCTTGATCCTCTTCCTTGCCTGAAACCAGCTTGGACCATATCGACTTCTTCTTCTATCTTCTTTCGAAGTCTACCCATTATGATTTTTAACAGAATTTTACTGGCATGACTAATCAGAGCAACAGTTCTGTAAGTTATGCATAATTTCAGGTTACCCCTTTTTTGGCAGAGGTATCAATACAGTTCTTTTCCATTCTTTTGGCCAAATACCTGAATGCCATACCTTTTTACATAGTGCATGATAGATTGTTGCACATTCCTTTCCTCCTGCTTTAATAAGTTCAGCTGTTATCTCATCACATCCTGGTGATTTACCATTCTTTATTGGCCATAAAACTTCTTCTATTGTTGGTTCAGGTTCTTTCTCCTCCAACAATAATTCACACTGTTGATTTCTGCTTTCACAGTCGGTTATGTCATACATTCCTCTGCAACATTTCTCTATCTTTCTAGAATGTTCTTTGTCTTTGTCAAGGTATTTCCCATCTCATCACAAATTACATCTAACTTAGGTGTGACATTTCTTGTCAATGTCTTCATTTCTTTGAACATTTCACTATCTCTTCCACACATTTGATGTCCCTCTATTCTTTCACAACAAACGTGCATGCATTGTTTTTTGTCTTTTCTTATGTTTCTTCGTACTTCTTTTGTTAAAGACTTATATTC
This sequence comes from Achatina immaculata, assembly GCA_009760885.1. NCBI lineage: Eukaryota > Metazoa > Mollusca > Gastropoda > Stylommatophora > Achatinidae > Lissachatina > Lissachatina immaculata. Next base: position 39,120,990 of record CM019720.1, read on the forward strand.
CTCTTTGTTGTTGTTTGTCACTTTCCATTGTATCTTCATTTCTCTAAGTTGTTTTATCACTTCTAGTGTGCTTGCTGTAATCCATCCATTCTTTTGTGTTTTCTTTACTGGAACCATGTCTTTAGCTGCGGTTATTAAGATATCTCTGGCCTGCATAGCCAGTTCATCTGGTGTCATCTCCTCCTGTACATCCATCAAGATTTCAAAATGGTTATTCACTTCTATACCGTATTGTTTTGGTATTTTTCTAAGGTCAAAGCGGAGTGGTCTTGATCCTGTAACTCTTTTTTTATCTTTATCTTCATGTCTGCTATTAATAACTCATGGTCCATGTCACAATCAGCACCTGGTAAAGTTTTTGCTGATGTTATACTTGATCTCCACCTTCTCTGCACTAAAATGTAATCTATTTGATTTTTGGTTTTTCCATCAGGTGATGTCCACGTGTAAAGTCTTCTTGGATGTTGTTTAAAAAGTGTGTTAGCGATTATTAGCTCATTTTCCATGCAAAACGCCATTAGATTGTCACCTGCCTCATTTCTATGTCCTATGCTAAATTTCCCTACAACATGTCCTTCATCTTCTGCTCTTTCTGCACCAATCTTTGCACTAAAATCACCCTTTATTAATACAATATCATTTTTCTGTACCTGGTCTATCGTTGTTTGCAGTGTGTTATAAAAGTCTTCTACTTCCTCTTCTGCTGCTGATGTAGGTGCATATATCTGGATGATTGTTACATTTCTAGGAGTGCCCTTAAGTGAGGATTCTATCACTTATTGGATTGTAATCTAGTAATGCTTTTGATGTTGATTTGTCCAAATAAAAAGCCACTCCATTCTTTCCTCCTAATTCTCCACCAGAGTATATAAAGATATTATCATTCTCGCTAATGAAGTGTCCTGATCCTTTCCATCGATGTTCGCAGATTCCCAAAATGTGTATTCCCGTTCTTTTCATCTCGTCACTTATTACTTGATATTTTCCCTCATACATACTTCTCACATTCCATGTTCCTACTCTTATTTTTCTTTTTAGTTTGATGCAGGGATTTTCCTTAGTAACACCGTCAGGATTTTGTCCGTCATCACAATTACTAGTACTGACCTCTGTCTCACACTCTTCCCCAGTGTTAAAATTAGATCTATCTGGCCTGGGGGCCTCACCACCAGATCTTTTTCCTATTTGACTTTCCATGTTGCTGTTTGGGTTTCTTGGTATATTTCCAGAAGATAGTTTACCATTGCTTTCCTTCTGGGCAGTGACTGTACTAGTCAGTGATCGTAGCCATTGTCCCTACATTGAGATCATCTGCCTACCATCATAGAATGGTGACCATAACCAACATTATCTGTCAGCTGCTCTCCCATTCCATCCACCACCTGCTCCCATGGCTTCACATCACAGAGTAACATCAGAAAATATCAAAGAAGCAATCTGATTTTTGTTACACAGGGTATGGCATATAAAATTTCATGCATGATTTTTCTTTTTCTGTGAACAGTCAGGACACAGCTTAGAGGGAACATTGGTCAGGATGTGATGTGACAATGGGGATGGTAACATATCAACAAGTAAGAACTTCAACACATTCAGCACTGATGACCGTCATCAAACAATTCTATAACACATTTAGCAATGATCATTGTTACACTTACCTGGGTACTGGAGCTATAACCAATGTTACTGTTAATCTCACCTGGGGATATGGCTAATATTATTGTTAATCTCACTTTGGGACTAAGGATATGGCTAATGTTGTTGTTAATCTCACTTGGAGCTGAGAATATGGCTTATGCTATTGTTAATCTCACTTCGGGGTTGAGGATATGGCTTATGTTATTGTTAATCTCACTTCAGGGTTGAGGATATGGCTTATGTTATTGTTAATCTCATTTCGGGGTTGAGGATATGGCTTATGTTATTGTTAATCTCACTTCAGGGTTGAGGATATGGCTTATGTTATTGTTAATCTCATTTCGGGGTTGAGGATATGGCCTGTTATTGTTAATCTCACTTGGGTACTGGGGATATGGCTAATATTATTGTTAATCTCACTTTGGGACTAAGGATATGGCTAATGTTATTGTTAATCTCACTTTGGGACTAAGGATATGGCCTGTTATTGTTAATCTCACTTGGGTACTGGGGATATGGCTAATATTATTGTTAATCTCACTAGGGCACTGGGGATATGGCTAATATTATTGCTAATCTCACTTTGGGACTAAGGATATGGCTAATGTTATTGTTAATCTCACTTTGGGACTAAGGATATGGCTAATATTATTGCTAATCTCACTTTGGGACTAAGGATATGGCTAATGTTATTGTTAATCTCACTTTGGGACTAAGGATATGGCTAATGTTATTGTTAATCTCACTTTGGGACTAAGGATATGGCTAATATTATTGCTAATCTCACTTTGGGACTAAGGATATGGCTAATGTTATTGTTAATCTCACTTTGGGACTAAGGATATGGCTAATGTTATTGTTAATCTCACTTTGGGACTAAGGATATGGCTAATGTTATTGTTAATCTCACTTTGGGACTAAGGATATGGCTAATGTTATTGTTAATCTCACTTTGGGACTAAGGATATGGCTAATGTTATTGTTAATCTCACTTTGGGACTAAGGATATGGCTAATGTTATTGCTAATCTCACTTTGGGACTAAGGATATGGCTAATGTTATTGTTAATCTCACTTTGGGACTGGGGATATGGCTTATTTTTAATCTCACTTCAGGGACTGAAGCTATGGCCCATGTTACTGTTAATCACATCCAGGGGCTGGGGATATGTTAATCTCACCTGGGGACAGGAGCTATGGCCCATGTTACTGTAGGACTTAAACTGAGCATTAGGGTTGAAATTTTTGATGATCTCATGTGTGGCTTGACCCCATTTATGAGGCACTAGAGGATCAGCAAGACCATGACATTGTAAGACTGGAACATTTGTGTTGTACTTCGTATTCTGAATGCAGAGAAATTAAAATATTAAAATATTTACAACATAAAATAAGTAAGAGAAATGGCAAATAAAGAAAAGTTCAGTGAGAAAATCTGAGATAAGAACCTCGCGTTCCTGTAGGACAATTAAACAGCTGAGTAAGACAGGACAGTTAAAAAAACTGAGGATAGGACAGCTAAACAATTGAGGACAGAACAGCTAAACAACTGAGGATAGGACAGTTGAACAGCTGAGTAGGATAGGACAGTTAAACAAGGACAGAACAGTCAAAATGTTGAGGACAACAGAGAACAGTTAAATAGTTGAGTAGGACAGGACAGTTAAACGAGGACAGGACGGTCAAAATGTTGAGGACGACAGAGAAAAGTCAAACAGCTGAGAAGAGGAAAGCCAAACAATTAAGCAGGAGAGGAAAGACATAACAGCTGAGTAGGAGAGGTCAGTCAAGTAGTCGAGGATAGTACAGTAATATCAATATGAAACACTACTAAAACAAAATGCTTGTAATAAAAAACTTCATTCATGCAGAATTCTGACGTCTGTGACACAATAAGAGAAGAAGCAAGTCTCAAGTTTTCACTCTATACACAAGAAGCAAGCCCACTGTTTTTACTCTCTATGCAAGAAACAAGCCCACTGTTTTTACTCTCTACACAAGAAGCAAGCCCACTGTTTTTACTCTCTACACAAGAAGCAAGCCCACTGTTTTTACTCTCTACACAAGAAGCAAGCCCACTGTTTTTACTCTCTATGCAAGAAACAAGCCCACTGTTTTTACTCTCTATGCAAGAAACAAGTCCACTGTTTTCACTCTCTACACAAGAAACAAGTCCACTGTTTTCACTCTCTACACAAGAAACAAGTCCACTGTTTTCACTCTCTACACAAGAAACAAGTCCATTGTTTTCACTCTATACACAAGAAGCAAGCCCACTGTTTTTACTCTCTATGCAAGAAACAAGCCCACTGTTTTTACTCTCTACACAAGAAGCAAGCCCACTGTTTTTACTCTCTACACAAGAAGCAAGCCCACTGTTTTTACTCTCTACACAAGAAGCAAGCCCACTGTTTTTACTCTCTATGCAAGAAACAAGCCCACTGTTTTTACTCTCTATGCAAGAAACAAGTCCACTGTTTTCACTCTCTACACAAGAAACAAGTCCACTGTTTTCACTCTCTACACAAGAAACAAGTCCACTGTTTTCACTCTCTACACAAGAAACAAGTCCATTGTTTTCACTCTCTACACAAGAAACAAGTCCACTGTGTTAACTCTCTACACAAGAAGCAAGCCCACTGTTTTTACTCTCTATGCAAGAAGCAACCCCACTGTTTTTACTCTCTATGCAAGAAACAAGCACACTGTTTTTACTCTCTACACAAGAAGCAAGCCCACTGTTTTTACTCTCTACGCAAGAAACAAGTCCACTGTGTTAACTCTCTACACAAGAAACAAGTCCACTGTTTTCACTCTCTACACAAGAAGCAAGCCCACTGTTTTCACTCTCTACACAAGAAGCAAGCCCACTGTTTTCACTCTCTACACAAGAAACAAGTCCACTGTTTTCACTCTCTACACAAGAAACAAGTCCACTGTGTTAACTCTCTACACAAGAAGCAAGCCCACTGTTTTTACTCTCTATGCAAGAAACAAGCCCACTGTTTTTACTCTCTATGCAAGAAACAAGCCCACTGTTTTTACTCTCTACACAAGAAGCAAGCCCACTGTTTTTACTCTCTATGCAAGAAACAAGTCCACTGTGTTAACTCTCTACACAAGAAACAAGTCCACTGTTTTCACTCTCTACACAAGAAACAAGTCCACTGTTTTCACTCTCTACACAAGAAACAAGTCCACTGTTTTCACTCTCTACACAAGAAACAAGTCCACTGTGTTAACTCTCTACACAAGAAACAAGTCCACTGTGTTAACTCTCTACACAAGAAACAAGCCCACTGTTTTCACTCTCTATGGAAGAAGCAAACCCACTGTTTTTTAACTCTCTATGGAAGAAGCAAGCCCACTATTTTTTAACTCTCTATGGAAGAAGCAAACCCACTGTTTTTAACTCTCTATGGAAGAAGCAAGCCCACTGTTTTCATTCTCTACACAAGAAGCAAGCCCACTGTTTTTAACTCTCTATGGAAGAAGCAAGCCCACCATTTTCATTCTCTACACAATAAGCAAGCCCACTGTTTTCAACTCTCTATTGAAGAAGCAAGCCCACTGTTTGTAACTCTATGCAAGAAGCAAGCCCACTATTTCTAACTCTCTATGGAAGAAGCAAGCCCACTGTTTTTACTCTACACAAGTTCACTTGACCATTTTATTGTTTTATGTCTCTGGGAGCATCCTGGCCAAACATTTCTGTCATTTTTCTGTCCAGAAAGAAAGAATTTTTTGGCGAGGTGGGGTGGGGATGGTTGTTCCGCTACATTACAGTAAAATTCTTCTACATTATAGTAATTTAATCAAATTTTGTAATAGAGCTTTCAGTCTAGCTTTCATCTCTGCTTGAAAAAAACAAAATAATAAAAAAAAGGCAAATCAAATAAACAAGGAGAGTAGCCACAGACAGGAAGACAACCAAACATGATCATAACGATCTCACATATGACAAAAACCACATATGTTAAAACTTAATGAGCATACAATTAAATCAGGACAGGATCAGTTCATGTTATAAATGTATGTTTTCATGAAATTAAAAAAAAAAAAAAACAACCCAGAAACTGCAAATTTTCTGGTGGAAAATGCCAAAAATAAAATGCAAAATTGAAAGAGGAACAACAAAAAAAAACAATCCAAACTGGCAGGTGCAGGACTGAGCAGAAAGTTGAAAACTGCTGATGTAAATACTCAACAGGTACAAACCTCTTTCTCACCTTTACAACATGCACACTTGGCATCCTTTGGGGAATAGCAGATGAGCTTTTTGTTCAGCATGAACACAACACAGACACACACATATACAGTACTGTCACTTCAATAACGATGTCTTACAGACAAATATCTCACATTACTGATGTTTACTACAATGTCTCACAGACAAATATCTCACATTACTGATGTTTACTACAATGTCTCACACACACATGATACAGCACTATCATGAAACTACATATTCTAACAACAGACATATCATATTACTGACATTTATAAAGTACACAGTAGTGTCATAGGAACTACATCTTGCAATATGCAAATTATATTTGAAGGCTGAACAACTAGAAATGACAGCAGTCAATTTTCTTCACTCTGTCATCAGCTGTCAGACAGCTTTTAGTCTGCAGCACAGGAAGATTCACTGCTGCCACCGCCAGCACAACAGCCACACATCTCATAACACACGGGCAGCCAGGAACCAACACACACAGAAAGAACTTCACTTACAGCATCGGTGGTGAAATATTTATTCATGGGTATCCATGCACTGAGAGCTAGCACTCCAGCAATCTTTGTGTCCGTAGCAAAAGCTGTGTACAGTGCCACAGAACCACCTTGAGAAAATCCACCAATCACAATTTTTTCTGCTGGTATTCCATCGCTGATTTCTTTTGCTATCAACTGCTGCACTATAGAGAATCAAGAAAGCAGAGACATAACAGTTTTATCTGTTTATCTAAATATAGTATAAAGAATATCACATGAAACACTTATAACTGCAGTGCTGAACAGTTTTATCAATGTTTTATCCTTCAACAAGTTTACTGAACTTATAGGCTCACACTAACAAATGTTTTATCCTTCAACAAGTTTACTGAACTTATAGGCTCACACTAACAAATGTTTTATCCTTCAACAAGTTTACTGAACTTATAGGCTCACACTAACAAATGTTTTATCCTTCAACAAGTTTACTGAACTTACAGGCTCACACTAACAAATGTTTTATCCTTCAACAAGTTTACTGAACTTACAGGCTCACACTAACAAATGTTTTATCCTTCAACAAGTTTACTGAACTTACAGGCTCACACTAACAAATGTTTTATCCTTCAACAAGTTTACTGAACTTACAGGCTCACACTAACAAATGTTTTATCCTTCAACAAGTTTACTGAACTTATAGGCTCACACTAACAAATGTTTTATCCTTCAACAAGTTTACTGAACCTACAAGCACCATGAAAAAATTTACATTTTTTTTGCTACATTTTATCTACAAAATATAATCACAAAAAGTCAATCGCATATATCATTTGTCATCAACATACATACACAATACAAGCACACATAAACATCACATATTATGTGTCATTAATATCTTTTGCACAGTAAAACAAAAGACTAAATGCCATTAACATATATGTAAGCACACAAAAACATCACACACTGGATATTATAACATCTTAAAAATAAGCACAAAAACATCACACACTGGATATTATAACATTTTAAAAATAAGCACAAAAACATCACACACTGGATATTATAACATTTTAAAAATAAGCACACAAAAACATCATGTTTACATAACCAACACCTCATACACAAACACAAGAACTCAACACAGACCCCTTATTATTTTTATAATAAAAAATATACAATAAAAACTATACAATATTAACATGTTATACTGGAATAATTTTGTGAAACTCTTCTATCAGATCATGGGATTACAATGAAAACTTGAGAAACGTTTGACACTTTATGTATCAGATACATTGCATAGAACACAGATATTGTTTGTACCACACATATTGCATGTGTTATATATGATACACATAATGTAACAGCACAGATGTATGCAACACACATACTGCATGTGACACACACATATGTAGCAAACATTATACACACAAGAATACATTCTTTCTCTAAGATACATTTATCTCATTCATTCATTTGCATGTCCCTTGCGGAACTTTTCCTCCCTAACAGCACTCATGTAGGCCTCTCGGTTGTAAGCAAGATGGCCTGCTGCTGATGCATCCATTTGCAGATCATCAACGATGTCTTGCAGCCATCTTTGCCTTGGTCTTCCTCTCTTTCTTTTTCCCATTATGTACCCTTCCATGATGGTCTTCTTTAGATTATCATGTTTAATGTATCCAAAATATTTAAGTTTTCTCACTTTAATCCTCTTTAATAGCCAGCCTTCTTCAATATTAAGTTCTTGTAGTATATATATATTTGTTCTTTTTTGTGTCCATGATATCTGAAGAACTCTTCTGTAGCATTTACATTCAAAGACATTTATGTGTTTCTCAGCTGTTTTGTTAAGTGTCCAGGTCTCACAGGCATTTGTTGCGATGGGAAAGATGCATGCCCTTAAAAATCTTATTTTTGTGGCTCTGTCTGTTCCTTTCCATGGATTCTTTAGTTGTTTTACTTTCTGAAGAGTGACAGATGTCCTTTTAATTTCCCTTACTGTATCTCCATTATTAGTTAGTAGTGATCCAAGATATTCAAAACTCTCCACTTCTTCCAGTTTTTCCTCAAAGATACATATTTCGGCTGCTTTGTTTTATAAGTTGTCATCAACTTAGTTTTCTTCACATTAAGACAGAGGTTTTGCTCTTAGCTGTTCTTATGGACTGATATAATTAGTTTTTCCATTCCTTTTTGTGTTGTGGACAGTAATACTGTGTCATCAGCATATCTAATATCTGGTATTTCATAACCTTCAATTATTATGGCATCGTAATATTCTTTGTCTACATCTTCTCTAACATTCCTCATATTTTCAGTATACAAGTTAAATAAGTACGGCGACAATATGCACCCCTGACGGACCCCTTGTTTTACATCAAACCAAGTTGTTTCACCATTTATTCTTACTCTCTGCATTTCTCTATTATTAATTTTATATTTAATATATGATCTCTTGATCCTCCTCTTCCTTGCCTGAAACCAGCCTGGACTTATTTGACTTCTTCTTCTATTTTTTTATGAAGTCTACCCATTATGATTTTTAACAGAATTTTACTGGCATGACAAATCAGGGCAACAGTTCTGTAGTTTGTGCATAATTTCAGGTTACCCTTTTTTGGCAGAGGTATGAATATAGTTCTTTTCCATTCTTTTGGCCAAATACCTGAATGCCATATCTTTTTACATAGTGCATGATAGATTGTTGCACATTCCTTTCCTCCTGCTTTAATAAATTCAACTGTTATCTCATCACATCCTAGTGATTTACCATTTTTCAGATTCTTTATTGCCCATAAAACTTCTATTGTTGGTTCAGGTTCTTTCTCCCCAAATAATAATTCACACTGTTACATATATCTATAAATGTTCAAAAAAAAAAGAAACATAGCAAATATGATGTTGCGATTTAAACTGATGTTTGCTGACCAGACAAGAGCAAATTGCCTGAAAAGTTCATCTGGACATCAACTTCACGTGCTGACCTGAACTGTACTCAGCAGATGATTCATGAGCACAGAAATGCAACACTAGTCAAAACAGCATTTTTGACAATAACTCATGACAGGTTCATGAGAATCCTGTAAAACTTGCTGAACACAAAACTCACTGATCATGTTATTGAATGCCTATAAAAGATTGACACTCCTCGAAACAGTTCATTTGAAAATTCAATGTGCAAGTATGGCTCATCTCACTACAGAACAACGACCCATCATCATTGGATGTTTACAGACTGGCAAGTCAAAAAGTGTAGTGGCCAGACAATTTAACGTGGTTAGAAGCATAATTAGTTGCCTTTGGAGACGATTTAAAGAAACTGGCTCAGCTGCAGACTGGCCGCGCAGTGTAAGACCCAAAGTAATAACTCCTGCCAAAGACCGCTTCATACGGCTGCGTCATCTCAGGAATCAATTTGCATCTGCATCCTCAACAGTCCAGTCAATGACAGCAGCTCACTGAATCTCAGATCAAACGGTCAGTAACTGGCTGACGTTGGTCTTTGGGCTAGAAGACCCTACAGAGATCCTGTTCTTACAGAACAGCATCACCAGAACTGACTGCAGTGGGCAAACCAACATCGTCATCATCGCGAATGATTGGAGAAGGGTCTGATTTAGTGATGAATCATTCTTTCTGCTCCAGCGACACGATAGACGGAGAAGAGTTTACCGCAGAGTTCATGAGCGCTACACCCAGAACTGCGTGGATGAGACTCCACGTGGTGGTTGAGGTGTACTGGTGTGGGGGACGATCAACTTCATGGGAAGAAGTGACCCAGTGCAAACTGAAGGACACCTGAATGCTCAATGATACGTCACCAAAAATCTTCGTCCCCACATCCTTTACCTTCTGGCTGCACCAGGTTCGATTTTTCAGCAGGATAACACTCGATCTCATGTGGCACAACTCACCACCCAGTTCCTCGCTGACAACAACGTCCAGATCATTCCATGGTTCAGACATAAACCCAACAGAACACTTATGGGATGAACTCAATAGACAAGTCCGCCAGTGAGACGTGGCACCAACCAATCTCCGACAGTTGTCTCTTGCACTGTGGGAAGAGTGGGCAGCCATCTCACAACAACAGATCCAACGGCTAATCGGATCCATGTCAAGGAGATGTCATTCTCTGATACAAGCCAGAGGAGGCCATACACCTTACTGAAATGGAGGCCTCAGTCGCAAAGAATAAAAGTCCAAGCCAAATTTAATGAACATCATTTCATTGTTAAAGTCTTAAAGTTTCTTCATGCCGGGATTGAAACATTAATTCCATGAAACAAAATTTTGATACAAGTTTGAAATTTGGTGTTCATTACAACTACAGTAGTGTTGCATTTCTTTTTTTGAACAGTATATAAAACATATTTTCTTTATCTCAGACTTGTTAACCATAAAACTTTACATTTCTTATTTCAGACTTAGTTAATTATAACACTTACATTCTCTGGAAGCATCTCTAATTCCCTGCTCATCATCTGGACTGTTTGGATGTAGACCTTTAATGTCAAACCTGCAACAAATGAGCTTCAAACGAACATTTTCTTTTTACACATTCACAACAGAAACTAACCTGTCCCTCATACGTTCATGACCAGCATAAACATATCAATAACTTCCAGACCAACAGAAACTCACATAATATGTTTATGTGTAACTTTCTACCAGACAGAAACACATCTGTTTCTAACTTTCTGGCAGTAGAGGTACACATGTTTTAACCTTCAATATGTTTACCATTTCTATGATCAAAGAAACACATTTAATGTTTCTTTCTGGCCAAATACATCTGATATTTTTACTTATCAACAGAACCTCATCATTTATGCTAAACTTAACAAACCAATAACAACATATCCTTCTTCATAACAATAAAAAAACATACAAAATTTTCTCACAGCTTCTTAGTAAATCATCCATTCATTTGCATGTCCCTTGTGGAACTTTGCCTCCCTAACAGCACTCTTGTAGGCCTCTTGGTTGTAAGCAAGATGGCCTGCTGCTGATGCATCCATTTGCAGATCGTCAACGATGTCTTGCAGCCATCTTTGCCTTGGTCTTCCTCTCTTTCTTTTTCCCAGTATGTACCTTTCCAAGATGGTCTTCTCTAGATTATCATGACATTTAATGTGTCCAAAATATTTAAGTATTCTCACTTTAATCCTCTTTACCAGCCAGCCTTTTTCAATATTAAGTTCTTGTAGTATGGATATATTTGTTCTTTTTTGTGTCCATGATATTTGAAGAACTCTTCTGTAGCATTTACATTCAAAGGAATTTATGTGTTTCTCAGCTGTTTTGTCAAGTGTCCAGGTCTCACAGGCATATGTTGCAGTGGGAAAGATGCATGCCCTTAAAAATCTTATTTTTGTAGTTCTGTCTGTTCCTCTCCACAGATAATTTAGTTGTTTTACTTTCTGAAGGACAATAGATATCCTCCTTTTAATTTCCCTCACTGTATTTCCATTATTAGTTAGTAGCGATCCAAAATATTCAAAACTCTCCACTTCTTCCAGTTTTTCCTCATTGATACATATTTCAGCTGCCTTGTTTGTTTTGCTCTTCACTGTTCTTATGGACTGATATAATTAGTTTTTCCATTCCTTTTTGTGCTGAGGACAGCAATACTGTGTCATCAGCATATCTAATCTCTGGTATTTCATAACCTTCAATTGTTATGGCATCATAATATTCTTTGTCTACATCTTCTCTAACATTCCTCATTACATTTTCAGTATACAAGTTAAATAAGTAAGGTGACAATATGCACCCCTGACAAACCCCTTGTTTTATGTAAAGTTATTTTAGACTGGTCTTACAGACACCGAATATAGTTACTGTAATTGTTTATTCTGAATAGTCCCGAAATTTTTGTTTAGTAGATAGTCATTTATATATGTATGTAGTTACTTCTGTACTGAGTGTATGTTTAAGAGCGAAACGTAAACGTTATATTTTATGTCTCTCAGCTCCAATGTTAATTATGTTTGTTACATGAACAGCATATTTGTAGAACGTCTGGAATAGAGTGAAAGATGTATGATAAAGGGCAGAATGTCAGACAGGCCTGTGTGCCCAATTCTTAACCCTTTTGAAATAAATATCAATCAATCAATCAAACCATTTGTTTCACCATTTATTCTTATGGCTGCCTGTTGGTCTAGATACAGCAGTGATGTTAATTGTATCAAATGTGTTGGAAATCCCATTTTTTTCCATTATTCCCAAAGTTTCTGGTGTTGTACACAATCAAATGCCTTTGAGTAGTCTATAAAAGATAAATATAGATTCATATTAAACTCTCTGCATTTCTCTATTATTAATCTTATATTGAATATATGATCCCTTGATCCTCTTCCTTGCCTGAAGCCAGCTTGGACCACATCTTCTATTTTCTTACGAAGTCTACCCATTATGATTTTTAACAGAATTTTACTGGCATGACTAATCAGGGCAACAGTTCTGTAAGTTGTGCATAATTTCAGGTTACCCTTTTTTTGACAGAGGTATCAATACAGTTCTTTTCCATTCTTTTGGCCAAATACCTGAATGCCACATCTTTTTACATAGTGCATGATAGATTGTTGCACATTCCTTTCCTCCTGCTTTAATAAGTTCAACTGTTATCTCATCACATCCTGGTGATTTACCATTTTTCAGATTCTTTACTGCCCATAAAATGTCTTCTATTGTTGGTTCGAGTTCTTTCTCCTCCAATAATAATTCACACTGTTGAATTCTGCTTTCACAGTCAGTTGTTTCATACATTCCTCTGCAATATTCCTTCTATCTTTCTAGAATGTTCTTTGTCTTTGTCTAGGTATTTCCCATCTTGTCACAAAGTACATTTAACCTAGGTGTGACATTTCTTGTCAATGTCTTCATTTCTTTAAACATTTCACTATCTCTTTCACACTTCTGATGTTCTTCTATTCTTTCACAACAAACTTGCATGCATTGTTTTTTGTCTTTTCTTATGTTTCTTCATACTTCTCTTGTTAAAGATTTATATTCCCCTTTGTTGTTGTTTGTCACTTTCCATTGTGTCTTCATTTCTCTACGTTGTTTTATCAGTTCTAGCGTACCTGCTTAGTCAATAATTGTTCTAAATATTTATAAATTTGAATCTTTCAAGTACTAAATATTAAAAAACTAAAGAAACGAAATGTACTTTATTAGAAGTAAAAATGTAAACTCAAGAAATAAAACAAATTTTATTTGAAGTAAAAAAAAAAAAAGAAACAAAACATGCCTGATTATAAGTAAAGAAGGAACTGACGCTTCAAATCCTCAGACACTGGAAGAAAACTTACCATGATGGCATGACCATTCCAGCATTTAGCGTCACTGGCTTCAGCGGTCTGAACAAAATAAATAAACAGGTTTTTATAAACAGGCACATAACACGATTAATGGCAGAGAAGAAAAAAATGAGATCAGACAACTTACCTCCCTCTATCTGACCTAACAAAGAACTGCTACTTAACTTAGCATGCAGTGTTGAGGACAACTTACTCCTCTCTATCTGACCTAACAAAGAACTGCTACTTAACTCAGCATGCAGTGTTGAGGACAACTTACTCCTCTCTATCTGGAATAACTAAGAACTGCTACTTAACTCAGCATGCAGTGTTGAGGACAACTTACTCCTCTCTATCTGACCTAACAAAGAACTGCTACTTAACTCAGCATGCAGTGTTGAGGACAACTTACTCCCTCTAGTTGACCTAACCAAGAACTGGTTCTTGGCATGCAATGTTGAGGAGAACATGCCCCCCATATCTAACCTAACCAAGAACTGGTTCTTGACATGCAATGTTGAGGACAACTTGCCCCCTATATTTAACCTAACCAAGAACTAGTTCTTGACATGTAATGTTGAGGAGAACATGCCCCCCATATCTAACCTAACCAAGAACTAGTTCTTGACATGTAATGTTGAGGAGAACTTGCCCCCTATATCTAACCTAACCAAGAACTAGTTCTTGACATGTAATGTTGAGGACAACTTGCCCCCCATATCTAACCTAACCAAGAACTAGTTCTTGACATGTAATGTTGAGGAGAACTTGCCCGCTATATCTAACCTAACCAAGAACTAGTTCTTGACATGTAATGTTGAGGACAACTTGCCCCCTATATCTAACCTAACCAAGAACTAGCTCTTGACATGTAATGTTGAGGAGAACTTGCCCCCTATATCTAACCTAACCAAGAACTATGTAATGTTGAGGAGAACATGCCCCCTATTTTTAACCTAACCAAGAACTAGTTCTTGACATGTAATGTTGAGGAGAACTTGCCCCCCATATCTAACCTAACCAAGAACTGGTTCTTGACATGTAATGTTGAGGAGAACTTGCCCCCTATATCTAATCTAACCAAGAACTAGTTCTTGACATGTAATGTTGAGGATAACTTGCCCCCTATATTTAACCTAACCAAGAACTAGTTCTTGACATGTAATGTTGAGGACAACTTGCCCCCTATATCTAATCTAACCAAGAACTAGTTCTTGACATGTAATGTTGAGGAGAACCTGGCTCCTAATGTGGAGAATATATAAGTAGTTATCAGTAACTGACAGGATGTATGTCACACACAACTCAGCCCCGTGAGTTCACTTCAATCTCACAAAGGAGAAAATAACGAAGAACAAACACTTACGCATGTGGACATACACATCGTATATGTTTAAATGAAAACTCCCTGAACTGTTCAGCCCAGCCATGTCTGTAGAAAAAAAGCAAAACATCTTAATGTTATCAACTGTACGAACATAAAGTAACATTTCTGTTATCTAGTTTGAAAAAAACTGTACAACATACAGTGGTACAACTGTAGGCATGTAAACTGATTATATCTGTGTATATATGTATGCATATATGTGTATGTGTATATGTGTGTATATATGTATGTATATACATGTGTATATATACATACATATATGTGTGTATATACACGTACATATGTGTGTGTATATATACATACATATAATATATGTGTGTGTATATATACACACATATATGTATATATAGATATGTATATGTGGTGTGTCTAAAAAGTTCAGTGAATGATATCAGAAAACAAACAAAACAAGATACAAACAAATTACACTTATTGGTCATCAAAATAATCGCCATCCTTCACAACACACTTTTGGCAATGTTCATAAAGCTTCTGGAAACTGTCAGCTAAGACATCTTTAGGAATCGATTACAGAACCAATGTCACATGTTCTTGGATTGCCACCATGTCCGCAAAATGTGCGCCTTTCATGGCGCTTTTCAGGTGGGGAAACAAAAGAAGATTCCAGATCGAACTGGTAGCACCAGGTCTTGTCCCCTGTGATGATGGTTCGTAGAAAGGATGGATCCTGGTCACATATGGTAATGAAATCTCTAGAGGTTTCCATCCGTTTTGCTTACTGATCGTCTGTCAGGGAGCAGATCTTTTGCTTCCCCACTGAAACTAGTCATAAACACATTTTCTGCTCACAGCTTCCGTCCTACACTTGCACCAACATGTCATGGTTATCCGTCGCCATTTTCCCCACTTTGTAGCAGAACCTGATGTTCGCTCGTTGCTCCATTGACTCTGACTGTATCTCTCACATTGACTCTGACTGTATCTCTCACATTGACTTCGACTATATCTATCACACTGACTCTGACTGTATCTCTCACATTGACTCTGACTGTATCTCTCACACTGACTCTGACTGTATCTCTCACATTGACTCTGACTGTATCTCTCACATTGACCATGTTTGACTGGCCACAGCAGGTTTACTCTGCCAGTCACGTGTACTCCACGCTAGAGGACACTTCTTGACGCGTCTCCGGAAAGCCATGTGCATGGCCACACACCTGACCTATGCTGCTGTTGAGATTTCAGAACATTCACCAAACTCTTTAGACACACTTCGTATACACATATACCAGAGGTTCTCAGACACTTTTGCTGTATGGCCCACATTTAAAAGTCAAGCATTTTTGTGGCCCACTAATAAAGTGCTGTATATTTGCAAGGTATAAATCTAATTTTATAAAGTATTATGTCACATTTTCTCTACATGTTTAACTGCATATTCATTGCTACACAAAAATTCTTTTCATTGACCTTAAAGATGGCACTGTTTCCAGTTGGTTAGCATGTCTATTCTGGCTGGAATTTGTGACACACTCGAAGATCATCCTTCACGTTCATTCTTGAACAATATTTCATTTTCATGGCAGTCAATGCAGAAAATGAAACTTCATATAACCAAGTTGTTGAAAAAGGTGGAAGAATTTTCATCGCCAAGGCTGACAAATACGGATATTCCAGAGAAACAGGGCACCAAAAGGAAGAGATATCCACTGTGGGGTCATTAAATTTGATTTGTAATGTGCGACTGCTAGACGGTTCCGCTAATTCTTCTTGTGCACGACCAGTTAATTCAGAGAATGCACACTGAAAAGGACTATGAATCCAATCGTAAGCTTTAATGTCTTCGGGCGTGAAGTATTTGTCAAAATATTCAGCAAGAGATGTCAGATGCCCTTTTATTACACCAGTGACCCCTTCCAGAATCTTGCCATTAATTTCACTGCTCTTTATAAATTCACAGAACAAGTGAAACATGTCTTGTGATTTGTTCTTGAGTCGCACGCACCAAAGTCATAGTTTTTTCTTAAAGGCTGCAACTTTGTCGCATGTCTTGAGTATACTGGCATCTTTACCCTGCAGTGATATGTTCAAACTGTTCAAAAGGCTAAAAATGTCAGCAAGGTATGCCAGCATGGCAAGCCACTCAGTATCAGCGACCTTACCTGCCAGGTAGAGATTGTGTTCTGTCAAAAACTGCAACAATTCTAAACGAAGCTCAAACACCCTTGCAAGAACTTTTCCTCTGGACAGACAATTCACAGCAGCCAAGTGCAATAGGAGATGCGTGTGTTCTGCATAAGACACAATACAAAGTTGTGCAAATAATCGACTGTTTGCTGTTCTAGTTTTTACGAACTTTACAATCTGAACACAGTCTTCGAATACAGATCCCAGAGTTTCATTCAACTTCTTTGAAGCGAGTGCCTCATAATGGATCATGCAATGGGTGCCTACAATCTCGGATGACGTTTGCTTTATGCAAGTTACAACACCACTGTTGTGGCCGGTCATTGTGGTAGCACCATTGGTACAAACACCAATGCAATTCATCTACTGTAGTCCAAAAGTTGTGAAAAAAATAGTTTAAAACAAGAAATATTTCATCGGCCATCATTCTCGCTGGCAGTGACGTGTAGAAAAGAAACTGCTCTTGCACACTATTTTGCCAACAATAGCGAACATAAACAAGCAGCTGTGACTTGCTGGCGATGTCAGATGACTCATCTAACTGAATAGCAAACTTAGTAGACTGTAACTGTTCAGTTAGCTACGTGACAATATTCTCAGACATTTCGTCATTTTCAGTGCCTCATTAGAGAGGATTTGTAAACAAATAACACACTGTGGCAGATTTTGGTCATTTGTTGATGGAACGAAACCATATTTAATATACTCCACATTATATTTTCAAGCGTATTTAGTTTTATTACAAGTATCAACGTTAACATCATCTCGATCACAGTGGCTTTTGCTGCCACTACTATCAATTTGTTTGCGTGAAGTCGAAGGCTTACGTTTCACAAATCTATTCCATTTTAGTGCCTAAAGTTTTAAAGTTTAAACAATAAAAAAGGTTATCCGAAAAGTCTCCACGATCATTAAGTGGGTAACTGTTATCCACTGATTAATCCAATATGAATTACACACAGCACCAAGACTGAATAGCAGCTCCCAAACCAATGAAATATGATTTTTAAACTAAAACACAATTGTTGAGAATTATATTTCACTTCTGCTCTCTCATAGAATCTACGCCAACTGTTCTCTAAAATTACATTGTAAAACTGCACGTTTCAGCAACACGGTCAGAAAGATGCAGGTATCGTACTTCAAAAGCGACGCCATCTTTTTATGTACGTCACATTTCTGTTTGATGCTAGAAGAAACACTGTCTGGACCATCTTTACTCCAATAGCTACACTGTGGACATACTAATAAAGTGACCTACAATTCTGTGGCTTGCATCCACGCAGTCTGCCCCTAGGGCTTATGCACTGAATGAAAAATGCGGAATAATTTTTTATTGTATCAAGTTTTTTCTGTATTTTTTTTTTGTTGGTGCTTTGAGATTTCAGCGTGGCCCACAATACTCTCTGTCATGGCCCACCTTTGGGCCACGGCCCCTGGGTTGAGAACCACTACAATACACATATATATGTACATGTATAAACATGCCTATATACATATATAAAACTGTTATCAAGTCCAACATTAAAAAAAAAATTTTTAAATTTAGGAACTTAAAATAGCATGATCCTTTTTGCTACAAAATCCAAGATTTAAAAAAAACAAAAAAAGCCTACAATATTAACACATGTCCAAAAGGCTGTGGGTTGTGGCAAACGCTTCAATACTGAACATTTTCTGTCATTACAAAAATCAAGTGTGCCATGTTTTACTGTGCCTATATTTATGGCCTACCAAGCACAGAATCAGATCATACATCTATTTATTTAGATTTTTGTTTCAATCCCTTGAAAAGGTTCATGTAACATAACTAATATACTGTACATCATCAATAACCTCTGTATAACATACATTAATAACAACATAACTAATATACTGTACATCATCAATAACCTCTGTATAACATATATTAGTAACAAGCTTTATTTACTGCATTCATACAATTTGCTTTTATTTTCATCATCACCATGTACTGTATCAACAGGCATATTGGTCTCCTTCCTCATATACCTTTCAGTGTTGAGGGGACAAAAAGACATCTTGATAGGGCTCGACAATTTGCTTCATATAATGGGATATTTAACACTTCTGTAATTTTCCTCTCTCCATCTCCTGCACAGCATCAAATGGAGCATAAAGTGAGCAAGCTTGGTTCATGTGCTGTGACATCATGACACAGCATAAAGCGAGCAAGCTTGGTTCATGTGCTGTGACATCATGACACAGCATAAAGTGAGCAAGCTTGGTTCATGTGCTGTGACATCATGACACAGCATAAAGCGAGCAAGCTTGGTTCATGTGCTGTGACATCATGACACAGCATAAAGTGAGCAAGCTTGGTTCATGTGCTGTGACATCATGGCACAGCATAAAGCGAGTAAGCTTGATTCATGTGCTGTGACATGACACAGCATAAAGTGAGCAAGCTTGATTCATGTGCTGTGACATCATGACACAGAATAAAGCGAGCAAGCTTGATTCATGTGCTGTGACATCATGACACAGCATAAAGCAAACAAGCTTGATTCATGTGCTGTGACATCATGACACAGCATAAAGTGAGCAAGCTTGATTCATGTGCTGTGGCATCATGACATAGCATAAAGTGAGCAAGCTTGGTTCATGTGCTGTGACATGACACAGCATAAAGCGAGCAAGCTTGGTTCATGTGCTGTGACATCATGACACAGCATAAAGCAAACAAGCTTGATTCATGTGCTATGACATCATGACACAGCATAACAAGTAAAGCTGACATTTATGTTCCGCTCAGGGAGATGGGCTCCCCTGGGTTAAATTCTGCCCTCAAACCACGACTGACCCATCAAGCTGATGGTGGATCTCTTTACAGCTGACAGAAAACACAAAAGTCAGGCATACATAATCATGACCATTCTCTCTGTCTTCCTCTTTCTTTCCTGCTATTTTCTGCTCGTATTTTGTCATTCCCAAGTCGTTGCTAATGTACAGAAAAGTGGTTTTCAATGCTAGAAAGTGTTTTAATGAACAAGAAAAGTGGGTTTTTAATGCACAGAAAAGTGTATTTTAATGAACAGAAAAGTGGGTATTTAATGTGTTAATGCATAGAAAAGTGTATTTTAATGAACAGAAAAGTGGGTTTTTAATGCACAGAAAAGTGTATTTTAATGAACAGAAAAGTGGGTTTTTAATGCACAGAAAAGTGTATTTTAATGAACAAAAAAGTGGGTTTTTAATGCACAGAAAAGTGTATTTTAATGAACAGAAAAGTGGGTTTTTAATGCACAGAAAAGTGTATTTTAACGAACAGAAAAGTGGGTTTTTAATGCACAGAAAAGTGTATTTCAACGAACAGAAAAGTGGGTTTTTAATGCACAGAAAAGTGTATTTTAATGAACAGAAAAGTGGGTTTTTAATGCACAGAAAAGTGTATTTTAATGAACAGGAAAAGTGGGTTTTTTAATGCACAGAAAAGTGTATTTTAATGAACAGAAAAGTGGGTTTTTAATGCACAGAAAAGTGTATTTTAATGCACAGAAAAGTGGGTTTTTAATGCGTAGAAAAGTGGGTTTTTAATGTGTAGAAAAGTGTATTTTAATGAACAGAAAACTGATTGTTAATGAACAGAAAAGCAAGTTTTTCTTTGTAACGAAAAGAAAAGTAGTTGTTAATAGACAAGAAAGTGGTCTTTATGTATAGAAAATTGTGGGTTTTTTTTTGTAAGAGGAAAAAGGTTGCAAATTTACAGATACATGTTTCTTAATCTATAGAACAAAATGTATAAACTAGGAAAAAGGTAGGAACAGCTTTATTACTTAACGAGTACACAGTTGTGATGTACACGAGTACACAGGACAAACAAATAGTGAGAGAAAAGATAAAATATAAACTCACATGAATTTGAATGTGAATTTATACTTTATCTATTCTCTCTATTTCTTCATCATGTGTTTTTTTGTATGATTAAGGCTTACACCAAAACACCACAGCTGTGTACTCGTAAAGTAATAAAGCTGTTCCTACCTTTTTCCTAGTTTATACATTTTGGTATCAAAGCTTTACTGCAATGGCTTTGTGTATAGTTATATACTCATACACTAACTACTTGTAATCTGTACAACAGGAGTGCTTGTTAATGTACAGAAAAACAATTTTAGAAAAACAATTTTAATGTATAAAAATGGTTCTTACCACATGAAGATATCAAGAGACCAGAAGCAGAATAATCCAGATTATATAAATATGGGATAGACAAGGTTCGACAATTAAGTAACGAGACTACAAGGGGTGCTTGATACGTTCTCAGCATAAGGTGCAAGGAATTATTTCTGGACACCTTTTTGGGGTTATTTCTCAACATAGTCCCCTTGCAAGTTTATGCACTTAGTCCAGCGATCCTGAAGCATACAGATCCCTTCTTTGTAAAAGTCAGCATATTGTGCCAGTAGAAAGTGGTCTACAGCATGAATGACATCATCATCTGAAGCAAATTTGCGACCACTGAGCTCCTTTTTGAATTTGATAAACAGGTAATAGTCGGAACGGACCAAATCTGGGGAATAAGGAGGATTTTAAAGAAGCTGGAAGCTGCATTCATGAATGGTAACCATTCATTACTTGACTTCTCTCGTCAGTTTCCCTCTACACTCTTCCTTCAATCTGACCCGCAGTTGCTTTACAAGATTAGAGTAATAGGCCCCAATGACTGTTCTGCCCTTTTGAAGATAGTCTACCAGTAGCACACCTACTGAATCCCAAAAGATGGAAGCCATCACTTTGCCTGCAGACAGAACCACCCTTGCTTTCTTTGGAGGTGGAGATTCATGGCGTTTCTACTGCTTTGACTGTTTTTTTGGTTTCTGGTTGAAAATGATGAACCCAAGTCTCATCCATAGTCACAAACTGCTGAAGAAACTTCAGGATCTGCAGAAAAATGGCCAAGATTGCCTCTTGACATGTTGAGATGCTGTTGTTTGTGATCAGCTCCAAGAAGTTTCAGAACCCATCAAGCAGAGACCTTTGTCATTTGAAGATTATTGTAAATAATGGCATGACCACATTCCTGGGAGATGCCCAACTCAGTAACAATGTACCACTCAGTTAGTTGTCGATCCTCCATTATCATGTCATGGATTCTGCCGGTGGTTTCATCGGTGATTACCATTCTTGGTCCTCCTGGACAGGGATCATTTACCAGACTCTCCCTTCCATGTTTGAATTGAGCTGCCCATTTCTTCACTGTGCTGTAAGAAGTTGTATCTCCTTCGATGATAAGCCCTTGATGCAGAGGTAGCAAATGACTGCTCGATGAGAAATTTTATCCATTTTATGAATTTCTGCCACCCTTCACCACTTCAGTAGCCTGTAAAAAAAATTGGTTGCAGTTAATTTCTTGAAAATTGGTGTTTAATCTTACATTAATCTGATCTACAAATACACCTAATATCAACTGTGCGTTTCAAGTATTTGTATCTTATGCAGAGAACTTATCAATCACCCCTCGTAACTCCATAAAAAATAAAATAAGCAACAATTTAAGATATAACCTGCATTTTATTCACAGTAGGCCCCTTGTGCACTGATACAGCGACTGGCAATATCTAACAAAAACTGGAATGACCTCTGGAGTTCTTCTGTTGGTATGGCCCGTCGATGTTACAGCCCTTTGGATGTTATCAGTATCGTCAAAGAAGCGTACTTTCAATGGTAACTTTAATTTTGGGAATAGAAAATAATCGCAGGGAGACAAAACTGGGGAATAGGGTGGATGGTTGAGAACACACACTTGTTTTTGGGCCAAAAATTCCTGTACAACTACCACCCGGTGAGCCAGTGCATTATCATGAAGAAAGAAAAAACTGCTTGGTGTTGAATACTCGGTCGGACTCGGAGAATCCTTTTCAACAGGCGTTTCAAAATACTTAAATAAACTTTGGCAGGGACAGTCTGACCCTCTGGAATAAATTCTTTGTGAATAACTCCTTTGCTGTCGTAGAAGCACACCAACATTGTCTTCACTTTTGATGACGAAATTTTCTGCCTTTAGGTGATGATGATGATGACTTCCACTGAGCATTTTGGCATTTAGTTGTAGGATCATAGCGGAAAATCCATGTTTCATCCTCTGCAACAATCAAATTCAGTTTATTTCTGCGACATGTTTTGTTTGATGATGTCTTTTGCGTAGTCAACACACTAATGTTTTTTGGTCATCAGACAAAGCATGTGGTACAAACTGGCAAGCAACTTTTTTCTTGCTCAAACCTTCCACTAAAATTTTACGAAGGGTCTCTCGGTCAACACCAAATTCATCTGCCATCATCCTCGCAGTCAAACAACGATCTTCTTGTATCCATTCTCTGACTTTTGCAATGAGTTCCTCATTACGAACAGAAATTGGGCATCCATGTCTAGTTGCATTTGTAATCGTTTCCACACCACTTTAGAATCGTGAATACCACCTGAATATCTGTGCACGTGATAAAACAATTATCCCCATAAACTTGTCGCATCAATTCAACTGTCTCGATGGCATTTTTTCCAAGTTTTAAACAGAATTTAATGTTAGCTTTTTGCTCCATGCTGATTACGTGACAATGCATCTCTAACTAGGTCAACAAAATGGTGACTTGTTTGTCATCTGCTTATTGGGTGGTGATGAAAAGTTGCCAGATCATAGATGAAGGTTGCCTCTTTGGATTCCATGCTTTGCTTCATAGATGGCATTTTTGTCTTGGCCATAATAAAATCAGTTGTATTACTTAACTGTCAGACCTTGTATGACCATCAGGAAAAATAAAACATAAAAATATCTAGGCACAACCTTCAACAGAAGCAACACAGTAAGCGAGGAAATTAAAATAAGAGTACAGGTAGGGAATAAAATATACTCTGCCTTGCAACACCTGTTGAAATCCAAAATCCTGTCCCAAAACACCAAAATAACAATCTACAAAACTATAATAAGACCAGCCGTCATGTATGGATCAGAAACGTGGATTACAACAAAGAAAGATAAACAACAATTGCAGATTTTTGAGAACAAGATCCTAAGAATAATCTTTGGGCCTATAAAGGATGATACCATTAGTGGAGAACAGAAAACTATAAAGAACACTGAACTAAACGGCCTATTTAAATCCCAACAAATAATTCACTGAAAGAACAAAAGACAAACGGAAATGATGTACAAGAGACGAAGGAACAAGACCAAGAGGTAGACCAAGACAGAGATGGAGAGACACCACAGAAGAGAATATACAGGAAATTTGTGTCACCAACTGGAGAGAAAAAATTAGAAATAGAGAGGAATGGAGACATCTGCACCAATGAGCCTTAATGGCTTGGAAAGCTGAAGAAGAAGAAAATGGTTTCTAATGTAAATAAAATGACACATAAAATAAGACTACATAAAATAAGACTACATAAAGTAAAACTATAAAAAAGAGAAAAAAACATCACAAAAAACATACATGCATGCATGCATGAACACACACACACACACACACTCACTTACCCGGTGTCTCCCAAACCATGAAGAAAAATCACCTGCAAGAGAAAACCACAAAAATCACATTTATATTTCCAATCTGTGGCCAATATAGCTTAATCTCATATCTGCTTGGTCTTTTTTCCTTGCTTATCAAAAAGTTTACTCTAACAAATATTTACAAGACACATAAACAATAAGACAGACTTAACTTTACATATCTGAGCAATGTAGGAATTTTCTCTATGTCAACACATATTTCCTGGAACAAGTCTATGTCAACACATATTTCATGGAACAAGTCTATATCAACACATATTTCCTGGAACAAGTCTATGTCAACACATATTTCCTGGAACAAGTCTATAGCAAACACACAGAGTGTGTCACTGAGATCAATGACACTTCAGGTAACTCAGTTACAAGACTATTACACCAACTGCACTGAGAACAAAATATAACCAAGTTACAACACTGTTACACCTACTGCACTGAGAACAAAATATAACCAAGTTACAACACTGTTACACCTACTGCACTGAGAACAAAATATAACCAAGTTACAACACTGTTACAGCCTCTGTACTAAGCAAAATATCAGTAAATGTAATCTTCAGGATTCAGTGCTATAATTTCAAGCAATCAATATTTTCTTTATCTAAACCATTCTTAAAATGGACATTTATTACACATTAATGGTCACTACTTACTGAGAGATAAGAGAAATGAGGACTGAAGAAAAACTGGATCTAGTAACAAAGGCAGACACAAGTGTATGGTTCAGTGTTACAAAACAAAAAGAACTGAAGCATGCACCTGTGTGTAACTAATTACCCAGGTTACACCATAATGAGATGAAATGCTGGCATCTCATAGCAAGAAAATAAGAGATACTGTCTTCCAGATCATCAAACTGTAAATATTTGCCTCATGTTTCTGTAAGTTAGACCACACTCTATATCAGGCACCTCATGTTCGTTTAAGAGACCACACTCCATATCAGACACCACATGTTTGTGTAAAAGAGACCATACTCTATATCAGACACTTCATGTTCGTGTAAAAGAGACCATACTCCATATCAGACACCACATGTTCGTGTAAAAGAGACCACATTTCATATCAGACACCACATGTTCGTGTAAAAGAGACCATACTCCATATCAGACACCACATGTTTGTGTAAAAGAGACCACACTTCATATCAGACAGTTCCTGTAAAAGAGAACACTCCATATCAGACACCTCATGTTTGTATAAGAGAGAGAACACTCCATATCAGACACCTTATCTTAGCAAGCACAAAATTATATCATTTTAATTCTCTAATAACTTTGTATAACTGGCTCGTTTTGTTGCTGTAATTATTTAATTTGTATTTCTGGCATTCACGGGCCTGGATATTTTCCTGACATGTAAAGGTAAAGTTCCTGTTTCCTGGCCACTAAGGCATACCTGGGTATATGGTACATATCTGACATAAAACATACACACAAATAATAACAAGATTATGGGTAGAAATATAACAAGAAATATAATGATGAGATGGCAGATAGAAATACAATGATGAGATGGTGGACAGAAATACAATGATGAGATGGTGGACAGAAATATGCATCTGACAATAAAAAGTAATTTTTCCACAACATGATCTTCCCAAGACTGAGATTTTTAGTTTTTATCCTTCCAACATTCTGAATTATTTAAGCAACATTTCTTATTACGGCATATTTTAGTATGTGTAAATCTGCTTGTAAGTCAAGTAATAGTGGATGCATCAGCAGCAGGGCATCATGCTCACAACCGAGAGGCCTACAAGAGTGTTGTTAGGGAAGCAAAGTTCCGCAAGGGACATGCAAATAAATGAGTGAATGAACAGTGGCTGTTTCCAGACTAAACATTTACAGAGGGTTACAAGAATATTTTGGCTAAACGCCATAAGAAATAACACCTTGCTGGCAGAAATGCAGACAAAGTCGCTGGTGGCAATTACTGAAGACATTGGAGACTGTTGGGACATGTGCTTCGGATAACTTACCAGTCACTACCAAACACAGCACTGAGATGGATGCCACAGGGGAACAGAAGTAAGGGAAGACCAAAGGAGACATAGAGAAGAACAGCAGACAGGATGTTGAGCAATAAATGGTGCACCTGGGCAAGAGCAGGAAAAAAGGCATTTGTGGAAACTGTAGTGGAAGCCCCATGTGTCCTTTTATTACATGAGAGAGAGAGAGAGAGAGAGAGAAAGAGAGAGAGAAAGAGAGAGAGAGAGAGCAAATAGTTTCTGTTGACATCCATTAGTCAGCAAAAGACAGCTATTTCATTAAAAAAAAAAACAAACAACAATGGAAATGTTAGCTAAAGCTACAGAACAACTCAACAAGCCATTATCTTCATAAAAAACACCAGGCTCCACTCACTTGCATACGCTAGAATTCTCAAGAATCATTACATAAAGTATGTGTGTTTTTCTTTTATTTATAACACCATATGTCAATGGCAGCTTGTGATAAGAGATATTCTGATCATGACATACTAAAACAGGCTGTCCGAAACTAATCAGCCAACTTATTTCACTGATGACACACTGAAACTAATCAGCCAACTTATTTCACTGATGACACACTGAAATTAATCAGCCAACTTATTTCACTGATGACACACTGAAACTAATCATCCAACTTATTTCACTGATGACACACTGAAACTAATCATCCAACTTATTTCACTGATGACACACTGAAACTAATTATCCAACTTATTTCACTGATGACACACTGAAACTAATCAGCCAACTTATTTCACTGATGACACACTGAAACTAATCATCCAACTTATTTCACTGATGACACACTGAAACTAATCATCCAACTTATTTCACTGATGGCCAGTTTTTTTTCAGTTGTTACGAACTGCAACCCAGCAGCAAGTAGACAACTATCATCATGTGTCATGTACTATCAGAATGGTGGCAGCAAACATCTCCAGACTACACCATAACTGAAACACAACTGACATACTAGGCTTGATGTAGCTGTTTTTTGTTTTTTATTCACTGTTCCTCTGGATTTTTTTTCTGCAAAATGATATCAGATATCACACTTCTTGTCTGAGCTTTTGTATTACTGTTCACATGACTGATCTATCAAGATAATCATATCAAGAGAGAGATACTGATACTGTGAAGAAAATGTTTGTATTTTGTGATAGAGACACTCATATTGTGTGAGAGCAAGACTGATGCTTCCCATGAATGTGGCTTTATCTTTGTGCTGTACTGGATGACTTATATTGTGAGAGACAGAGAGAGAGAGAGAGAGACAGACAGATACTGTGAGAGACAGACAATGGGGTGGGGGGGATGATACCCTTACCACGGCTGCAGCTTTTATCTTTTGGCCGTACTTTAGCTAGAGGAGTCATACTGCAAGAGAGATACTGAGAAGCACTACGAGAGAGTATGAGAGGGATAGAGACAGTGGGAGTATGAGAGGGATCGAGAGAGAGTATGAGAGGGATAGAGAGAGTATGAGAGGGATAGAGAGAGTATGAGAGGGATAGAGAGAGTATGAGAGGGATAGAGACAGTGGGAGTATGAGAGGGATCGAGATAGAGTATGAGAGGGATAGAGAGAGAGCGTATGAGAGGGATAGAGAGAGTATGAGAGGGATAGAGACAGGGAGAGACCGATACTTACAGTGGCAGTAGCTTTTTCTTTTGGCTGTACTTTAACTGGAGGATTCATGTTGTGCGAAGAACTAGCTCCCATAAACCGCCTGTACAAGAATGTGGAACCTGCAATGAAGATAACCAAGATTATAGAACAATGAATACAGTTACTATGAATTGGTCTTGATAGTTTGTTTGTAGAGAGTAGCATCCGTTAATACGTGAGACACTGGCAAACTGAAACCCTGTTGCAAATTTTCTGCTCATTGATGAAGTCTATCGTGGAAGCTGTCTACTCTCGTCTCTTCACGAACCCAAATCTCGCGAGATGTAAATACATATTGGTTTCCGCCGAGATCAATGGGCAGGCTTGTTTCACACCGCGTTGTTGGCGAATTCAAATCAGTGAGAACTTTGCTTCTTGCATAATAATTTGCAGCTGAACGTGACATGTAAGAGAGATGAAAGCAGATCGGATGAGAACTGTTAGAGACACTAGCATGGAGTCAGAGAGATCGAACAGAGATCAGGTTTGATTTCATGTAACCGTTTTGTAAATGTATTTTAACTTGCAAGTAAGAGAACAAATATTGTAGGATTAAACCTCGAGAAAATCGTAGACAAAGCACTGTAGTGAGACGTGAGACACTAAAGTGCTTTGTCTACGATTTTTTCGAGGTTTAATCCTACAATATTTGTTCTCTTACTTTACCGTACCAAAACCTCGTAGTTTCCTATTTATAAAAAATTGTTCCTTTAACTTGCAAGATGCGTTTGTAACCGATATTCAGCACTTTGTGTATAGGGAAGAGATTGATGCGATCGCCATTCAGCCATGAATGTTCGGTACATAACAAGAAGTAGTCAGACTGAAATAAATAACATACATGAAGTAGTCAGGCTGAAATAGACAAGACAAGAAGTAGTCAGACTGAAATAAAGAACATACAAGAAGTAGTCAGACTGAAATAAAGACAAGACAAGAAGTAGTCAGACTGAAATAAAGAACATACAAGAAGTAGTCAGATTGAAATAAATAACATACAAGAAGTAGTCAGACTGAAATAAAGACAAGACAAGAAGTAGTCAGGCTGAAATAAATAACATACAAGAAGTAGTCAGATTGAAATAAAAAACATACAAGAAGTAGTCAGACTGAAATAAATAACATACAAGAAGTAGTCAGACTGAAATAAATAACATACAAGAAGTAGTCAGGCTGAAATAAATAACATACAAGAAGTAGTCAGGCTGAAATAAATAACATACAAGAAGTAGTCAGACTGAAATAAATAACATACAAGAAGTAGTCAGACTGAAATAAAGACAAGACAAGAAATAGTCAGACTGAAATAAAGAACATACAAGAAGTAGTCAGACTGAAATAAATAACATACAAGAAGTAGTCAGACTGAAATAAAGAACATACAAGAAGTAGTCAGACTGAAATAAAGACAAGACAAGAAATAGTCAGACTGAAATAAAGACAAGACAAGAAATAGTCAGACTGAAATAAAGAACATACAAGAAGTAGTCAGACTGAAATAAATAACATACAAGAAGTAGTCAGACTGAAATAAATAACACACAAGAGTACAAAAAGTAGCTAGGCCGAAATAAAGATAAGACAAGAAGTAGTTAGGCTGAAGTAAAGACCACACTTGAAGTAGTTAGGCTGAAGTAAAAACCAACATTGAAGTAGTTAGACAGAAATATAGACCACACTTGAAGTAGTTAGACAGAAGTAAAGACCACACTTGAAGTAGTTAGACAGAAGTAAAGACCACACTTGAAGTAGTCTCCCTTGCCTTGATGGTGCACTCAACCAGGCTGTGTCCTGTCACTCAACAAGGCTGTGTCCTGTCACTCAACCAGGCGGTGTCCTGTCACTCAACAAGGCTGTGTCCTGTCACTCAACCAGACTATGTCCTGTCACTCAACAAGGCTGTGTCCTGTCACTCAACAAGGCTGTGTCCTGTCACTCAACAAGGCTGTGTCCTGTCACTCAACCAAGCTGTGTCCTGTCACTCAACCAAGCTGTGTCCTGTCACTCAACAAGGCTGTGTCCTGTCACTCAACCAGGCTGTGTCCTGTCACTCAACAAGGCTGTGTCCTGTCACTCAACAAGGCTGTGTCCTGTCACTCAACAAGGCTGTGTCCTGTCACTCAACCAAGCTGTGTCCTGTCACTCAACCAAGCTGTGTCCTGTCACTCTACAAGGCTCTGTCCTGTCACTCAACCAAGCTGTGTCCTGTCACTCTACAAGGCTCTGTCCTGTCACTCAGCTAGGCTGTGTCCTGTCACTCAACAAGGCTGTGTCCTGTCCACTCTCGTATGTTATCTTCCCATCTTCAGTCTTCCTCTTGCTCTTTTTTTTTCCACCTTTCCTTCTAGTATGGTCTTCAGTATGTTGTTATGTCTTTTGTTCTGGCCAAAGTATTTTGTTTTCTTCATCCTTAATTCTTTGAGAAGTTCACATTGTACTTGGAGCTGTTCTAAAACTTGTGCATTTGTTCTTTTCATTCTCCATGTTATATGACCTTTTCTGTAGGACCACATTTCTCCTGCATTAACCTCTCTCTCATCTTTTTGCTTAGAGTCCAGGTTTCTGCTCCATACAGTTAAAAAGAACTGATATAACATTTTACGTATCTTAATTGTGTTTTTATGGGCAGATTTCTGGATAACAGCACTGTCTTCATGTTGTAAGATAACAGCACTGTCTTCATGTTGTAAGATAACAGCACTGTCTTCATGTTGTAAGATAACAGCACTGTCTTCATGTTGTAAGATAACAGCACTGTCTTCATATTGTAAGATAACAGCACTGTCTTCATGTTGTAAGATAACAGCACTGTCTTCATATTGTAAGATAACAGCACTGTCTTCATGTTGTAAGATAACAACACTGTCTTCATATTGTAAGATAACAGCACTGTCTTCATATTGTAAGATAACAGCACTGTCTTCATGTTGTAAGATAACAACACTGTCTTCATATTGTAAGATAACAGCACTGTCTTCATGTTGTAAGATAACAGCACAGTCCTCATGTTGTAAGATAACAGGACTGTCTTCATGTTGTAAGATAACAGCACTGTCTTCATATTGTAAGATAACAGCACTGTCTTCATGTTGTAAGATAACAGGACTGTCCTCATGTTGTAAGATAACAGCACTGTCTTCATATTGTAAGATAACAGCACTGTCTTCATGTTGTAAGATAACAGCACAGTCCTCATGTTGTAAGATAACAGGACTGTCTTCATGTTGTAAGATAACAGCACTGTCCTCATGTTGTAAGATAACAGCACTGTCTTCATGTTGTAAGATAACAGCACTGTCCTCATGTTGTAAGATAACAGCACAGTCCTCATGTTGTAAGATAACAGCACTGTCCTCATGTTGTAAGATAACAGCACAGTCCTCATGTTGTAAGATAACAGCACAGTCCTCATGTTGTAAGATAACAGCACAGTCCTCATGTTGTAAGATAACAGCACAGTCCTCATGTTGTAAGATAACAGCACAGTCCTCATATTGTAAGATAACAGCACAGTCCTCATGTTGTAAGATAACAGCACTGTCTTCATGTTGTAAGATAACAGCACAGTCCTCATATTGTAAGATAACAGCACTGTCTTCATGTTGTAAGATAACACCAATGTCTTCATGTTGTAAGATAACAGCACTGTCTTCATGTTGTAAGATAACAGGACTGTCTTCATGTTGTAAGATAACAGCACTGTCTTCATGTTGTAAGATAACAGCACTGTCTTCATGTTGTAAGATAACAGCACTGTCTTCATGTTGTAAGATAACAACACTGTCTTCATGTTGTAAGATAACAGCACAGTCCTCATGTTGTAAGATAACAGCACTGTCTTCATGTTGTAAGATAACAGCAATGTCTTCATGTTGTAAGATAACACCAATGTCTTCATGTTGTAAGATAACAGCAATGTCTTCATGTTGTAAGATAACAACACTGTCTTCATGTTGTAAGATAACACCAATGTCTTCATGTTGTAAGATAACACCAATGTCTTCATGTTGTAAGATAACACCAATGTCTTCATGTTGTAAGATAACAGCACTGTCTTCATGTTGTAAGATAACACCAATGTCTTCATGTTGTAAGATAACACCAATGTCTTCATGTTGTAAGATAACAGCACTGTCTTCATGTTGTAAGATAACACCAATGTCTTCATGTTGTAAGATAACACCAATGTCTTCATGTTGTAAGATAACACCAATGTCTTCATATTGTAAGATAACAGCACTGTTTTCATGTTGTAAGATAACAGCACTGTCTTCATGTTGTAAGATAACAGCACTGTCTTCATGTTGTAAGATAACAGCACTGTCTTCATGTTGTAAGATAACAGCACTGTCTTCATGTTGTAAGATAACAGCACTGTCTTCATGTTGTAAGATAACAGCACTGTCTTCATATTGTAAGATAACAGCACTGTCTTCATGTTGTAAGATAACAGCACTGTCTTCATATTGTAAGATAACAGCACTGTCTTCATGTTGTAAGATAACAACACTGTCTTCATATTGTAAGATAACAGCACTGTCTTCATATTGTAAGATAACAGCACTGTCTTCATGTTGTAAGATAACAACACTGTCTTCATATTGTAAGATAACAGCACTGTCTTCATGTTGTAAGATAACAGCACAGTCCTCATGTTGTAAGATAACAGGACTGTCTTCATGTTGTAAGATAACAGCACTGTCTTCATATTGTAAGATAACAGCACTGTCTTCATGTTGTAAGATAACAGGACTGTCCTCATGTTGTAAGATAACAGCACTGTCTTCATATTGTAAGATAACAGCACTGTCTTCATGTTGTAAGATAACAGCACTGTCTTCATGTGTAAGATAACAGGACTGTCTTCATGTTGTAAGATAACAGCACTGTCCTCATGTTGTAAGATAACAGCACTGTCTTCATGTTGTAAGATAACAGCACTGTCCTCATGTTGTAAGATAACAGCACAGTCCTCATGTTGTAAGATAACAGCACTGTCCTCATGTTGTAAGATAACAGCACAGTCCTCATGTTGTAAGATAACAGCACAGTCCTCATGTTGTAAGATAACAGCACAGTCCTCATGTTGTAAGATAACAGCACAGTCCTCATGTTGTAAGATAACAGCACAGTCCTCATATTGTAAGATAACAGCACAGTCCTCATGTTGTAAGATAACAGCACTGTCTTCATGTTGTAAGATAACAGCACAGTCCTCATATTGTAAGATAACAGCACTGTCTTCATGTTGTAAGATAACACCAATGTCTTCATGTTGTAAGATAACAGCACTGTCTTCATGTTGTAAG
Source organism: Achatina immaculata (assembly GCA_009760885.1). Classification (NCBI taxonomy): domain Eukaryota; kingdom Metazoa; phylum Mollusca; class Gastropoda; order Stylommatophora; family Achatinidae; genus Lissachatina; species Lissachatina immaculata. The sequence continues at coordinate 39,154,686 of CM019720.1, forward strand.
ATAACAGGACTGTCTTCATGTTGTAAGATAACAGCACTGTCTTCATGTTGTAAGATAACAGCACTGTCTTCATGTTGTAAGATAACAGCACTGTCTTCATGTTGTAAGATAACAACACTGTCTTCATGTTGTAAGATAACAGCACAGTCCTCATGTTGTAAGATAACAGCACTGTCTTCATGTTGTAAGATAACAGCAATGTCTTCATGTTGTAAGATAACACCAATGTCTTCATGTTGTAAGATAACAGCAATGTCTTCATGTTGTAAGATAACAGCACTGTCTTCATGTTGTAAGATAACACCAATGTCTTCATGTTGTAAGATAACACCAATGTCTTCATGTTGTAAGATAACACCAATGTCTTCATGTTGTAAGATAACAGCACTGTCTTCATGTTGTAAGATAACACCAATGTCTTCATGTTGTAAGATAACACCAATGTCTTCATGTTGTAAGATAACAGCACTGTCTTCATGTTGTAAGATAACACCAATGTCTTCATGTTGTAAGATAACACCAATGTCTTCATGTTGTAAGATAACACCAATGTCTTCATGTTGTAAGATAACAGCACTGTCTTCATATTGTAAGATAACAGCACTGTCTTCATGTTGTAAGATAACAGCACTGTCTTCATGTTGTAAGATAACAGCACTGTCTTCATATTGTAAGATAACAGCAATGTCTTCATATTGTAAGATAACAGCACTGTCTTCATGTTGTAAGATAACAGCACTGTCTTCATATTGTAAGATAACAGCACTGTCTTCATGTTGTAAGATAACAGCACTGTCTTCATGTTGTAAGATAACAGCACTGTCTTCATGTTGTAAGATAACAGCACTGTCTTCATGTTGTAAGATAACAGCACTGTCTTCATGTTGTAAGATAATAGCACAATCTTCATGTTGTAAGATAATAGCACAGTCCTCATGTTGTAAGATAATAGCACAGTCCTCATGTTGTAAGATAATAGCACAGTCCTCATGTTGTAAGATAACAGCACAATCTGCATGCTGTAAGATAACAGCACTGTCTTCATGTTGTAAGATAACAACAATATCTTCATGTTGTAAGATAATAGCACAGTCTTCATGTTGTAAAATAACAGCATTGTTTTCATGTTGTAAGATAACAACAATGTCTTCATGTTGTAAGATAATAGCACAGTCTTCATGTTGTAAGATAACAGCACTGTCTTCATGTTGTAAGATAACAGCACAATCTTCATGTTGTAAGATAACAGCACAATCCTCATGTTGTAAGATAACAGCACAATCTTCATGTTGTAAGATAACAGCACTGTCTTCATGTTGTAAGATAACAGCACAATCTTCATGTTGTAAGATAACAGCACTGTCTTCATGTTGTAAGATAACAGCACAATCCTCATGTTGTAAGATAACAGCACTGTCTTCATGTTGTAAGATAACAGCACAATCCTCATGTTGTAAGATAACAGCACTGTCTTCATGTTGTAAGATAACAGCACAATCCTCATGTTGTAAGATAACAGCACTGTCTTCATGTTGTAAGATAACAGCACAATCTGCATGCTGTAAGATAACAGCACTGTTTTCATGTTGTAGGATAATAGCACAGTCTTCATGTTGTTGAATGTATGTTTTGCCATCCCTATTCTTTTGTTTATCTCCATCTCACATCTCCCACCGTAATGATGTCCTAGGTAGCTGTAGTTTGTCACTTGTTCCAGTCTCTCTTTGTTTATGGTTACATCCACCTGTGGCTTCTGGTCTTTCCTGCTGAACACCATTACTTTGGTCTTCTTGATATTGATCTCAAGTCCCTATTCTTGGCTTGTATTGTTTATCTTATCTATTAATTTCTGTACATTCAGTGGATTACTTTGAATGTAATATCATAAATGATTATACATTTTTGTACATAACATTATCATAAATTATGATACATTTTTGTACATAAGAGTATCATTAAAAGATGATACATTTTGTGCATAACAATCTCATAAATGATGATAAATTTTTGTACTTAACAATATCATAAATGATGGTTCTAAGGACTGTTATAGCCGGATGTGGTGTGGGGGATACGCTCTCCACTCCAATGAAATGTCTCCAAGGCGTGCATCTCAAATAGCCTCTGACAGTCAAGTCCAGCTCCTGGCCTTCTTGTGGCAGAACTGTTCAAACTGACAGGAGAAGGGGCGAAGGCGAATATCTGGCGTCTTAAAAGCAGACACTTCGGGTAGATGAGAGTCACGTTTGGTAGCTCATCTGCTGCTGCTGGCAAGATTCTTCAGCTGCCGTGCGTGGAGTGGGGCTCCTCCCAGCCAGTGAAGAAAGATGCAAATGGGGTTCCCGCGCGGCACCACTGTGGAAAAGGTGAAAGAAAGAGGTCAGGACTGCTCAAATCACAGCACCTCTGGTCTGGAGGTCGGCCTCGTCCTGTGTGCTCTCATATTGGGCAAAATGCCTGAACTGGCTTAACCCAGAAGTTAAGACACTGCTGGCGAGATTCTTCGGATGCCGCACATGGAGTGAAACTCCTCCCGGGTAATGAAGAAAGTGCGAAAAAGAAATTACAGTTGTTGTGCTGCGCCGATGTGAAAAGGTGATGGAAAGGATAAAGTGAAGCTTAGTCAGTATGTCCAGTAGTCTCGCGGTGAGAACTACTTATACCACAGCACCTCTGCTTTAGAGGCCAGCCACATCTGATATACACCCATACTGGTGAAATATGTCTAAACTGGCTTAAACCAGGTGTGAAACTTGATGGCTACTCATGTCACGGTACCTTCCCTCTAGAGGTCAGTCACGTCCTAAACACGCCCATACTGGGATAAAATGCCTAAACTGGCTCAACCCAGGGGTGAAACTCACTAGTGGCGAGGACTTGTCCTCCCGGACAAAAGTTCCGTCCTGGTCACAACTAGGAAGGGTAGTGGCCATGACCACAAAATGCTGAAGTTGGAGACACTGGACCAGGGCAGTCTAGATAGGCAACCACCTCTCTCCCGGTGGGGATGTATGTGTATCCTAATCATGCTAGGGTTTTCCGGTGAGAAAGTTCAACTCTAGGCTGGATGGGCAACCACCTCTCACCCATTGGGGATATACTGATATCCAAAACACGTCGAGGTTTTCTGGTGAGAAAGTCCAACTCTAGATTAAACTGGTGCAATGAAAACCACGGTGTCACGCATTCCCGGTTCTGAGACCCCCTGCGATACTCTCATCCTCTTGTGGTCCTCTCGTGGATCTCGTGTGGTCCTTTTGGGACCACAGGGGGACCATTGGACCTATCGAGGACCACAGGAGTAAATTCAGGAGGATCACGGGGCAGTCTTGGTGGAAGAAGTGAATGAGAAAAAAGAAAGAAGATCATAAATGATCATACATTTTTGTACATAAGAATATCATTAAAAGATGATACATTTTGGTACATAATAGTATCATAAATGATGATACATTTTTGTGCATAACAGTGTCATAAATGATGATAAATTTTTGTTCATAACAATGTCATAAATGATGATAAATTTTTGTTCATAACAGTGTCATAAATGATGATAAATGTTTGTACATAATAACACAAGTGATGATTATGTGACTGATTTATGTATTTTCAGAACTTAACTTTAGGAAGTGGATTGGCTGTTTGTGGGAATGTTCTCATTAGCATCTCACTGAATCTTCAGGTCAGTCTCATGATAGCCACAGCAGGATAAGTTGATTAGTTTGTTAACAGATGACAGCTGACATTTGTGCTGTATTTTAGTATGGTTGTTTTAAGATAGCTGAAGTGTCATTTATGATTTCAGTTTATACAAGTAGATCAGTTGGTAAGATATGTTGTTGATGTATTCATGCTGCTGGTTGACAGTTTGAACATTTAAACTAAATTATGTGAGCCAGAAAATGTGATAAGGAAAATCAAAACTGTACGTTGTATATTGCTGTATTTTTACATTTTTTTTTTACAAACCATGGACCCTCATGCATTTTTTGCCTGTACACACAATATACACAAACTTTTTAACAGACAGTAGAGGTTTATGAATGTAGAAATCAGAGGTTTATAAATGTAATGTATGTAGGAATTGGATTCCTGAATGTAAAATAACAGTAAACTGCACAATGCTGAAACAGGTGGACAAGATTAGGTATTTGGGGACGCTACTGACCTCAGATGGAAGATGCCTAACTAAGATAAAGAGCAGAATAAAGCAAGGCAAAATAAAGAAAATAAAGAGCAGAATAAAGCAAGGCAAAATAAAGAAAATAAAGAGCAGAATAAAGCAAGGCAAAATAAAGAAAATAAAGAGCAGAATAAAGCAAGGCAAAATAAAGAAAATAAAGAGCAGAATAAAGCAAGGCAAAATAAAGAAAATAAAGAGCAGAATAAAGCAAGGCAAAATAAAGAAAATAAAGAGCAGAATAAAGCAAAGCAAAATAAAGAAAATAAAGAGCAGAATAAAGCAAGGCAAAATAAAGAAAATAAAGAGCAGAATAAAGCAAGACAAAATAAAGAAAATAAAGAGCAGAATAAAGCAAGGCGAATATCTGGCGTCTTAAAAGCAGACACTTCGGGTAGATGAGAGTCACGTTTGGTAGCTCATCTGCTGCTGCTGGCAAGATTCTTCAGCTGCCGTGCGTGGAGTGGGGCTCCTCCCAGCCAGTGAAGAAAGATGCAAATGGGGTTCCCGCGCGGCACCACTGTGGAAAAGGTGAAAGAAAGAGGTCAGGACTGCTCAAATCACAGCACCTCTGGTCTGGAGGTCGGCCTCGTCCTGTGTGCTCTCATATTGGGCAAAATGCCTGAACTGGCTTAACCCAGAAGTTAAGACACTGCTGGCGAGATTCTTCGGATGCCGCACATGGAGTGAAACTCCTCCCGGGTAATGAAGAAAGTGCGAAAAAGAAATTACAGTTGTTGTGCTGCGCCGATGTGAAAAGGTGATGGAAAGGATAAAGTGAAGCTTAGTCAGTATGTCCAGTAGTCTCGCGGTGAGAACTACTTATACCACAGCACCTCTGCTTTAGAGGCCAGCCACATCTGATATACACCCATACTGGTGAAATATGTCTAAACTGGCTTAAACCAGGTGTGAAACTTGATGGCTACTCATGTCACGGTACCTTCCCTCTAGAGGTCAGTCACGTCCTAAACACGCCCATACTGGGATAAAATGCCTAAACTGGCTCAACCCAGGGGTGAAACTCACTAGTGGCGAGGACTTGTCCTCCCGGACAAAAGTTCCGTCCTGGTCACAACTAGGAAGGGTAGTGGCCATGACCACAAAATGCTGAAGTTGGAGACACTGGACCAGGGCAGTCTAGATAGGCAACCACCTCTCTCCCGGTGGGGATGTATGTGTATCCTAATCATGCTAGGGTTTTCCGGTGAGAAAGTTCAACTCTAGGCTGGATGGGCAACCACCTCTCACCCATTGGGGATATACTGATATCCAAAACACGTCGAGGTTTTCTGGTGAGAAAGTCCAACTCTAGATTAAACTGGTGCAATGAAAACCACGGTGTCACGCATTCCCGGTTCTGAGACCCCCTGCGATACTCTCATCCTCTTGTGGTCCTCTCGTGGATCTCGTGTGGTCCTTTTGGGACCACAGGGGGACCATTGGACCTATCGAGGACCACAGGAGTAAATTCAGGAGGATCACGGGGCAGTCTTGGTGGAAGAAGTGAATGAGAAAAAAGAAAGAAGATCATAAATGATCATACATTTTTGTACATAAGAATATCATTAAAAGATGATACATTTTGGTACATAATAGTATCATAAATGATGATACATTTTTGTGCATAACAGTGTCATAAATGATGATAAATTTTTGTTCATAACAATGTCATAAATGATGATAAATTTTTGTTCATAACAGTGTCATAAATGATGATAAATGTTTGTACATAATAACACAAGTGATGATTATGTGACTGATTTATGTATTTTCAGAACTTAACTTTAGGAAGTGGATTGGCTGTTTGTGGGAATGTTCTCATTAGCATCTCACTGAATCTTCAGGTCAGTCTCATGATAGCCACAGCAGGATAAGTTGATTAGTTTGTTAACAGATGACAGCTGACATTTGTGCTGTATTTTAGTATGGTTGTTTTAAGATAGCTGAAGTGTCATTTATGATTTCAGTTTATACAAGTAGATCAGTTGGTAAGATATGTTGTTGATGTATTCATGCTGCTGGTTGACAGTTTGAACATTTAAACTAAATTATGTGAGCCAGAAAATGTGATAAGGAAAATCAAAACTGTACGTTGTATATTGCTGTATTTTTACATTTTTTTTTTACAAACCATGGACCCTCATGCATTTTTTGCCTGTACACACAATATACACAAACTTTTTAACAGACAGTAGAGGTTTATGAATGTAGAAATCAGAGGTTTATAAATGTAATGTATGTAGGAATTGGATTCCTGAATGTAAAATAACAGTAAACTGCACAATGCTGAAACAGGTGGACAAGATTAGGTATTTGGGGACGCTACTGACCTCAGATGGAAGATGCCTAACTAAGATAAAGAGCAGAATAAAGCAAGGCAAAATAAAGAAAATAAAGAGCAGAATAAAGCAAGGCAAAATAAAGAAAATAAAGAGCAGAATAAAGCAAGGCAAAATAAAGAAAATAAAGAGCAGAATAAAGCAAGGCAAAATAAAGAAAATAAAGAGCAGAATAAAGCAAGGCAAAATAAAGAAAATAAAGAGCAGAATAAAGCAAGGCAAAATAAAGAAAATAAAGAGCAGAATAAAGCAAAGCAAAATAAAGAAAATAAAGAGCAGAATAAAGCAAGGCAAAATAAAGAAAATAAAGAGCAGAATAAAGCAAGGCAAAATAAAGAAAATAAAGAGCAGAATAAAGCAAGGCAAAATAAAGAAAATAAGGAGCAGAATAAAGCAAGACAAAATAAAGAAAATAAAGAGCAGAATAAAGCAAGACAAAATAAAGAAAATAAAGAACAGAATAAAGCAAGACAAAATAAAGAAAATAAAGAGCAGAATAAAGCAAGACAAAATAAAGAAAATAAAGAGCAGAATAAAGCAAGGCAAAATAAAGAAAATAAGGAGCAGAATAAAGCAAGGCAAAATAAAGAAAATAAGGAGCAGAATAAAGCAAGGCAAAATAAAGAAAATAAGGAGCAGAATAAAGCAAGGCAAAATAAAGAAAATAAAGAGCAGAATAAAGCAAGGCAAAATAAAGAAAATAAGGAGCAGAATAAAGCAAGACAAAATAAAGAAAATAAAGAGCAGAATAAAGCAAGACAAAATAAAGAGCAGAATAAAGCAAGGCAAAATAAAGAAAATAAAGAGCAGAATAAAGCAAGACAAAAGAAAGAAAATAAAGAGCAGAATAAAGCAAGGCAAAATAAAGAAAATAAGGAGCAGAATAAAGCAAGACAAAATAAAGAAAATAAAGAGCAGAATAAAGCAAGACAAAATAAAGAAAATAAAGAGCAGAATAAAGCAAGACAAAATAAAGAGCAGAATAAAGCAAGGCAAAATAAAGAAAATAAAGAGCAGAATAAAGCAAGACAAAATAAAGAAAATAAAGAGCAGAATAAAGCAAGGCAAAATAAAGAAAATAAGGAGCAGAATAAAGCAAGACAAAATAAAGAAAATAAAGAGCAGAATAAAGCAAGACAAAATAAAGAGCAGAATAAAGCAAGGCAAAATAAAGAAAATAAGGAGCAGAATAAAGCAAGACAAAATAAAGAAAATAAAGAGCAGAATAAAGCAAGACAAAATAAAGAAAATAAAGAGCAGAATAAAGCAAGAGAAAATAAAGAAAATAAAGAGCAGAATAAAGCAAGACAAAATAAAGAAAATAAAGAACAGAATAAAGCAAGACAAAATAAAGAAAATAAAGAGCAGAATAAAGCAAGACAAAATAAAGAAAATAAAGAGCAGAATAAAGCAAGACAAAATAAAGAAAATAAAGAACATTCTGTGTCTGGGAATAAGGAAAAGAGTCCTCCAGAGCTACATCGAGCCAGTTTTATTTTACAGATGTGAGGCATGGCCAGTCACTGATAAAGTACAGTGCTAACTAGAAGCCACTGAAGTGTGGTTCCTTAGAAGAATGCTATGAATATCATGGACATCAAAGAAGTCAAACAAGAAGGTTCTCAGAGAGACTGGAGAGACGAGACAAACAACAACAAAAGTCAGAGAAAGAAGATCCAGGTTCTTAGGACATGTTCTGCGGTGAGGCAAGCTAGAATACATTGTGACAGCAGGAAAGATAGAAGGCAAAAGAGACCTAGGTACCCGCTGGGAACAACTGTGTTAAGAGCACACTTATCTTAACATAGTGTTTGTGAGACAGGGAACATAGATCTGTTTGCTTAAAAACTCTGACCTACCTCTGTAGCCCAGAAACTTGTAGCAATCAACACTAATTGTAATTGTAATTGTTATTTTTGTAAAATGTAATGTCAGGTTAGTGGACGGATGGGGACATGGAGATCTCTGGCGGGGATGAGGGAAGTCTGGTGTGAAACCGATGAATCCAGGACATGACAAGCCTATGGGTCTTTACAACAATGGCTATCAGAATGATGTAAACAAAACAGAGGTGGTAAACTATAGGTGGCGGGGAATGGATATCGTTGAAGCACTCATCAGATTCCTCATCTCAAAGTCAGAGTGTCTTTGTGGAACTGTCTCCAAACCATCTGACATGGAGAAGGGACTTACATACAGCCACCAGAGGCTGGAAAACAAAGTTTTGGCCAGGCCAGCCACACTGTCTTCATGGCAGTCTGAGCAAGACCACAGTCTACCCTAGCAAGGAAAGGTGCTGAAGTCGGAGTTACCCAGCCAAAAGGCACATCGCAAAAATCAGGGTAACACGCATTATCGCTAATAAAATGTCTCTATCTGCAGTTTTCAAACATGGTGCTCGCCCTGTGAAGACTAACCAGGCAGGTGCAGTGCCGGGCCCCCTGCCTCGAAACGGTCCACCCAATGCTACTGGAGGTCCTCTCAGTTCGTCTTGTGGAGTCAGGAGACATGAGAGTAGAGCTACTGGCCAAAAAATACAACGGAAGAAAACAGCAAAAAAGCAAGAGCTTAAAATAATGCAGTGGAATGCTGAGGGTGTCAGCAGTGTTAGAGATGGCTATAGCAAAAAGGTTGAACTAGAGAACATACTTTTTGCAGAGCAGGTAAGTATATGCTGCATACAGGAGACACACCTAACCAAAGATGCCGCCTTTAAAATCAGAGGCTACCAGTGTTTTAGATCAGACCGACAGGACAGAAGAAAAGAAGGAGTACTCACACTTGTTAAGAATAACATCAGCACATGTCAGGTGGGAATGTACATGGAAGGAGCCGAATATCAGATGATCCATCTAAAAAGTAATAATACAGATTTCCACATCCTTAACTATTACTGTCGTAATGACCGCCCACTTGCTTTAGAAACAATCCCACACAAAGAGAGACTGATGGTCTGTGGTGATTTTAACAGCCATTCCCAGAGCTGGGGCTATGACCACATAGACAAGAGAGGAGAGGAAGTTGAGAGCTGGCAGGATGATAATGGACTTCTCCTGATCAACCAGCCAATGGATCCCCCAACATTTTACTCAAGGGCTTGGCATACAACCTCAACACCAGATCTGGCATTCCACTCTCCAGATCTGAAGTGGAGCATTACACGTAAAATTGGAAAACAACTTGGAGGTAGTGACCATCGACCAGTCTTCCTGACAATAGAAAATGAACTCATTAACACCAGTGGCCCTCTCCCCAGATGGAACTATAAAAAAGCAAACTGGACAATGTACAGACATCGTACAGGTATCCTGGTGGGACAGCTGTCCATAGAAGGTAAGGATATTAACAGCATAGTGAAGGAATTCAATGCTTGTTTCCTTCAGGCAGCCCGTGAAACCATTCCCAGAGGAGCTCGCAGGGACTATAAACCATACTGGTCTAGTGAGCTGGAAAACTCCATGATGATGTGGAAGCAGCTCGAAAGCAAGCAGAAAATAGACCATGCCAAGAACACCACAATAATTACCAACATTCTAAGGCCAAATTTCAGAGAGCAAAGCTGCAAGCCAGACGGGAAAGTTGGAGAGAGAAAACAGAGTCCCTAAACTTTGAAAAGGATGGAAGGAAACTGTGGAAACTAATCAAACAGTTAAATGATGAGAGTACTGGAAGAAGTACAAAGATTACACTAATAGAGGATGGAAAACTCTTACAGGTAAGCAGGTAGCAGGTCACTTTGCTCACATGTTTGCACAGGACTGCAACATTGATATCCATCCAGAGAAAGAGCATACAGTGCCCATTGACCCACAGAAAGAAGAGGAACAAGTCAGAAAAGTGGAGGTCATGGATGCACCAATCACACGCAGCGAGTTAGACCCAGCAGTTAGTAAACTGAAACCAAGGAAATCACCAGGACCAGATGGAGTGTCCAATGAAATGATCAAGAACCTGGGAATGGCAGCAATGGGAAAGCTGTTGCATATTTTCAGTATGTGCTGGAGCACAGGTAAGTTACCTCAAATCTGGAAGGAAGCAAGCATGGTACCACTGCTAAAGCCAGGGAAAAACAGTGATACTGCCTCTAGCTACAGGCCAATCAGTCTCACTAGCTGCCTATGCAAAACGATGGAACGCATCATTGACCTGAGGCTAAAATGGTACCTAGAAATTGAAAACCTTCTCGTTCCACAACAAGCAGGATTTAGGCAGTACTACAGTACGGAAGATCAAGTGACCTGTCTCTCTCAAGAGATTGAGGATGCATTCCAAGAGAAAAACCTTGTACTAGCAGCATGGATAGACCTGAAGAAAGCCTTTGATAAAGTATGGAAAAAAGGTCTGCTGTGGAAACTAAGAAACTGCAATGTGAGTGGAAGACTGTACAACTGGATAAAGTCCTATTTACATAATAGAAGAGCTAGAGTAGTAATCGATGGTCACAAAAGCCAGAAAGTACTTCTGCGACATGGTGTACCACAAGGAGGAGTCCTTTCACCTACACTATTCCTTGTATTCATTAATGACCTGGTCAAGGAACTTCCTTATGGAATCAAAGCTGTATGCAGATGATCTGGTCATGTGGTGTACAGATGAATATGCAACAGTTGCTACACAGAGACTCCAAAGAGCAGCAGACATCTTGACATCATGGACAAACAAATGGTGTGTAAGTATAAACACAGAGAAATCAAGTACCACTATGTTCACTGTCTCATCTAAACAGAAAGCAGGTAAGATCTTTGTAAATGAAATATCCTTAAGGATGGACAACCAACCCACTTACTTAGGAGTGACTCTTGACTCAAAACTGACGTGGAAGCAACACATCAACAGTGCAGAAGCAAAAGCCAGAAGAAAACTAGCCATATTAAGAAAACTGAGTGGAACTACATGGGGAGCTAGTGAAAGAATCCTCAAGAGTGTATATCAGCAAAGTATTCTACCACATTTAGAATATGGCTTAGCATCTTGGTGCACAGCATCAAACACTACACTGCATAATCTAGACAAGGTTCAAAATCAGTCACTACGGATTATCACAGGTGCCATGAGGTCCACACCAATAGTAGAAATGCAGAAAATAGTTGGTGTTGAAGCGCTAAAGGAACGTAGAGACACAAAGGTCATGACCATGGGAGAGAAATTCCTTAGCTCTGTAAGCCATCCCCTGAAGGAGAGATTCAATAACTTGGCACTGAGATGGCTTAAAAGAAACAGCTTCATTCATCAGGCCAAGCGTATGCGTAAGCTGATACCTGACCTTCCAACTGTAGTCGCTCCATTATCATCTGTACCAGAGCATACACCATGGAAAGAAGCAGATTATACACAAATAACTATTCAGACTGAAGTGAAAGGTGTGCAGAATGGTGAGATTCAGAGTAGTCTTGTAAGATCAACAGTCACACTTAGTGTTCTAGATGATAAATATCCATGTGACACCTGGATACGTATGTATACAGATAGATCTGCACATAATGCCATAAAGAATGGAGGGGCAGGAACACATATTGAATATCCAAACAACACCACTGACAAGATTTCCATACCCACTGGAAAATACTGCAACAACTATGATGCAGAAGTTAGGGCAATTATTGCTGCAGTTGAAAAACTATCAGACTCCAGAATTGATACACGTCCCGTAGTAATTCTCACAGATGCAGGATCAGTACTGGAAGCTCTTCAGTGCAACAAACTACCAGACCTTAAGGATGCCTTGTCAAAAATTGGCTTACAACATGGAGTCACTTTGCAATGGATTCTCTCTCACTGTGGGATACCATGCAATGAGAGAGCTGACCATCTGGCCAAAGAGGGCACTGAAATGGAGCAACCAGACATACCAATCACCTATAATCAGAAGAAAAGCATGAATAAAAACCTACAGGAAGCCACAAACACCACCACATGATGACTATCACATGCTAAACAGAAAGGAACAAGTCACCATCTTCCGTCTCCGAACAGGACACAGCCGACTCCGAAATCATATGTATACAAAGTTTAAGGTTGGTACTACTAATCTATGTACATGTGCTCAGGTGCCCCAAACTGTGGAACATATCCTCCAGAACTGCACCAACTATGAGACACTGAGAAATAATTACTGGCCCAGTGAAACCACTAAAGAAGATAAGCTCTACGGTTCCATACATGAATTACAAAAAACAGTGAAATTTATCCAAGAGACAGGACTGCAGATATAGACAGACAATGCAAACGAAGAAGAAGAAGAAGAGGAGACCTAGGTAGACAGGGGAGAAAATGCTGTCTAGATGGCACAGACAGAGAATGCCAGCACAGATGTTTATAAACAGTTCTCGGAGCAGGAAATTGTTAGCCAACACCAGACAAACAAACAGACAGACAGACAGGTTTGTGAGTAATATGTAAACAGTAGTTTGGTCTTTGGCCTTTAAATAAAATAAGAATACAGAAACAAATTACACAAAAAACAAAACTAAAGTAGGTAATAAATGTTTAAACATTGACTTTACCTAGTACAGAAAACATTTACCTGTCCACCAAAACTACAGAGGCTGAGTTTTTGCTACGAGTCACTGTTGCAACGAAGGATGGATCAATATTGAACTACAAACCAAAAATTAATTTACTGTTGTTTTTAATACTTTGATATGTTTTGCATAATATACTGCAATTATACTGCAATCAGGAAGTGAGAAACATGAATGAGGAGTAGGAATAATATTTGACAAAAAAACAGCAAGGACAATTGTAGGATATTTGAACATCTCAGACCAAGTCCTGCTACCCCAACTGAAAGGACGACCAATAAACATAAATATTATACAAGTGTACGCTCCAACATCTCAGAGTTTTGAAGAAGATGTACAGCTATTTTATAATGACATAGAGACAGCCCTAAAACACACAAAGTCACATGAAGTTACTGTAGTCATGGGAGATTTTAATGCCAAAGTTGGTAAAGGAAGAACTTCAGACATATTGGTGACTATGGACTGGGGGAGAGGAATGACAAAGGTAGTAACTTAATTGAATGGGCAAGAATACACAGCATGGTTGTAGGAAACATCTGGTTTAAACAACATCCCCGAAGACTGGCAATGTGGTGCAGCCCAGAGACTTTTAACCAGATAGACTACATATTAATCAACAAACAATTCCGCAATGCTTTACTGACAACAAAAACCAAGCCAGGAGTCGACTGCAATAGTGACCATGACCCACTCTGTGGAAAAAATAGAATAAAGCTAAAGAAAGCATGCAGAAAAGTGAGAAACATCAAACTGAATACAGAACTCCTTAAAAATGACCAAGAACTGTGAGAACAATACAAAGTTATTATAACAAATAGATATAATGCAATAGCAAAGATAAATAGTATAGATGAACAATGGGAAATGTTAAGAGATTCTATCCACCAAACTGTTAAAGAGATAATACCACCAAAAAAAGAAGCCTCTAAAAATAAATGAATGACAGGCGACATCTTAGGACTGATGGACAAGAGGAGGAGGAGTAAAAATAACGAGGAAAAATATAGCAAGATAAATAAAGAAATAAGACGCAAATGCAGAGAAGCAAAGGAAGTGTGGTTAAATGAACAGTGCAGACAGATAGAGGACTCTCATAATAAAGACAGCAAAAACATGCACAAACGAATTCACAGGCAGGAAAACAAAATATACCACAGGATGCCTGAAATCAAAAGAAGGTAAAATGTTAATGGGAAAAGAAGACATTGTGGACAGGTGGATAGAGTACATCGGTGAGCTGTATGGAGGAGACAGACCAGAATTAACACTAGATACTGAAAACTGTGATGGACCACCTTTACTTGAAGATGAAATTATAGATGCCATCAAACACATGAAGAAAGGAAAAGCAACTGGGCCTGATAATATAACAGTAGAAGAAATAGATGCACTAGAGGAGACAAGAATAAAAATAATAACCAAGTTACTGAATGACATTTACAACAGTGGTTATATGCCCTGTAACCTGCTTAAATCCACGTTTATAGCACTACCAAAGAAACCAGGTGCAAAGGAATGTGATGACCACCGGACTATCAGCCTCTCATGTCACATAACAAAGCTACTTCTGAGAATCATTATGAGAAGAACAAGGAAAAAGATAAAAATGGAAATAGCAGATGAACAGTTTGGATTTGTTGAAGGAAAGGGAACACACAATACCATTTATTCTTTACGAACACTAACAGAAAGAGCTTTACAAGTACGGAAAGATATGCTTCATTGATTACACCAAGGCATTTTACAAGGTGAAACTTAATGAAATTATTAAAATGCTTGAAGACATCAATATAGACAGCAAAGACCTGAGGATTGTAAAACATCTATTCTGGCAGCAAGAAGCAGCAATTCGAGTTGAAAATAGAACTTTAAAATATCAACAAGAGGTGTGACAAGGATGTGTACTATCTCCAGATCTTTTTTCTCTGTACAGCGAGAATATTCTAAGAAAAATCATCACAGAACCAGGCATAAAAATTGGAGGATACAATATTAACAACCTTCGGTATGCTGACGACACAGTACTGATAGCTGAGAACCAACAAGACATGCAAAATCTCTTGGATAAAGTCGTCAAGAAAGTGAATAGAAAGGCCTTATTTTGAACATCAAAAAGACAGAGACTATGGTTATATCTAAGAAACAGAATCCACCAACATGCAGTATAAAATTAAGCGGAACTATTCTAAAGCAGGTGCAGAAATTCAAATACCTTGGAGCAGTAATAACTGCAGATGGGAAATTCAGAACAGAAATTAGGAACAGAATAGGCCAAGCAAAGACTGCATTTCAGAGAATGAGAAATATATTAGCTAACACATCCTTATCAGTGAATGTTAGAAAACGAGTCCTAAAATGCTATATATTGAACCTATGTTGTTATATGGAAGTGAATCATGGATAATAGGCAAGTCTGCACAAAAATCATTGGAAGCAGCAGAAATGTGGTTTATTAGAAGAATGTTGCGAATCCCCTGGACAGCAAAAATAACTAATGAAGAATGTATGAGAAGAGACAAAAAAGTCTTGTCAAAAAGATAAAAGAGAGACAATATACTTTCATAGGACATGCAATGAGAAGAGGGAGCATTGAAAATATTATAACAACAGGAAAAATAGAAGGAAGAAGATCAAGAGGAAGACCAAGAGAAATGATACTGGACAGTATGACGGGATGGTGTGAGAGGAGATCACCAACTGAGCTGATGGCCTTCATGAAGGATCGTGTACTCTGGAGAAGCATAATACCCAACACCAGTCGGCACGGCACCTGATGATGATGATGACTGCAATTATTTTGTGTGAAACTTTTGATTTTCACAAAAACAGTACAAATCTTACAAATGTATCAACAATTTTTTTTCCCCAAAATCAGCATATTCCTCCCAGTTGCAGCTTCAAAGAGAGAGAGATACTTCGGCCACATCAAGAGACACGACAGCTTGGAGATGCTGATAGTAGAGGGCATAGAGCCCGACTAAAGAGAAAAGGGACGACCTCGCTGCAGGTGGACTCAGGATGTCATGGAAAGTCTGAATGTGTCATTGCAAGATGTTGGTCAACTTGCGCAAGAATGTATTGCCTTCAGGAAGGGTGTGAGAGAGACAATATTCTGGAAAGGACATGAAAGAAGCTTCAAAATGGCTATTTAACCATTCTGCCTTGGAAAACTGATGTTATCAGGAGCTGGACATTCTGACATCATAAGCGTTCATTTAAACCAACCAGTAAAAATCCATGATGTGTAATTTCTAAAATGGCTACCTAGGTGAAGTTGTAGACATTAAACATATAGAATTCCCTTTTTATATAAGTGTACCGAAAAAGTGCTGATATCAGAAAGCACATTATGCTATTTTCCATAATTTGATTTGCTTATTTTTGGTATGACACTGTTATTAGTGGAGGAAGCCTGAAATATTCCAATGAAAGATAAAATTGTAGAAAAGAAAGGGTAAGATTAGTTAGAATTGCTATGAAAGAGCAGCAAGTAGAATCTGAAGATGGAGGAGGACAGCGCTGTGGCATTAATGATGTCTTTGCAAGTAAACTTGGACAGTACTTGATATTTTTCCCAGAGTTTGATTGTGTTTTGATATTTTTCTCACAGTTTGATTGTGTTTTGATATTTTTCTCACAGTTTGATTGTGTTTTGATATTTTTCTCACAGTTTGATTGTGTTTTGGTATTTTTCTCACAGTTTGATTGTGTTTTGATATTTTTCTCACAGTTTGATTGTGTTTTGATATTTTTCTCACAGTTTGATTGTGTTTTGGTATTTTTCTCACAGTTTGATTGTGTTTTGATATTTTTCTCACAGTTTGATTGTGTTTTGATATTTTTCTCACAGTTTGATTGTGTTTTGATATTTTTCTCACAGTTTGATTGTGTTTCTCAGTTTTAACCCAACCCATGTTTCCTAGACTGAAAAATTGCATCTCTCTTATTTTCTGTTCAGATTTTTGTTGAAATTTGATCAAGATACTCTTTATGTTTTTTATTGTGTGAGGTCATTTTTGATATATGCAGGAGTTCATTTAAAAGTCTGCCATTTCATATAATATTACACTAGTCTCTTGTGGCAAAGGTTAAGGGTTTGAATCTGGCCGGAGGCGCCCCAGTCACTCAGCTGTAGAAATTTGGTACCTGACTTCTTCTGGAGTTGAGGGAGGAAAGTCAGCCAGGAGTGATGCTGACCACATCAGCCTCTGGTGTGCTGACAGGTCAAGGAAATATGGCCACAAACACCATATCCCTGGGTGCCTGTAAAGCATGACAGGATTACCTTTACCTGCCTTATTTCATGTAGTATACCTCTTTTTTTTTTTTACGTCAACTACAGCCTGTGACCAAAATTGTGAAATGGTGCAAGATGAAATCTCTCAACAGACATGGTTCTCACTCTAATAAAAGAAAACACATGCACACATACGCACAACACACATTCACACACACTCTCATATATGAATGTACTCACATACATATACCCTTGGACATATGTGTAGCTCCATTCATACACCGGCTGCACAGTATATAGAAGTATGCATTCTACTCATTCATTTTTACACATGAAAAAGTTTATTTTTCATGTGTGTGCACTACACATATACGAGTGTTGTATCTGAAAATACAGTAAATGTAAATGATTATGAAGAGTGTATACATTTTTCTTTTAGCAACTTCATTTACAACATTCTTTACTGACTTTATTTACAACATTCTTTACTGATTTCATTTACAACATTCTTTACTGACTTCATTTACAACATTCTTTACTGACTTCATGAAGACTACAGAATGGAACACATTTTTTTCATCAAAATAATTTTAAGTTTTCATTTGTCAATGTTGACCTTGTAGCTTATAGTATATTTGTGAATTATTATCTTTTCTGAATGTCATTGTAACACTTTTGATGTAATCATACTTTGAGTGTCACTTTTGTCTTACTGCAGTCTGAATCTGACACTTTTAGTCTGTCTGGAGTCTGATAGTTGTAGTCTGTCTGGAGTCTGACAGTTTTAGTCTGTCTGGAGTCTGACAGTTGTAGTCTGTCTGGAGTCTGACAGTTTTAGTCTGTCTGGAGTCTGACAGTTTTAGTCTGTCTGGAGTCTGATAGTTTTAGTCTGTCTGGAGTCTGATAGTTTTAGTCTGTCTGGAGTCTGACAGTTGTAGTCTGTCTGGAGTCTGACAGTTGTAGTCTGTCTGGAGTCTGACAGTTTTAGTCTGTCTGGAGTCTGACAGTTTTAGTCTGTCTGGAGTCTGACAGTTTTAGTCTGTCTGGAGTCTGACAGTTTTAGTCTGTCTGGAGTCTGACAGTTTTAGTCTGTCTGGAGTCTGACAGTTTTAGTCTGTCTGGAGTCTGACAGTTTTAGTCTGTCTTGAGTCTGACAGTTTTAGTCTGTCTGGAGTCTGACAGTTTTAGTCTGTCTGGAGTCTGACAGTTTTAGTCTGTCTGGAGTCTGACAGATTTAGAATGTCATATTTTTAGAAAATCATTCAAATAAGCCTAGTTATTCTTTTGAAATAATAGACAGGATAAGCCACCATATACAGTTATTCACTTTATTCCAAATATTTAATGTTGTGGAGAGATGAAGCAACAATAAAAAAAAAGATGATTTGTAATAAAATATAAAGCATTATTTGAACTAGACTGAAATGTTTAAGCAATGTTGTGAGTATAATTGTTGGCTGTTCTATTACACAGAAGTATGTCCACCTGAGAAATGCAGCCAGAGATCTGCAGGCACAGAAACATTATACAAGGGAACCTCTGTGGTGGCTTGGCCTTGCACTGATGGGCATAGGAGAGCTCTTCAACTTCACTGCATATGGCTTTGCTCCAGCATCAGTAGTGGCTCCCCTTGGAAGCACAACTGTTGTTGGTAAGGTGCATGAATATCAACCAACAGTACGTATATTGTAGCATAGTTTCTGAGAACTTTGTGCTTTTGACAATTCAGAATTGGTCATTTGGTGGGTTTATGTTCTCTGTCACTACCAAGGTAAACATCTGGTCATACAGTTATATGAGGGTACCAGGTAAAATATTTAAACATAGTCATAGAACCATACAGTGGCTTGCTGTGCAGTCACTGAGCCATATAGTGGCTTGCTGTGCAGTCACTGAGCCATATAGTGGCTTGCTGTGCAGTCACTGAGCCATATAGTGGGCTGCTGTGCAGTCACTGAGCCATATAGTGGCTTGCTGTGCAGTCACTGAGCCATATAGTGGCTTGCTGTGCAGTCACTGAGCCATATAGTGGCTTGCTGTGCAGTCACTGAGCCATATAGTGGCTTGCTGTGCAGTCACTGAGCCATATAGTGGCTTGCTGTGCAGTCACTGAGCCATATAGTGGGCTGCTGTGCAGTCACTGAGCCATATAGTGGGCTGCTGTGCAGTCACTGAGCCATATAGTGGCTTGCTGTGCAGTCACCGAGCCATATAGTGGCTTCCTGTGCAGTCACAGAGCCATGTAGTGGCTTGCTGTGCAGTCACCGAGCCATATAGTGGATTGCTGTGCAGTCACTGAGCCATATAGTAGATTGCTGTGCAGTCACCGAGCCATATAGTGAATTGCTGTGCAGTCACTGAGCCATATAGTGAATTGCTGTGCAGTCACTGAGCCATATAGTGAATTGCTGTGCAGTCACTGAGCCATATAGTGAATTGCTGTGCAGTCACTGAGCCATATAATTGATTGCTCTAATTTCTTGACCTCAGAAACTGTATTCTCACCAAGCTAACCCAGTAATAAGGAACATGACCAACTCTAACTCTGCTGACCAAACTGTTCCCAGGAACATGACCAACTCTAGCTCAGCTGACCAGGCTATACTAAGAGAGTCACCTGTTTCCAGGAATAGCTTCTTTCAGTATACAGGGAACATAGATCTGTTTGCTTAAAAACTCTGACCTACCTCTGTAGCCCAGAAACTTGTAGCAATCAACACTAATTGTAATTGTTATTTTTGTCAAATGTAATGTCAGGTTGGTGGACGGATGGGGACATGGAGATCTCTGGCGCGGATGAGGGAAGTCTGGTGTGAAACCAATGAATCCAGGACATGACAAGCCTATGGGTCTTTACAACAATGGCTATCAGAATGATGTAAACAAAACAGAGCCAGTAGACTATGGGTGGCGGGGAATGGATATCATTGAAGCACTCATCAGATTCCTCATCTCAAAGTCGGACTGTCTTTGTGGAACTGTCTCAAAACCATCTGACATGGAGAAGGGACTTACGTACAGCCACCAAAGGCCGGAAAACAAAGTTTTGGCCAGGCCAGCCACACTGTCTTCATGGCAGTCCGAGCAAGACCACAGTCTGCCCTAGCAAGGAAAGGTGCTGAAGTCGGAGTTACCCAGCCAAAAGGCGCATCGCAAAAATCAGGGTAACACGCATTATCGCTAATGAAATGTCTCTATCTGCAGTTTTCAAACATGGTGCTCGCCCTGTGAAGACTAACCAGGCAGGTGCAGTGCCGGGCCCCCTGCCTCGAAAGGGTCCACCCAATGCTACTGGAGGTCCTCTCAGTTCGTCTTGTGGAGCCAGGAGACATGAGAGTAGATTTACTGGCCAAAAAATACAATGGAAGAAAACTGCCAAAAAGCAAGAACTTAATGCAGTGGAATGCTGAAGGTATCAGCAGTGTTAGAGATGGCTATAGCAAAAAGGTGGAACTAGAGAACATACTTTTTGCAGAGCAGGTAAGTATATGCTGCATACAGGAGACACACCTAACCAAAGACGCCGCCTTTAAAATCAGAGGCTACCAGTGTTTTAGATCAGACCGACAGGACAGAAGAAAAGAAGGAGTACTCACACTTGTTAAGAATAACATCAGCGCATGTCAGGTGGGAGTGTACATGGAAGGAGCCGAATATCAGATGATCCATCTAAAAAGTAGTAATACAGATTTCCACATCCTTAACTATTACTGTCGTAATGACCGCCCACTTGCTTTAGAAACAATCCCACACAAAGAGAGACTGATGGTCTGTGGCGATTTTAACAGCCATTCCCAGAGCTGGGGCTATGATCACATAGACAAGAGAGGAGAGGAAGTTGAGAGCTGGCAGGATGATAATGGACTTCTCCTGATCAACCAGCCAATGGATCCCCCAACATTTTACTCAAGGGCTTGGCATACAACCTCAACACCAGATCTGGCATTCCACTCTCCAGATCTGAAGTGGAGCATTACACGTGAAATTGGAAAACAACTTGGAGGTAGCGACCATCGACCAGTCTTCCTGACAATAGAAAATGAACTCATTAACACCAGTGGCCCTCTCCCCAGATGGAACTATAAAAAAGCAAACTGGACAATGTACAGACATCGTACAGGTATCCAGGTGGGACAGCTGTCCATAGAAGGTAAGAATATTAACAACATAGTGAAGGAATTCAATGCTTGTATCCTTCAGGCAGCCCGTGAAACCATTCCCAGAGGAGCTCGCAGGGACTATAAACCATACTGGTCTAGTGAGCTGGGAAAACCCCATGATGAAGTGGAAGCAGCTCGAAAGCAAGCAG
This sequence comes from Achatina immaculata, assembly GCA_009760885.1. Lineage (NCBI taxonomy): Eukaryota > Metazoa > Mollusca > Gastropoda > Stylommatophora > Achatinidae > Lissachatina > Lissachatina immaculata. The sequence goes on from CM019720.1 coordinate 39,176,278, forward strand.
AAAATAGACCATGCCAAGAACACCACAATAATTACCAACATGCTAAGGCCAAATTTCAGAGAGCCAAGCTGCAAGCCAGACGGGAAAGTTGGAGAGAGAAAACAGAGTCCCTAAACTTTGAAAAGGATGGAAGGAAACTGTGGAAACTAATCAAACAGTTAAATGATGAGAGTACTGGAAGAAGTACAAAGATTACACTAATAGAGGATGGAAAACTCTTACAGGTAAGCAGGTAGCAGATCACTTTGCTCGCATGTTTGCACAGGACTGCAACATTGATATCCATCCAGAGAAAGAGCGTGCAGTGCGCACTGAGCCACAGAAAGAAGAGGAACAAGTCAGAAAAGTGGAGGTCATGGATGCACCAATCACACGCAGCGAGTTAGACCTAGCAGTTAGTAAACTGAAACCAAGGAAATCACCAGGACCAGATGGAGTGTCCAATGAAATGATCAAGAACCTGGGAATGGCAGCAATGGGAAAGCTGTTGGATATTTTCAGTATGTGCTGGAGCACAGGTAAGTTACCTCAGATCTGGAAGGAAGCAAGCATGGTACCACTGCTAAAGCCAGGGAAAAACAGTGATACTGCCTCCAGCTACAGGCCAGTCAGTCTCACTAGCTGCCTATGCAAAACGATGGAACGCATCATTGACCTGAGGCTAAAATGGTACCTAGAAAGTGAAAACCTTCTCATTCCACAACAAGCAGGATTTAGGCAGTACTACAGTACGGAAGATCAAGTGACCTATCTCTCTCAAGAGATTGAGGATGCATTCCAAGAGAAAAACCTTGTACTAGCAGCGTGGATAGACCTGAAGAAAGCCTTTGATAAAGTATGAAAAAAAGGTCTGCTGTGGAAACTAAGAAACTGCAATGTGAATGGGAGACTGTACAACTGGATAAAGTCCTATTTACACAATAGAAGAGCTAGAGTAGTAATGGATGGTCACAAAAGCCAGAAAGTACTGCTGCGACATGATGTACCACAAGGAGGAGTCCTTTCGCCTACACTGTTCCTTGTATTCATTAATGACCTGGTCAAGGAACTTCCCTATGGAATCAAAGCGGCACTGTATGCAGATGATCTGGTCATGTGGTGTACAAATGAATATGCAACAGTTGCTACACAGAGACTCCAAAGAGCAGCAGACATCTTGACATCATGGACAAACAAATGGTGTGTAAATATAAACACAGAGAAATCAAGTACCACTCTGTCCACTCTCTCATCTAAACAGAAAGCAGGTAAGATCTTTGTAAATGAAATATCCTTAAGGATGGACAACCAACCCACTTACTTAGGAGTGACTCTTGACTCAAAACTGACTTGGAAGCAACACATCAACAGTGCAGAAGCAAAAGCCAGAAGAAAACTAGCCATGTTAAGAAAACTGAGTGGAACTACATGGGGAGCTAGTGAAAGAATCCTCAAGAATGTATATCAGCAAAGTATTCTACCACATTTAGAATATGGCTCAACATCTTGGTGCACAGCATCAAACACTACACTGCATAATCTAGACAAGGTTCAAAATCAGTCACTACGGATTATCACAGGTGCCATGAGGTCCACACCAATAGTAGAAATGCAGAAAATAGTTGGTGTTCAAGCGCTAAAGGAACGTAGAGACACAAAGGTCATGACCATGGGAGAAAAATTCCTCAGCTCTATAAGCCATCCCCTGAAGGAGAGATTCAATAACTTGGCACTGAGATGGCTTAAAAGAAGCAGCTTCATTCATCAGGCCAAGCGTATGCGTAAGCTGATACCTGACCTTCCAACTGTAGTCGCTCCATTATCATCTGTACCAGAGCATACACCATGGAAAGAAGCAGATTATACACAAATAACTATTCAGACTGAAGTGAAAAGTGTGCAGAATGGTGAGATTCAGAGTAGTCTTGTAAAATCAACATCCACACTTAGTGTTCTAGATGATAAATATCCATGTGACACATGGATACGTGTGTATACAGACGGATCTGCACATAATGTCATAAAGAATGGAGGGGCAGGAGCACATATTGAATATCCAAACAACACCACTGACAAGATTTCCATACCCACTGGAAAATACTGCAACAACTATGATGCAGAAGTTAGGGCAATTATTGCTGCAGTTGAAAAACTATCAGACTCCAGAATTGATACACGTCCCGTAGTAATTCTCACAGATGCAAGATCAGTACTGGAAGCTCTTCAGTGCAACAAACTACCAGACCTTAAGGATGCCTTGTCAAAAATTGGCTTACAACATGGAGCACTTTGCAATGGATTCCCTCCCACTGTGGGATACCAGGCAATGAGAGAGCTGACCATCTAGCCAAAGAGGGCACTGAAATGGAGCAACCAGACATACAAATCACTTATAATCAGAAAAAAAGCATGATAAAAACCTACAGGAAGTCACAAACACCACCACATGATGACTATCACATGCTAAACAGAAAGGAACAAGTCACCATCTTCCGTCTCCGAACAGGACACAGCCGACTCCGAAGTCATATGTATACAAAGTTTAAGGTTGGTACTACTAATCTATGTACATGTGCTCAGGTGCCCCAACCTGTGGAACATATCCTCCAGAACTGCACCAACTATGAGACACTGAGAAATAATTACTGGCCCAGTGAAACCACTAAAGAAGATAAGCTCTATGGTTCCATACATGAATTACAAAAAACAATGAAATTTATCCAAGAGACAGGACTGCAGATATAGACAGACAATGCGAACGAAGAAGAAGAAGAAGAGGTATATAAAATCTGGTATGAAAGGAGTGGCTCCAGCGGCTGTACCATCTGACTAATGCGGTAGCCTTTGATCCATGTATTCTAAGGGCCAGCCACTCTTGTCACTCGCTGACAGAATGCTGTGTAATAAAATGTGAAGTATGAAAAGTGTAATGCAAATGATTTGTCAAGTATTTGTCCTCTGAACTGTTGATAGTTAAATGATGAGAGTACTGGAAGAAGTACAAAGATTACACTAATAGAGGATGGAAAACTCTTACAGGTAAGCAGGTAGCAGATCACTTTGCTCGCATGTTTTCACAGGACTGCAACATTGATATCCATCCAGAGAAAGAGCGTACAGTGCGCACTGAGCCACAGAAAGAAGAGGAACAAGTCAGAAAAGTGGAGGTCATGGATGCACCAATCACACGCAGCGAGTTAGAACTAGCAGTCAGTAAACACCTACTGACCCTGTGAATAATGGGCATTTTGTGTTAAACAAATATATGATAAAAGTTTGCTTTATTGTCTACATGAAACACGTTATGACAAACTCACATGCTCACAGTGTGCTTTATGTGCTACATGAAACACATTATGACAAACTCGCATGCTCACTATTTGCTTTATGTGCTACATGAAACACGTATGACAAACTCACATGCTCACTATTTGCTTTATGTGCTACATGAAACACGTATGACAAACTCACATGCTCACAATTTGCTTTATGTGCTACATGAAACACGTATGACAAACTCACATGCTCACAATTTGCTTTATGTGCTACATGAAACATGTATGACAAACTCACATGCTCACAGTGTGCTTTATGTGCTACATGAAACACATTATGACAAACTCACATGCTCACTATTTGCTTTATGTGCTACATGAAACACGTATGACAAACTCACATGCTCACTATTTGCTTTATGTGCTACATGAAACACGTATGACAAACTCACATGCTCACAATTTGCTTTGTAATTTGTGTTATTTTTTAAAAGAAAATCAGTTCTGTAAAGTGTGATTAAGATATGATTTTGTTTCTTATTTTAGCAAACTTGTTCTTAGCCGCCATCTTTTTAAAAGAGAAGATTCGATCAGAAAATCTGTTTGGTAAGTTTGTTGTTGTGCAGTATTGTTGTACCTTCTGTATGGATGTTCTGAGAGTGTCAGTGAATGAGATGTACCCAGGATGGAAGACAGGATGTTTTGTATACAAACATTTACAGTCATGAAATAAACATGTTACTACCTGCTGCTGTTGCTGCTAAATATGTTAAAAACAAAATTCATATCCAAAGACAGCAAAATGAATAACCCAGCCAGCACAATTTGTGGTCGCTGGTGTAGGTAAGCGGCCATTGATTCCTCAGTCTAAAAATATAGCCTAAGTACCACTTGGAAAATGTTATATACACTATAGTTGGTGGGATTAAGTTTTTATTTGTCAGGATCTGAATGAAACCCCAGGCATTAGATAGTGGCAGTGTGGGATAAATGAAAATCTAATCTGAAGTAAGATCTCAGAGTCACAGGATTAACATAACTGAGACTGTGCTGTTAAATGTTCTAATGTTGATTAGTCTTTCCCCAGCATACGTGTGTCACTTTATGTTTTGCTAGTTGTTTCTTTTTTCTCTTTTCAGGATGTGCTTTGGCCATCATAGGAGCATTCTTGTTGGTGACATTTTCATCTGCGGTGAGTGACGTCATTATTTTGTTGTTACTGCCCCTCATTCACTCACAGAGAGAGAGAGAGAGAGAGAGAGTGCTTGCTCAAGGAGATTGGAGCAACCTGACTGGCTTGTGTTGTTGTTGTAGGAAATTTGTGATAAACAAAGATTGCGTGCAAGCCCTAAACAGAATGTTTGTTATAGCAAGTCTAGGAGTCAGCATTCTTACTTATTATAGCAAGTCTGGGGGGTGGGGGTCAGCATTCTTACTTATTATAGCAAGTCTGGGGGGGTCAGCATTCTTACTTATTATAGCAAGTCTGGGGGTTCAGCATTCTTACTTATTATAGCAAGTCTGAGGGGTGGGGGTCAGCATTCTTACTTATTATAGCAAGTCTGGGGGTGGGGGTCAGCATTCTTACTTATTATACCAAGTCTGGGGGGGTCAGCATTCTTACTTATTATAGCAAGTCTGAGGGGGGGGGGTCAGCATTCTTACTTATTATAACAAGTCTGAGGGGGGGGGGTCAGCATTCTTACTTATTATAACAAGCCTGAGGGGTGGGGGTCAGCATTCTTACTTATTATAACAAGTCTGAGGGGTGGGGGTCAGCATTCTTACTTATTATAACAAGCCTGAGGGGGGGGGGTCAGCATTCTTACTTATTATAGCAAGTCTGAGGGGTGGGGGTCAGCATTCTTACTTATTATAGCAAGTCTGGGGGTGGGGGTCAGCATTCTTACTTATTATAGCAAGTCTGAGGGGTGGGGGTCAGCATTCTTACTTATTATAGCAAGTCTGAGGGGTGGGGGTCAGCATTCTTACTTATTATAGCAAGTCTGAGGGGTGGGGGTCAGCATTCTTACTTATTATAGCAAGTCTGAGGGGTGGGGGTCAGCATTCTTACTTATTATAACAAGTCTGAGGGGTGGGGGTCAGCATTCTTACTTATTATAGCAAGTCTGGGGTGGGGGTCAGCATTCTTACTTATTATAGCAAGTCTGAGGGGTGGGGGTCAGCATTCTTACTTATTATAGCAAGTCTGGGGGGTGAGCATTCTTACTTATTATAGCAAGTCTGGTGGTGGGGGTCAGCATTCTTACTTATTATAGCAAGTCTGAGGGGTGGGGGTCAGCATTCTTACTTATTATAGCAAGTCTGGGGGGTCAGCATTCTTACTTATTATAGCAAGTCTGAGGGGTGGGGGTCAGCATTCTTACTTATTATAGGAAGTCTGGGGGGGGGGTCAGCATTCTTACTTATTATAGCAAGTCTGGAGGGGGGGGGTGTCAGCATTCTTACTTATAGCAAGTCTGAGGGGTGAGGGTCAGCATTCGTACTTATTATAGCAAGTCTGGGGGGGGGGGTCAGCATTCTTACTTATTATAGCAAGTCTGGGGGGGTCAGCATTCTTACTTATTATAACAAGTCTGAGGGGTGGGGGTCAGCATTCTTACTTATTATAGCAAGTCTGGGGGGGGGGTCAGCATTCTTACTTATTATAACAAGTCTGAGGGGTGGGGGTCAGCATTCTTACTTATTATAGCAAGTCTGGGGGGTCAGCATTCTTACTTATTATAACAAGTCTGAGGGGTAGGGGTCAGCATTCTTACTTATTATAGCAAGTCTGGGGGGTGAGCATTCTTACTTATTATAGCAAGTCTGGGGGTTGGGGGTCAGCATTCTTACTTATTATAGCAAGTCTGAGGGGTGGGGGTCAGCATTCTTACTTATTATAGCAAGTCTGGGGGGTCAGCATTCTTACTTATTATAGCAAGTCTGAGGGGTGGGGGTCAGCATTCTTACTTATTATAGCAAGTCTGAGGGGTGGGGGTCAGCATTCTTACTTATTATAGCAAGTCTGAGGGGTGGGGGTCACCATTCTTACTTATTATAGCAAGTCTGAGGGGTGGGGGTCAGCAATCGTACTTATTATAGCAAGTCTGGGGGGGGGAGGGTCAGCATTCTTACTTATTATAGCAAGTCTGATGGGTGGGGGTCAGCATTCTTACTTATTATAGCAAGTCTGGGGGGGGGGTCAGCATTCTTACTTATTATAACAAGTCTGAGGGGTGGGGGTCAGCATTCTTACTTATTATAGCAAGTCTGGGGGGTCAGCATTCTTACTTATTATAACAAGTCTGAGGGGTGGGGGCAGCATTCTTACTTATTATAACAAGTCTGCGGAGGTCAGCATTCTTACTTATTATAGCAAGTCTGGGGGGTCAGCATTCTTACTTATTATAACAAGTCTGAGGGGTGGGGGTCAGCATTCTTACTTATTATAACAAGTCTGAGGGGTGGGGGTCATCATTCTTACATATTATAACAAGTCTGAGGGGTGGGGGTCAGCATTCTTACTTATTATAACAAGTCTGAGGGGTGGGGGTCAGCATTCTTACTTATTATAGCAAGTCTGGGGGGTCAGCATTCTTACTTATTATAGCAAGTCTGAGGGGTTGGTCAGCATTCTTACTTATTATAGCAAGTCTGGGGGGGGGGGGGTTTCAGCATTCTTACTTATTATAGCAAGTCTGGGGGGTCAGCATTCTTACTTATTATAGCAAGTCTGGGGGGGGGGGGGTCAGCATTCTTACTTATTATAGCAAGACTGGGGGAGGGGGGGTCAGCATTCTTACTTATTATAACAAGTCTGGGGGGGTCAGCATTCTTACTTATTATAGCAAGTCTGGGGGGGGGGGGGTCAGCATTCTCACTTATTATAGCAAGTCTGGGGGAGGGGGGGTCAGCATTCTTACTTATTATAGCAAGTCTGGGGGGTCAGCAGGATTAGGTTATGTTTAGTCACAACATCTACTTAAATTTTGAATAGATTATGTTTTGTCACCAACATCTACTTAAATTCTGAGTGGGTTATGTTTTGTCACCAACATCTACTTAAATTCTGAGTAGATTATGTTTAGTCAGCAACATCTACTTAAATTCTGAGTGGGTTATGTTTTGTCACCAACATCTACTTAAATCTGAGTGGGTTATGTTTTGTCACCAACATCTACTTAAATTCTGAGTGGGTTATGTTTTGTCACCAACATCTACTTAAATTCTGAGTGGGTTATGTTTTGTCACCAACATCTACTTAAATTTTGAATAGATTATGTTTTGTCACCAACATCTACTTAAATTCTGAGTGGGTTATGTTTTGTCACCAACATCTACTTAAATTCTGAGTAGATTATGTTTAGTCAGCAACATCTACTTAAATTCTGAGTGGGTTATGTTTTGTCACCAACATCTACTTAAATCTGAGTGGGTTATGTTTTGTCACCAACATCTACTTAAATTCTGAGTGGGTTATGTTTTGTCACCAACATCTACTTAAATTCTGAGTGGGTTATGTTTTGTCACCAACATCTACTTAAATTCTGAGTGGGTTATGTTTTGTCACCAACATCTACTTAAATTCTGAGTGGGTTATGTTTTGTCACCAACATCTACTTAAATTCTGAGTAGATTATGTTTAGTCACCAACATCTACTTAAATTCTGAGTGGGTTATGTTTAATCACAACATGTGGTCAAGTTCTGAGTGTGTTGTCTGTTTTTGTCAATTCCTCTGTGGTGTTCAGAAAAAAAAAATTGCAGTGCATGTTTAACAGACTCCATCTCCATGGAAACTACAGTGATGCTTGCCCCATTAGCTAGGCTGGGCCTGTTACTGGGGACACACTCAGAGAGATGGGACAGGATTTTGGTCAGCTGTGGCGTGGCAACCCTGCCGCAGGCAGTCGGCTAAGAGTTGCCGAGTGTGACATCAGCTTGTTGCCCCCCCTTGTAATATTTTCAGCTTTCATGAGAAGCTAACAGTGACCTGGTTCATATTATAAGACTTATGTGTACATGTTGAAGCAATGGCAGTTCTTGTTGAAATAACATTTCTTGGTCCGGATTTTCCTATTTCAGACAGAGAAGGTTATGGGGAGCTACGAGATTGTTCACTCTCTAGGACAGCCAGTGTTCATAGCTTATGTTGTAAGTTATGTACTCTTTGTTCTTGTTTTCTCCAAGATATGTTATGTACTCTTTGTTCTTGTTTTCTCCAAGATATGTTATGTACTCTTTGTTCTTGTTTTCTCCAAGATATGTTATGTACTCTTTGTTCTTGTTTTCTGTAAGATATGTTATGTACTCTTTGTTCTTGTTTTCTGTAAGATATGTTATGTACTCTTTGTTCTTGTTTTCTGTAAGATATGTACTCTTTGTTCTTATTTTCTGTAAGATATGTACTCTTTGTTCTTGTTTTCTGTAAGATATGTTATGTACTCTTTGTTCTTGTTTTCTGTAAGATATGTACTCTTTGTTCTTATTTTCTGTAAGATATGTACTCTTTGTTCTTGTTTTCTGTAAGATATGTACTCTTTGTTCTTATTTTCTGTAAGATATGTTATGTACTCTTTGTTCTTATTTTCTGTAAGATATGTTATGTACTCTTTGTTCTTATTTTCTGTAAGATATGTTATGTACTCTTTGTTCTTGTTTTCTGTAAAATATGTTATGTATTCTTTGTTCTTATTTTCTGTAAGATATGTTATGTACTCTTTGTTCTTATTTTCTGTAAGATATGTTATGTACTCTTTCTCTTCTTATTTTCTGTAAAATATGTTATGTACTCTTTGTTCTTATTTTCTGTAAGATATGTTATGTACTCTTTGTTCTTATTTTCTGTAAGATATGTTATGTACTTTTTGTTCTTGTTTTCTGTAAGATATGTTATGTACTCTTTGTTCTTATTTTCTGTAAAATATGTTATGTACTCTTTGTTCTTGTTTTCTAATGTTGTAGTTTCTATCATGGCAGCCAAAATATCACACAAACTTGTAACAGTTCATTTGATTCATGCTGCATGCTAAAGTATGTGAAGGTAAATGTAAATGTAACATATCTACATGATTAATTCTTAACTATATAGTAGTTAGAACTTGATTTATTTGTCATGTTGTGATGTATCACTTCATATTTTTTGTTGCATTGTTTTGAGAATGTTCTATCTATCTATCTATGCCTCTGACCCCTCGTGGAGCATAGGCCGCCAACAAGAGCTCGCCAGGCAGTTCGGTCCTGGGCCACTCTTTCCAACTGTCTCCATGTCTGGTTCATTATTTTGATGTCCGTGTCCAGACTTCGGCGCCAGGAGTTCCTTTTTGGCGTTTCTGTAGCAAAGTTCTTTTTATAGGATAAGGTTGCTGGCCTTAAGCCAACCCTCCCCCTTTTTCCTGACTTGGGACAGGCAATGATCCATAAAATGGACCACTGGTGGAGTTAAGAGAATGTTCTACTGTTATATTTATATCTCACAAGATGCAGTGTTTGAACATGGTTATAATGACACATACAGGGTCTCTTCAGTACACATTGTTCCTAAACAACATTATATACAAGGTGTGTCCAGTAAGTAATGAGACTTATTTTATTCAGCCAATCAGCAGGGCTGGGGGCCGGATCCTCAAGACCTGATGGTTAGTGAAGATGATAAGTAAAGGGTCAATATCTCTTCACTGGAAGCATAATAATAGACTGAAACTGAAAACTCCAGTGCACATAGCAGAACAGTTAAACACAAGACACAAACTCCCTGAAGACAGAAAAGAACTTACAAAAGTACCAGACATCCCACCAAACACAAACTACACACTTCCTCAAACTAACACCAGACTCAAGAACAAATTAGTGAACAAATCATCAGATCCAACACCCTAAAGCTGCGTGCACTGGAGACCATAGAATCCTACCCCAAGGACTGGATCCATGCATACACTGATGGGTCAGCATTCAAGGAAACAGACAATGCAGGATATGGGGTAGTCATAATGTTTCCAGACAAGACAACAAGCCACAATTCTGCTCCTTGTGGATCTCGCTGCTCCAATTATGATGCTGAGATGCAGGCAGTATGAGGAGCCCTGGCAGCTACCACCACCAAATACAAAAACAGTGCCTCTCACTCTGGCAGCTACCGCTACCAAATACAAAAACAGTGCCTCTCACTCTGGCAGCTACCGTTACCAAATACAAAAACAGTGCCTCTCACTCTGGCAGCTACCGCTACCAAATACAAAAACAGTGCCTCTCACTCTGGCAGCTACCGCTACCAAATACAAAAACAGTGCCTCCCACCCTGGCAGTCACCACCACCAAATACAAAAACAGTGCCTCTCACCCTGGCAGTCACCACCACCAAATACAAAAACAGTGCCTCTCACCCTGGCAGTCACCACCACCAAATACAAAAACAGTGCCTCCCACCCTGGCAGTCACCACCACCAAATACAAAAACAGTGCCTCTCACCCTGGCAGTCACCACCACCAAATACAAAAACAGTGCCTCTCACCCTGGCAGTCACCACCACCAAATACAAAAACAGGGCCTCTCACCCTGGCAGTCACCACCACCAAATACAAAAACAGTGCCTCTCACAAAAAAAACCTTGTTATTGTCTTAGACTAACAGTCTGCTCTCAAGGACCTTGAAAACTGGAGACCATCAGCTGATCACATTACAACTGACATACTTAGTGCAATAAACCAACTCTCTTCCTATGACATCAAGACCACCCTATAGTGGATACCAGGGCACATAGATATCAGAGAAAATGAACATGCTGACAGACTGGCAAAGAGTGGAGCCACCATGTCACAGCCCCACATCTCCACCAACATGAGAACAGCTGAACACATTATACACAACAACTGCAAGGAGCAGTGAGTGGACAGGTGGGCCAGTAATCCAACTGGAAGATCCCTATATACACGCCTGCCAAAGTCTAACCCCAGAGACCACATCAACAGCTTATGTCGTAGAGACCCGTGCACAATTTTCAGGTTGAGAACAGGACACATCACCCTCATTAAGCACTTACACACAGTGACTGCTTACCACACACCATACTGCATGCACTGCAACAGACAAGAAGAAACTGTTAAACACCATCTGCTGGGCTGCAGTGCATTGAAGGACCTTTGGAAGAACTTGATACCACCAAACTCCTCAATCACCAGCATTCTGTATGAAGATGTAGAACAGCTGAAGAGGATCTGTATGTTTCATTATCTGACACAAGGGAAACGGAATGGAAACTCGTAAACCTGGGGAACAGAAAAGTCAAAGTCAATCTCATCATTTGACTTTGAGATTTTACAGAGTGTTGATTGCTTGTGAAGTGGACAGCTGTTTAAGCGTCCCATAACGGTCAAAATGCAGAGTGTTGCGCAGCAATACACAATAAAGTTTTGTGGTAAACTTGAAAAATCAGCAACCAAGACACTTGCTATGATACAGAAAGCCTACAGGAAGGATGCTTTATGAAAGCACAAGTTGTTTAGTGGCACAAAATGTTCAATGAAGGACAAGAGAGCATCAAGGATGAACAATGCACAGGGCACCCATTAATGACTCAAACTACCGACAATATCTTTTTTTACTCTAAAGGTGTTGTCCGTAAGGAGTTCGTACCACCTGGACAAATGGTCAGTGCAGCATTTTATGTGGAAGTGCTTAAACGGCTGAAGAGCAGAGTCACGCGTGTCTGCCCAGAGATTGCCAACACCTGTGTTCTTCATCACATGCATCGCTGCTAATAAGAGATTTTCTGGTGAAACAAACACTGTGCCAACCTCCCTACAGCCCGGACTTAGCCCCGGCTGACTTCTTGTTGTTTCCCCAGCTCAAATCGAACTTGAAAGACCACCATTTTGGGACTGTTAAAATGTGCAAACTGCTGTGGCAAGAGCTTTGAAGGAGATCCCTGTTCAAACTTAAAGGCGAGCTACGACACGGGGCAGAACCACTGGTAACAGTGTATTGATGCTCAAGGATGTTATTTCAAGGAATTTTAAGTATATGTAAGTATATCTTGAACAAATTGAATTTTATGGAATAAGTCTCATTATTTACCGGACACCTTGTATATAAGAAAATAATGTATCTCTCTCTGAACCTTAAGTGCCCAGGGCACATGGGGCTTCCGCAAGGGTTTTCCACAAATGCCTGACCTTTGCCTTTTTTCCAGCTCTTGCCCAGGTGAGCCCTCTATTGCTCAACATCCTTTCTATAATAGTCTATAACTACTAAACAACAGTTAGAAAATGAGCAGTTAAATTCTGATAAAATATACACGTTTTTTGTTTTACAAATTATTCTTCCTATTATAGTTGCTGCTTGTGAGCAGTTGAAGTTGCTGAAGCTGAAGTTCCTGCTGCTTGTGTGACAGGTTGTTGAGGTGCTGCTTGTGTGACAGGTTGTTGTGGTGCTGCTTGTGTGACAGGTTGTTGTGGTGCTGCTTGTGTGACAGGTTGTTGTGTTGATGCTTGTGTGACAGGTTGTTGAGGTGCTGCTTGTGTGATGGGTTGTTGAGGTGGTGCTTGTGTGAAAGGTTGTTGTGGTGCTGCTTGTGTGACAGGTTGTTGAGGTGGTGCTTGTGTGACAGGTTGTTGTGTTGATGCTTGTGTGATGGGTTGTTGAGGTGCTGCTTGTGTGATGGGTTGTTGAGGTGCTGCTTGTGTGAAAGGTTGTTGTGGTGCTGCTTGTGTGACAGGTTGTTGAGGTGGTGCTTGTGTGACAGGTTGCTGAGGTGGTGCTTATGTGGCAGGTTGTTGAGGTGCTGCTTGTGTGACAGGTTGTTGAGGTGGTGCTTGTGTGATATGTTGTTGAGGTGGTGCTTGTGTGATGGGTTGCTAAGGTGGTGCTTGTGTGACAGGTTGCTGAGGTGGTGCTTGTGTGACAGGTTGCTGAGGTGGTGCTTGTGTGACAGGTTGTTGAGGTGCTGCTTGTGTGACAGGTTGTTGAGGTGCTGTTTGTGTGACAGGTTGTTGAGGTGGTGCTTGTGTGACAGGTTGTTGAGGTGGTGCTTGTGTGACATGTTGAGGTGATGCTTGTGTGACAGGTTGCTGAGGTGGTGCTTGTGTGACAGGTTGCTGAGGTGGTGCTTATGTGGCAGGTTGTTGAGGTGCTGCTTGTGTGACAGGTTGTTGAGGTGGTGCTTGTGTGATATGTTGTTGAGGTGGTGCTTGTGTGATGGGTTGCTAAGGTGGTGCTTGTGTGACAGGTTGCTGAGGTGGTGCTTGTGTGACAGGTTGTTGAGGTGCTGCTTGTGTGACAGGTTGTTGAGGTGCTGTTTGTGTGACAGGTTGTTGAGGTGGTGCTTGTGTGACAGGTTGTTGAGGTGGTGCTTGTGTGACAGGTTGTTGAGGTTGTCTTAGTCCAACTTCATCTGCTTGCCACCACAGATCTTTGAAAACAGAAATCTCAAAATACACATCAATTATGACATGTGTTTTCATCTGTTGAATCTGTGTTTTCATCTGTTGGATCTGTGTTTTAATCTTCCGGAGTATCTTCATCAGTTGCCTCCCAACTATTTATTAGTGAAGAACTGTCAGTTTGACTCAAGCAGCCCTTTAACATCTACAGTATTATCAGCAGCTTGCCTTGACAAACATGTCAGCTGTTCAGAATTGTAAAAATTTCCTTTTTTAAAATTATACATGTTATCTAGTATTCTGACTTATAATACTGTAAATGTACAGTAGTGGGCATAGAGTTTTGTAAAACATATTTGTTGTATTAAACATTGAATATATTTTTATTACTGTACTTATGCTGTGATCACATGGTGATGGTGCCTTGTCGTGGCCTGACAGCTTGCATACCCTGACCACCCCCAGAGCTAGACCAGCGGGAGTTCTACTCCTACCAGGTCCAACCAAGCTGGGCAGGTCTGCGCTGGTAGGGGTGAGATGAGACTTGCACCTTGATCCTCAAGGTTGGGGGTTGGAGCATGGGGCCAATGACCCCATCTTCGTAAAAAAGATTAGTGTTATGGAACAGATAGAGAAGCCTCGAAATTGGATGGATAAAAACGGATTATGACTTTGGAACATCAAAAATATTATGAGATTTGGAACATGTTTACACAGACGAACAAGAAGGAATGAAGAAAATAAAAGCACTGATGACAGATGGGAAGATATAAAAATCATTATAAAGAACACAGCTGAAGGAATGCTTGGGAATCAAGACCATAATTAAAAAAAAAGAACTGGTTTGATGAAGTCTGCAGAGAGGCAGGCATAAAGAAAAGAACAGCAAGACAGATATGGTTGAATGACATGAGCAACAAAACAAATGAGGAGCCATTCTGCCCTTTTGAAGATAGTCTACCAATAGCACACCTTCTGAATCCCGAAAGATGGAAGCCATCACTTTGCCTGCAGACAGAACCGCCCTTGCTTTCTTTGGAGGTGGGAATCCATGATGTTTCCACTGCTTTGACTGTTCTTTGGTTTCTGTTTGAAAATGATAAACCCAAGTTTCATCCATAGTCACAAATTGCTGAAGAAACTTTTCAGGATCTGCAGAAAAATGGCCAAGATTGTCTCTTGACATGTTGAGACGCTGTCATTTGTGATCAGCTCCAAGAAGTTTCGAGATCCATCGAGCAGAGACCTTTGTCATTTGAAGATCATTGTGAATAATGGCATGAACACATTCCTGGGAGATGCCCAACTCAGTATCAATGTATCGCCCAGTTAGTCGTCGATCGACCATTATCCTGTCATGGATTCTGTCGGTGGTTACCACTCTTGGTCTTCGTGAATGGGGATCATATTCCAGACTCTCCCTTCCATGATTGAATTGAGCTGCCCATTTCTTCACTGTGCTGGGACACTCTCCCCCTAGAGTCTCTACCATATCCTCATGGATCTCCTTTGATGATAAGCCCTTGATGCAGAGGTAGTGAATGCTCCTCTGTGAGAAATTTTATCCATTTTCTCAACTTCTTCCACCCCTTACCACTTCAGTAGCCTGTAAAAAAAAAAATTGGTTGCAGTTAATTTCTTGAAACTTGGTGTTTAATCTTACATTAACCTGATCTACAAATGCACCTAATATCAACTGTGTATTTCAAGTATTTGTTTCTTATGCTGAGAACTTATCAATCACCCCTCATATATGAAAGACATGGTAAGCGCAATGCAAACGTGCCATCAAAATAAGTAAAAGCAGGGAATTCTACAAAGAATTGGGAACAGTAAAGCTAGGGTATAAACAACCTCTGCAGAGCTTGAAGGTTAGTAATGGAAACATGATAAATAATGAAGAGAAAATCTGTACCAGATGGAAAGAATATTTTGAAAAACTACTAAACTGTGAAGAACCTATAAGCACATTACCATGCGAAGAAATTTAGACTTGTGAAACTGAAATAGAGGAACCAGACTTCAAAGAAGTCATCTACAGTATCATGCTTCTACAAAACAACAAAGCAAAGGGTTCAGATGGAATTGCTGCAGAACTGATTAAGGAAAGAGGTCTAAATCTACATGAACAGATATGTGCACTAATACAACAAATATGGAGAGAAGAAAAACTCTCTAGTGAATGGGGAGAGTCATTACTGGTCCTAGTATTCAAAAAAGGAGATAAGAGCAAGTGTGAAAACTACAGAGGAGTATCCTTACTATGAACAAGCTACAAAATAATGTCTATTATACTCTTAAATAGATTGAAACCATACAGCGAAAAAAAAAAAATACTGGGTTTTAGGAAGAATAGATCAACCATAGACCAAATATTTTATCTACGTCAAAGAGCAGAAAAGTACTGGGAATATGGAAAAGAAGTACATAATATCTTTATTGACTTCAAGAAAGCCTTGTGACAGCATAGATAGGAGCAGCTTATGGAAAATTATGAAAGAATTTGAGATACCTAATAAACTAATCAATCTGACCTGAATATGTATGGAGGATACACAAAATATAGTAATATATAAAGGAAGAAAGTCAGAATCCTTCTCTATAAGAACTGGTTTAAAACAAGGTGATACATTATCTCCATTACTATTCAACCTAGTACTAGAAAAGGTAATCAGAAAAGTGAAAGAAGAAAGCAGTACAGAAGAACAAGCTAAAATACTAGGATACGCTGATGACATGGACCTAGTGGGGGAAACTATGCAAGAAGTCATCAATACCTGGATTCACCTGAGAGATGTGGCACTAAAAGTGGGCTTGACCATCAATCAAGATAAGACTGAGTATATGAAGATATCAAGAGACCAGAGACAGAATGATCCAGGTTATATAAATGTTGGAGATATGATTATTAGGAAAGCAAAAGCATACAAATATCTAGGCATAACCTTCAACAAAAGCAACATGGTAAGTGAGGAAATTAAAATCAGAGTACAGATAGGTAATAAAATATACTTTGCCTTGCAGCACCTGTTAAAATAAAAAATCCTGTCCCAAAACACCAAAACAACAATTTATAAAACTATAATAAGACCAGCCATCATGTATGGATCAGAAACGTGGATTACAACAAAAAAAGATGAACAACAATTGCAGATCTTCGAGAACAAGATCCTAAGAGGAATCTTTTGGCCAATAAAGGATACCAACAGTGGAGAATGGAGAGCTAGAAAGAACATTGAACTGAACAGCTTATTTAAATCCCAACAAATTATAAATGTCTTGAAACTGACCAGACTATGCTGGAAACTATGAAAACTATGTATGCACAAGAGATGAGGGAAACAAGACCAAGAGGTAGACCAAGACAACATAGAAGAAGATATAAAAGAAATTTCTGTCACCAACTGGAGAGAGAAGATTAGGAATAGAGAGGAATGGAGGCGAACTTTATCTGCAGCAATGAGCCTTAATGGCCAGGAAAGCTGAAGAAGGAGTAGAAGTAGTACTTATGCAGTGATACTACTGTATATATTTTATATATATTATATAATCAGTATACATTTACGGATTTAAGTATACAAAAAGAAATAGAAGATTCATGGGCAAAATGTATGTCCATATTCCAGTTAGAATGATAAAAGTACATTGTCCAGTCAGAATAATAAAAGTACATATTCCATTCAGATGATAAAAGTACATATTCCAGTCAGAATGATAAAAGTACATAACCCAGTCAGAATAATAAAAGTACATATTCCAGTCAGAATAATAAAAGTACATAGTCTGGTCAGAATTATAAAAGTGCATTGTCCAGTCAGAATAATAAAAGTACATAGTCCAGTCAGACTGGCAAGTCTGCACAAAAATCATTGGAAGCAGCAGAAATGTGGTTTATTAAAAGAATGTTGCGAATCCCCTGGACAGCAAAAATAACTAATGAAGAGTGTATGAGAAGAGCTGGAGAGACAAAAAACCTTGTCAAAAAGATAAAAGAGAGACAATGTACTTTCATAGGACATGCAATGAGAAGAGGGGGCATTGAAAATATTATAACAACAGGAAAAATAGAAGGAAGAAGATCAAGAGGAAGACCAAGAGAAATGATACTGGACAGTCTGACGGGATGGTGTGAGAGGAGATCGCCAACTGAGCAGATGGCCTGCATGAAAGATCGGGTACTCTGGAGAAGCATAATAGCCAACGCCAGTCGGCACCTGGTGATGATGATGATGTCCAGTCAGAATGATAAAAGTACATATTCCAGTCAGAATGATAAAAGTACATATTCCAATCAGAATAATAAAAGTACATAGTCTAGTCAGAATAATAAAAGTACATATTCCAGTCAGAATGATAAAAGTACATATTCCAGTCAGAATAATAAAAGTACATAGTCTAGTCAGAATAATAAAAGTACATATTCCAGTCAGATGATAAAAGTGCATATTCCAGTCAGAATACTAAAAGTACATATTCCAGTCAGAATGATAAAAATACATATTTCAGTCAGAATAATAAAAGTACATAGTCCAGTCAGAATAATAAAAATACATTGTCTGGTCAGAATGATAAAAGTACATATTTCAGTCAGAATAATAAAAGTACATATTCCAGTCAGAATAATAAAAGTACATAATACAGTCAGAATAATAAAAGTATATGTTCCAGTTAGAAGAATAAAAGTACGTATTCCAGTCAGAATAATAAAAGTACATATTCCATTCATTCATTCATTTGCATGTCCCTTGCGGAACTTTGCCTCCCAAACAGCACTCCTGTAGGCCTCTCGGTTGTGAGCAAGATGACCTGCTGCTGCTGCATCCATTTGCAGATCGTCAACGAACATATTCCAGTCAGAATAATAAAAGTACATATTCCAGTAAGAATAATAAAAGTACATATTCCACTTAGAATAATAAAAGTACATATTCCAGTCAGAATGATAAAAGTACATATTCCAGTCAGAATAATAAAAGTACATAGTCTAGTCAGAATAATAAAAGTACATATTCCATTCACATGATAAAAGTGCATATTCCAGTCAGAATACTAAAAGTACATATTCCAGTCAGAATGATAAAAATACATATTCAGTCAGAATAATAAAAGTACATAGTCCAGTCAGAATAATAAAAATACATTGTCTGGTCAGAATGATAAAAGTACATATTTCAGTCAGAATAATAAAAGTACATATTCCAGTCAGAATAATAAAAGTACATAATACAGTCAGAATAATAAAAGTATATGTTCCAGTTAGAAGAATAAAAGTACGTATTCCAGTCAGAATAATAAAAGTACATATTCCATTCATTCATTCATTTGCATGTCCCTTGCGGAACTTTGCCTCCCAAACAGCACTCCTGTAGGCCTCTCGGTTGTGAGCAAGATGACCTGCTGCTGCTGCATCCATTTGCAGATCGTCAACGAACATATTCCAGTCAGAATAATAAAAGTACATATTCCAGTAAGAATAATAAAAGTACATATTCCACTTAGAATAATAAAAGTACATAGTCCAGTCAGAATCATAAAAGTACATATTCCAGTCAGAATAATAAAAGTACATAGTCTGGTCAGAATAATAAAAGTACATATTCCATTCACATGATAAAAGTGCATATTCCAGTCAGAATGATAAAAGTACAATATTTATGTTCCTAGTTAATCACTGATGTAAGTGCAAAACAGTGTTTATCAAAGATTCCCTTGTATTTGTATGTTGGAATAATTTAAGATAGGTTAACATATATTTATATGCTAGTGTTTGAAGATAGTCATAGTGACACATAATTTTGTGTTACAAAGATTGACATATATTTGTTAAGTAATGACATATATTTGTACATTCCAGTATCTGTAGATATTATCATATTGATCTTTTTTGTATGGTGCAGTATCTGAAGATATTATCATATTGATCTATATTTGTATGTTATAGTGTCTGAAGATATTATTATATTGACCTATATTGGTATGTTGCAATGTCTGGAGATATTTATTGACCTATATTTGTATGTTGCATTGTCTGGAGATATTATCATATTGACCTATATTTGTATGTTGCAGTGTCTGGAGATATTATCATATTGACCTATATTTGTATGTTGCATTGTCTGGAGATATTATCATATTGACCTATATTTGTAGGTTGCAGTGTCTGGAGATATTATCATATTGACCTATATTTGTAGGTTGCAGTGTCTGGAGATATCATATTGACCTATATTTGTATGTTGCAGTGTCTGGAGACAATTGTATTGACAGCTCTGATAATCTTGCTCTACTATAGAGGAGTTAAACATGTTCTTGTTTACCTTCTGATCTCTTCAATCACAGGTGAGTCCAGCTAACTCATTGTTGTATATCTTGTGGTTGTTGTGTTTGAACACTTTGTTGTATAACTTGTTGTTTTGAATCAAGTGTTTTGTTCCACTGGCTATAGACTATAGGTCAGATATTCTTGTTATCACACAGTACATACTGTATGTAGACTGTAGATCTTGTTATCACACAGTACACACTGTAGACTAGATCTTGTTATCACACAGTACACACTGTTTACTGTAGATCTTCTTGTTATCACACACTGTTTGCAGACTGTAGATCTTCTTGTTGTCACACAGTACACACTGTTTGCAGGCTGTAGATCTTCTTGTTATCGCACAGTACACACTGTAGACTGTAGATCTTATTGTTATCACACAGTACACACTGTAGACTGTAGATCTTATTGTTATCACACAGTACACACTGTTTGCAGACTGTAGGTCTTGTTAACACACAGTACATACTGTTTGCAGACTATAGATCTTCTTGTTATCACACAGTACACACTGTTTGCAGACTGTAGATCTTCTTGTTATCACACAGTACACACTGTCTGTAGACTGTAGATCTTCTTGTTATCACACAGTACACACTGTCTGTAGACTGTAGATCTTCTTGTTATCACACAGTACATACTGTTTGCAGACTATAGATCTTCTTGTTATCACACAGTACACACTCTGTAGACTGTAGATCTTCTTGTTATCACACAGTACACACTGTCTGTAGACTGTAGATCTTCTTGTTATCACACAGTACACACTGTCTGTAGACTGTAGATCTTCTTGTTATCACACAGTACATACTGTTTGCAGATTATAGATCTATCCACAGCATCGTTCATAGTTATCTCTGTCTTGTTATCCACAGCATCGTTCACAGTTATCTCTGTCTTGTTATCTTCAGCATCATTCACAGTTATCTCTGTCTTGTTATCCACAGCATTGTTCACAGTTATCTCTGTCTTGTTATCCACAGCATCGTTCACAGTTATCTCTGTCTTGTTATCCACAGTATCATTCACAGTTATCTCTGTCTTGTTATCCACAGCATTGTTCACAGTTATCTCTGTCTTGTTATCCACAGCATCGTTCACAGTTATCTCTGTCTTGTTATCCACAGCATCCTTCACAGTTATCTCTGTCTTGTTATCCACAGCATCCTTCACAGTTATCTCTGTCTTTTTATCAACAGCATTGTTCACTGTTATCTCTTTATTGTTATCCACAGCATCGTTCACAGTTATCTCAGCAAAAGCTGTATCAGGCATGGTTCAGCTGTCCTTGGTAGGATTCTCTCAGTGGAACAAGCCAGTCTTGTATGCCATGATAGCTGTGCTTGTTGTGACAGCCCTGATCCAGATAAAGTAAATATCATTCATGGGTCTGAGTTTACAAGAAGGTTGTCAGCACAATCAAGACTGTGTGGTTGTCATGTTTCTGTTAGAATCTCATATGTGAGGTGGTTGTCATGTTAGAATCACACATACTGTTCCAAAAAATAAATAAATGCAACAAATATTATGTTGCGATTTAAACTGAAGTTCACTAATCAGACATGGACAAATTGCCTGAAATGTTCCCTCGGACATCAACTTCACGTACTGACCTGAATTGTACTCAGCAGATGATTCATGAGCACAGAAAAGCAACACTAGTCAAAACAGTATTTTTGACAATAACTCACGACATGTTCACGAGAATCCTATGAAACTTACTGAACACAAAACTCACTGACCATGTTATTGAATGCCTATAAAAGGCATCACCTCAGGAATCAATTTGCATCTGCATCTTCAACAGTCCAGTCAGTGACAGCAGCTCATTGAATTTCAGATCAAATGGTCAGGAACCGGCTGCACAAAGCTGGTCTTTGGGCAAGAAGACCCTACAGAGGTCCCGTTCTTATGAACCGGCATCGCTAGAACCCACTGCAGCGGATGAACCAGTATCATCAATGGACTGTTGCGAGTGATTGGAGAAGGGTTTGGTTTAGTGATGAATCATTCATTCTGCTCCAGCGACATCAAAGACGGAGAAGAGTTTACTGCAGAGTCCATGAGTGCTACGCCCAGAACTGCATGGATGAGACTCCTCCACACAGTGGTGGAGGTGTACTGGTATGGGGGAACGATCAACTTCATGGGAGGAAGTGACCTGGTGCAAATTGAAGGATGCCTGAATGTCTAGTGTTACATCACTGAAATTTCTGGTTGCACTGGGGTTGATTTTTCAACTGGATAATGCTTGACCTCATGTGGCACAACTCACCACCCATTTCCTCACTGATAACAACATCCAGACCATTCCGTGGCCATCCATGTCATCAGACATGAACCCAATAGAACACTTATGGGATGAACACAACAGACAAGTCCGCTAGCGAGACGTGGTGCCAACCAATCTCTGACATTTGTCTCTTGCACTGTGGGAAGAGTGGGCAGCCATCCCACAACAACAGATCCAATGGCTAATCAGATCAATGTCAAAGAGATTTCATTCTCTGATATAAGCCAGAGGAGGCCATACAACTTACTGAAATGGAGGTATCAGTCGCAAAGAATTAAAGTCCAAACCAGATTTAACGAACATCATTTCATTGTTAAAGTCTTAAAGTTTCTTCATGTCAAGATTGTTTCTGAAACATGAAGTCCATAAAATAAAAATTTGATACAAGTTTGAGATTTGTTGTCCATTACAGCTACAGTAGTATTGCGTTTCTTTTTTTTGAACAGTATATGTGATGGTTGTCATGTGTCTGTTAGAATCACATATGTGATGGTTGTCATGTTAAAATCACACATGTGATGGTTGTCATGTGTCAGTTAGAATCACATATGTGATGGTTATCATGTGTCTGTTAGAATCACATATGTGATGGTTATCATGTGTCAGTTAGAATCACACATGTGATGGTTGTCATGTGTCAGTTAGAATCACATATGTGATGGTTATCATGTGTCAGTTAGAATCACATATGTGATGGTTATCATGTGTCAGTTAGAATCACATATGTGATGGTTATCATGTGTCTGTTAAAATGATGTGTGATGTTTCTGATTCCTCAGATTTGTTAACCTAGCAATGAAGAACGATGATGCTACAATTGTTGTCCCTGTCAACTTTGTTATCTTCACAATTTCTGCTATCCTGGCAGGTAATCTTGTTAACATTACACTACAAATGTTATTAACATTATACTGAAAATAGTGTATCAATTTCTGTTTAAATTCAGCAAGAAAGTTCATCTTTTGTGTGTTTTTTTAGAGCAAGATAATCACATGTTGGAGGTAAGAGTGTGAATTTTACAGCAAGATAATCACATGTTGGAGGTAAGAGTGTGAATTTTACAGCAAGATAATCATATGTTAGAGGTAAGAGTGTGAGCTCTGTAAGAAGAAAATTACATGTCTTGGGGGTAATTACGTGAACTTTACAGCAAGAAAACGCATGTTGTTGGAGTAATTATGTGAACTTTACAGCAAGAAAACGCATGTTGTTGGGGTAATTACGTGAACTTTACAGCAAGAAAATGCATGTTGTTGGGGTAACTTTACAGCAAGAATACACATATTGTTGGGGTAATTATGTGAACTTTGCAGCAAGAAAACACATGTTGTTGGAGTAATTATATAAACTTTACAGCAAGAAACACACGTTTTGTTGGGATAATTATGTGAACATTACAGCAAGAAAACACATGATGTGCGCCCTCACACAAGTCTGGCAACATGGGAAGCAGTCACCAAATTGGGTTGGACTGTACTACCGCATCCATCCTATAGTCCCAATTTGGCACCCTCTGATTTCCATCAGTTTGGTTCACTTAAAAAGATGCACTGGGGGGGGGGGGTAAGATTTGAAGATGACGAAGGAGTGGTTCAAGCAGCGAAGAAATGGCTACATAATCAAGAGAAAATATGGTACGGGCTAGGAATACATACATTTGTTTCATGCTGGCGTAAAGCTGTACAAGTTGATGGGGATTATGTTGAGTAATACCGATGTTTAGATGACATATCCATGTATATTGTGTATAAATTTCATGCATTTTGTGAATAAACAGCTCCTGAGAAAAACAATGTGGTGTTCTCTGAGCTGGTGTTCTTTGAGATGATGTTCTTTCAGCTGGTGTTCTTTGAGCTGATTTTCTTTGAGCTGGTGTTCTTTGAGCTGGTGTTCTTTGAGCTGGTGTTCTTTGAGCTGATTTTCTTTGAGCTAGTGTTCTTTGAGCTGATTTTCTTTGACCTGGTGTTCTTTGAGCTGATTTTATTTGAGCTGGTGTTTTTTTACCTGGTGTTCTTTGACCTAGTGTTCTTTGAGCTGATTTTCTTTGACCTGGTGTTCTTTGAGCTGGTGTTTTTTTACCTGGTGTTCTTTCAGCTGATTTCTTTGAGCTGGTGTTCTTTGAGCTGATTTTCTTTGAGCTGGTGTTCTTTGAGCTGATTTTCTTTGAGCTGGTGTTCTTTGAGCTGATTTTCTTTGAGCTGGTATTCTTTGAGTTGGTGTTCTTTGAGCTGATTTTCTTTGACCTGGTGTTCTTTGAGCTGATTTTATTTGAGCTGGTGTTCTTTGAGCTGGTGTTCTTTGACCTGGTTTTCTTTGAGCTGGTGTTCTTTGAGCTGATTTCTTTGAGATGGTGTTCTTTGAACTGATGTTCTTTGAGCTGGTGTTCTTTGAGCTGATTTTCTTTGACCTGGTGTTCTTTGAGCTGATTTTATTTGAGCTGGTGTTCTTTGAGCTGATTTTCTTTGACCTGGTGTTCTTTGAGCTGATTTTATTTGAGCTGGTGTTCTTTGAGCTGGTGTTCTTTGACCTGGTTTTCTTTGAGCTGGTGTTCTTGAGCTGATTTTCTTTGAGATGGTGTTCTTTGAACTGATGTTCTTTGAGCTGGTGTTCTTTGAGCTGATTTTCTTTGACCTGGTGTTCTTTGAGCTGATTTTCTTCTTTGAGCTGGTGTTCTTTGACCTGGTGTTCTTTGAGCTGATTTTCTTTGAGCTGGTGTTCTTTGAGCAGGTGTTCTTTGACCTGGTGTTCTTTGAGCTGGTGTTTTTTACCTGATGTTCTTTGAGCTGGTGTTTTTTTACCTGGTGTTCTTTGACCTGGTGTTCTTTGAGCTGATTTTCTTTGAGCTGATTTTCTTTGAGCTGGTGTTCCTTGAGCTGATTTTCTTTGAGCTGGTGTTCTTTGAGCTGATTTTCTTTGAGTTGGTGTTCTTTGAGCTGATTTTCTTTGACCTGGTGTTCTTTGAGCTGATTTTATTTGAGCTGGTGTTCTTTGAGCTGGTGTTCTTTGACCTGGTTTTCTTTGAGCTGGTGTTCTTTGAGCTGATTTCTTTGAGATGGTGTTCTTTGAACTGATTTTCTTTGAGCTGGTGTTCTTTGAGCTGATTTTCTTTGACCTGGTGTTCTTTGAGCTGATTTTCTTTGAGCTGGTGTTCTTTGAGCTGGTGTTCTTTGACCTGGTGTTCTTTGAGCTGGTGTTTTTTTACCTGATGCTCTTTGAGCTGGTGTTTTTTTACCTGGTGTTCTTTGAGCTGGTGTTCTTTGACCTGATGTTCTTTGAGCTGATTTTCTTTGAGCTGATGTTCTTTGAGCTGATTTTCTTTGAGCTGGTGTTCTTTGAGCTGATTTTCTTTGAGCTGGTGTTCTTTGAGTTGATTTTCTTTGAGCTGGTGTTCTTTGAGCTGGTGTTCTTTGAGCTGATTTTCTTAGAGCTGGTGTTCTTTGAGCTGATTTCTTTGAGATGGTGTTCTTTGAATTGATTTTCTTTGAGCTGGTGTTCTTTGAGCTGATTTTCTTTGAGCTGGTGTTCTTTGAGCTGGTGTTCTTTGAGCTGATTTTCTTTGACCTGGTTTTCTTTGAGCTGGTGTTCTTTGAGCTGATTTTCTTTGAGCTGGTGTTCTTTGAACTGATTTTCTTTGAGCTGGTGTTCTTTGAGCTGATTTTCTTTGAGCTGGTGTTCTTTGAGCTGATTTTCTTTGAGCTGGTGTTCTTTGACCTGGTGTTTTTTCAGCTGATTTTCTTTGAGCTGGTGTTCTTTGACCTGATGTTCTTTGACCTGGTGTTCTTTGACCTGGTGTTTTTTTACCTGATGCTCTTTGAGCTGGTGTTCTTTGAGCTGGTGTTCTTTGATCTGATTTTCTTTGAGCTGGTGTTCTTTGGCTGATTTTCTTGGACCTGGTGTTCTTTGAGTTGATTTTCTTTGAGCTGATGTTCTTTGAGCTGATTTTCTTTGAGCTGGTGTTCTTTGAGCTGACTTTCTTTGAGCTGGTGTTCTTTGAGCTGGTGTTCTTTGAGCTGATTTTCTTTGACCTGGTGTTCTTTGAGCTGATTTTCTTTGACCTGGTGTTCTTTGAGCTGATTTTCTTTGAGCTGGTGTTCTTTGAGCTGATGTTTTTTTACCTGGTGTTCTTTGAGCTGGTGTTCTTTGACCTAGTGTTCTTTGAGCTGATTTTCTTTGAGCAAGTATTCTTTGAGCTAGTCTTCTTTGAGTTGATTTTCTTTATCCAGTTGTTCTTTGAGTTGATTTTCTTTGTGCAGGTATTCTTTGAGTTGATTTTCTTTGAGCAGGTGTACTTTGACCTGGTGTTTTGAGCTGATTTTCTTTGAGCTGGTGTTCTTTGAGCTGATTTTCTTTGAGCTGGTGTTCTTTGAGCTGGTGTTCTTTGAGCTGATTTTCTTTGACCTGGTGTTCTTTGAGCTGGTGTTCCTTGAGCTGGTGTTCCTTGAGCTGATTTTCTTTGACCTGGTGTTCTTTGACCCGGTATTCTTTAACCTGGTGTTCTTTGAGCTGATTTTCTTTGAGCTGGTGTTCTTTGACCTGATGTTCTTTGAGCTGATTTTCTTTGAGCTGATGTTCTTTGACCTGGTGTTCTTTGAACTGATTTTCTTTGACCTGGTGTTCTTTGAGTAGCTGTTTTTCTTTGACCTGGTGTTCTTTGAGCTGATTTCTTTGAACTGGTGTTCTTTGACCTAGTGCTTTTTGAGCTTATTTTCTTTGAGAATAGGTGTTCTTTTGAGCTGATTTTCTTTGAGCAGGTGTTCTTTGAGCTAGTCTTCTTTGAGTTGATTTTCTTTGTGCAGTTGTTCTTTGAGTTGATTTTCTTTGTGCAGGTGTTCTTTGAGTTGATTTTCTTTGAGCAGGTGTTCTTTGACCTGGTGTTCTTTGAGCTGGTGTTCTTTGAGCTTATTTTCTTTGAGCTGTTGTTCTTTGACCTGGTCGTCTTTGAGCTGATTTTCTTTGAGCTGGTGTTCTTTGAACTGATGTCCTTTGAGCTGATTTTCTTTGAGCTGGTGTTCTTTTAGTTGGTGTTCTTTGACCTGGTGTTCTTTGGGCTGATTTTCTTTGAGCTGATTTTCTTTGACCTGGTGTTCTTTGAGCTGATTTCTTTGACCTGGTGTTCTTTGACCTAGTGCTTTTTGAGCTGATTTCTTTGAGCTGGCGTTCTTTGGGATGATGTTCTTTGAGCTGGTGTTCTTTGACCTGAATTATTTGAGCTGGTATAGGTGTTCTTTGAGCAGTTGTTCTTTGAGCTGGTGTTCTTTGAATTGATTTTCTTTGAGCTGGTGTTCTCTGAGTTGGTGTTCTCTGAGTTGGTGTTCTTTGAGTTGGTGTTATTTGAGCTGGTGTTCTTTGACCTGATTTTCTTTGAGCTGGTGTTCTCTGAGTTGGTGTTCTTTGAGCTGGTGTTCTTTGAGTAGCTGATTTTCTTTGAGCTGGTGTTCTTTGAGCAGGTGTGGTGGAGATGTTGAGACATGCATTGTGTTGATTTGGGGGGTGGGTATTGGTGGCTGTTTTTTTCAGTCCCTGTGTACAGCTAGAAAGTTGGGGGTGTGCAGTACTTCTTTAGTAGGCTCCACCACCATGAGGTCTGTAGTGATACCTGCCCCATTAGCCAGTCTTGGGGCATGCAGTACTTCTTTAGTAGGCTCCACCACCATGAGGTCTGTAGTGATACCTGCCCCATTAGCCAGTCTTGGGGCATGCAGTACTTCTTTAGTAGGCTCCACCACCATGAGGTCTGTAGTGATACCTGCCACATTGGCCAGTCTGGGGGCACGCAGTACTTCTTTAGTAGGCTCCACCACCATGAGGTCTGTAGTGATACCTGCCCTATTAGCCAGTCTGGGGGCATGCAGTACTTCTTTAGTAGGCTCCACCACCATAAGGTCTGTAGTGATACCTGCCCCATTAGCCAGTCTTGGTCTGTTTCTGGGGATACCAGCAGAGAGGTGGGACAGGGTCTTGGCCAGCTGTGCAACCCTAAAACTGGCATGTCAGCTGTGGGTGACTGATTGATAAAATGGAGTGTCTTTGTCATCCCCATTCTCTCCCCCCCCCCCAAACTGTTACAGTTAAACATTTTGTTTGTTGTGTTAATGCTATGAAATATTTAGTCTAAACTTTATGGCTACAATGTTTCAACTGTAATATTTATTCTGTAGTGCTCAATACATATTTTGTATGACTTGTGTGTTACAGTTCTAGCAGTATGAAACCTCATATTGTCATCATGAACTTATCTGAAATGTTTGTTTCTGGTCTAGGTATCATCTTCTACAAGGAGTTCTATGGGATGAGTGGTCTACAGATGACAATGTTTCTCTTTGGGTAATTGTCTCACATTAATTATGCTCTTCCACCACAGTGGCTGTTGTTTTGTCTCCAGACCGTAGCTGTAAACTCACATTTCCTTGTCCGTGATGATCCCAGAGGATCCCAAGTTGGGTCATTGTTAGCCATCTCACAAAACTCAAGTACACATCAAGAGTCAGGGGAGTTGATTTTCTTTGTGCAGTTGTTCTTTGAGTTGATTTTCTTTGTGCAGGTGTTCTTTGAGTTGATTTTCTTTGAGCAGGTGTTCTTTGACCTGGTGTTCTTTGAGCTGGTGTTCTTTGAGCTTATTTTCTTTGAGCTGTTGTTCTTTGACCTGGTCGTCTTTGAGCTGATTTTCTTTGAGCTGGTGTTCTTTGAACTGATGTCCTTTGAGCTGATTTTCTTTGAGCTGGTGTTCTTTTAGTTGGTGTTCTTTGACCTGGTGTTCTTTGGGCTGATTTTCTTTGAGCTGATTTTCTTTGACCTGGTGTTCTTTGAGCTGATTTTCTTTGAACTGGTGTTCTTTGACCTAGTGCTTTTTGAGCTGATTTTCTTTGAGCTGGCGTTCTTTGGGATGATGTTCTTTGAGCTGGTGTTCTTTGACCTGAATTATTTGAGCTGGTATAGGTGTTCTTTGAGCAGTTGTTCTTTGAGCTGGTGTTCTTTGAATTGATTTTCTTTGAGCTGGTGTTCTCTGAGTTGGTGTTCTCTGAGTTGGTGTTCTCTGAGTTGGTGTTCTTTGAGCTGGTGTTCTTTGACCTGATTTTCTTTGAGCTGGTGTTCTCTGAGTTGGTGTTCTTTGAGCTGGTGTTCTTTGAGTAGCTGATTTTCTTTGAGCTGGTGTTCTTTGAGCAGGTGTGGTGGAGATGTTGAGACATGCATTGTGTTGATTTGGGGGGTGGGTATTGGTGGCTGTTTTTTTCAGTCCCTGTGTACAGCTAGAAAGTTGGGGGTGTGCAGTACTTCTTTAGTAGGCTCCACCACCATGAGGTCTGTAGTGATACCTGCCCCATTAGCCAGTCTTGGGGCATGCAGTACTTCTTTAGTAGGCTCCACCACCATGAGGTCTGTAGTGATACCTGCCCCATTAGCCAGTCTTGGGGCATGCAGTACTTCTTTAGTAGGCTCCACCACCATGAGGTCTGTAGTGATACCTGCCACATTGGCCAGTCTGGGGGCACGCAGTACTTCTTTAGTAGGCTCCACCACCATGAGGTCTGTAGTGATACCTGCCCTATTAGCCAGTCTGGGGGCATGCAGTACTTCTTTAGTAGGCTCCACCACCATAAGGTCTGTAGTGATACCTGCCCCATTAGCCAGTCTTGGTCTGTTTCTGGGGATACCAGCAGAGAGGTGGGACAGGGTCTTGGCCAGCTGTGCAACCCTAAAACTGGCATGTCAGCTGTGGGTGACTGATTGATAAAATGGAGTGTCTTTGTCATCCCCATTCTCTCCCCCCCCCCCAAACTGTTACAGTTAAACATTTTGTTTGTTGTGTTAATGCTATGAAATATTTAGTCTAAACTTTATGGCTACAATGTTTCAACTGTAATATTTATTCTGTAGTGCTCAATACATATTTTGTATGACTTGTGTGTTACAGTTCTAGCAGTATGAAACCTCATATTGTCATCATGAACTTATCTGAAATGTTTGTTTCTGGTCTAGGTATCATCTTCTACAAGGAGTTCTATGGGATGAGTGGTCTACAGATGACAATGTTTCTCTTTGGGTAATTGTCTCACATTAATTATGCTCTTCCACCACAGTGGCTGTTGTTTTGTCTCCAGACCGTAGCTGTAAACTCACATTTCCTTGTCCGTGATGATCCCAGAGGATCCCAAGTTGGGTCATTGTTAGCCATCTCACAAAACTCAAGTACACATCAAGAGTCAGGGGAAGGCACGCATCAAGAGTCAGGGGAAGGCACACATCAAGAATCAGGGGAAGGCACACATCAAGAGTCAGGGGAAGGCACACATCAAGAGTCAGGGGACAAACTTTGCAGCAGTGCAATGCATGCTCAGATTTTCCATGAGGATCTCCTAGCAGACTCCAGCCACATGGGAGAGTTGATGGATTGTTTGCTGACAGTCCTCGTGGATGAGTTCACAAACATTTTTTCACATTTTCTGGAATTTTGCTGGTGATTGGTTGCCCTGGATGCTCATCATCTTGACCGGACTTAAAATGCATGCGCCGCTCAAAACCTGTGTTCAAACTAAAGCCTTTCTTGTTTGGCTCAAACATGGGTTACCGTGGTCGCAGAAAGTCGCTGAAGCACGTGGCAACGCCAGAGTCATGGATGCTGGACAAGACTGGGGGTGTGTTTGCACCGAAGTGCAGCTCAGGTTCCCACAGATCCCGTGAGAGTGTCCCACTGACCTTGTTCTTGGTGAACCATCTCAGGTTTGCCTTGTCCCACCAGGAAGTTGAGAAGATCGTGTGTTAGGGTGGATGGGAAGATCGTGTGTTAGGGTGGATGGGAAGATCGTGTGTTAGGGTGGATGGGAAGATCGTGTGTTAGGGTGGATGGGAAGATCGTGTGTTAGGGTGGATGGGAAGATTCGCACAGACAACACCTACCCCACAGGGCTCATGGATGCTGTGAGCACTGGAAGGACAGACGAGAATGTTCACATCTTGTATGATGTGAAGGTAAGGTTCTGTGTCCACAGAATCAAAGCTGAGGAGGCCAAGTACAAACTTTGGCATGTCTACAATGTTGGAACATGCCAAAAAAATGTGCCATATATGATAACCCTTGATGGTAGAACCATCCGTTACCCTGATCCTTTGGTGAAGGTCAATGATACCATCATGGTTGATATTGGCACAAGCAGGGTCAAAGATTTCATTAAGTTTGATTCAGGTGACTTTGTTGTGATCACTGGTGGACATAACTTGGGTTGTGCTGGGACCATCACCCACAGAGAGAAACATCCTGGATCTTTCGACATTGTTCATGTGAAAGATGCCCTGGGACACACTTCTTTTGCCGTCAGACTGTCGTATGTGGTTGTCATTGGCAAGGGCAGTAAGCCATGATCTCCCTGCCAAGGGGAAAGGGAGTGAAGCTGACCATCGCCAAAGAGAGAGACAGGAGAATCTCAGCTAAATCACAGTAAACCTCCAGACAAGATTTTCTGTCATCTTGTGGAAGGCACAGGATCTGCAGCAGAAAGTACCAGCACCTGTTGTTGATGTAACAGAGACTGCTGTATAAATTTGCTAATAAAAGCAGATTAGAATCATACAAATACAAAACAACAATGCAACACCTTCATCACACTTAAGCTGATCTACACAGCAAACATCTTCCCTCTGCTGCCAGTAGTGCTCA
Organism: Achatina immaculata; assembly: GCA_009760885.1. NCBI lineage: Eukaryota > Metazoa > Mollusca > Gastropoda > Stylommatophora > Achatinidae > Lissachatina > Lissachatina immaculata. The sequence continues at coordinate 39,208,181 of CM019720.1, forward strand.
AAGAAATCAGCACACTAGTCATGAATTTTATTTTTAGGAACGCCATACACAGCATTCAACAAAAAAACACCGATGCACTTCAAGAAAAGAGGCAGCATCGCACTACAAGACAACATAACAAAAATACAAGCGCTGAGAATGAAATATATAAGAACCATCATCAGAGAGCCACAAAATCACACACTAGCACACTATTACATAGGACTTATCTAAACTTTGTATAATCACCAATGCACAACCTCAGTGTTTTGGAGCTCTACTCTTCTTCTACAAACAGTGCATACAAAACTTAACAAAACACGAATACTTAATACACAAGAAAACTTCTGACATCTACAGACAGCTAGTCAGAGAACAAGAACCATCGTTACAATTTAGAATCAAAAGAGGATACAACTACTTTATCACCGACTATACCCAGATGTTCAGAAACCTACACAACACAGGGATTACGCCCAAAGCTAAAGATATTGTACAGATTAAACATGACACCTTTAGCAACAGCATACATTACAAGTAAACCAAGCAAATTTAAGTTATATAGGAATAACATACAGGAGACTGAAGACCACATTTACTTTACATACAAAACAATATCATGAGCACTAAAACTTCTCAAGAGCTCGTTAGAAACAGAAACTAAACAGAAAACATGCTAAACACAGTCCCCAACATAACAACAGACATACAGGAGAAGTTGATAATCTTGCTTTCAGATTTTAGATGCTTTGCATGGGCTTAGATGCCTCATATGAGCTTGTAGATTTTAGATTCCTCATATGGCCTTGTAGATTTTAGATGCCTCATATGGGCTTGTAGATGTTAGATGCTTTATATGAGCTTGTAGATTTTAGATGCCTCATACGGGCTTGTGGATTTTAGATGCCTCATATGGTCTTGTAGATTTTAGATGTCTCATACGGGCTTTTAGAAACAAGGCAAAATACGACAAGAGAATATTTAATGGTGACATTTTTCTCTACATTTTCAAACAAAAGATTAAGAAATTGTACCCCAGCACCCTTCCCTAGATAACTGAAGGTCCAGATTATAATAACATTACAGCACAGCTGCAACAAAATTATGGCATGACACGGGCCTTTATCGCTGCATGTCTGCTTCCTTGTGCCCATCCTCGGGCAGATCCTTTCAGTCTCTATTAAAAAAAAAAAAACACACACACACACGCACACGCCCATGCGCTCGTGCGTGCGCACACACACACACAGAGTATGTTTTTCTTCTCTTGTCTGTATAAGATAGAAGAACATTATCTCTCAGTCTCTATTAAAACACACACACACACCGTATGTTTTTCTTCTCTTGTCTGTATAAGATAGAAGAACATTATCTCTCAGTCTCTATTAAAACACACCGTATGTTTTTCTTCTCTTGTCTGTATAAGATAGAAGAACATTATCTCTCAGTCTCTATTAAAACACACCGTATGTTTTTCTTTTCTTGTCTGTATAAGATAGAAGAACATTATCTCAAAGTCTCTATTAAAACACATCGTATGTTTTTCTTCTCTTGTCTGTATAAGATAGAAGAACATTATCTCTCAGTCTCTATTAAAACACACCGTATGTTTTTCTTCTCTTGTCTGTATAAAATAGAAGAACGTTATCTCAAAATCCCTAAATCCACTTTATGTACCACCATTTTAATCTCCCACCAGATGCTGCCAACCTCCGAAAGGAGCCATTGGGCAGACTGAGCTTCAGATTATCACCTAAATGTCTGACCAAATATTTGAAATATTGGTGTCATTTGTTCTTTCATCTACACTCCCATCAAAATTGTATCTCATTAGCACACACCTTATTCTCATTACAAGTTTATATATTTAGACCAAACACCCTTTTATTATGTAACCATGTATGTATATATGTGTACATCCAGGGTCTCCGTAGCAGGTTTGTCAAGCCTCATACAAGAAGCTTTTCCAAGGTCTCTGTAGCAGGTTTGTCAAGCCTCATACAAGAAGCTTTTCCAAGGTCTCTGTAGCAGGTTTGTCAAGCCTCATACAAGAATCCTTTCCAAGGTCTCTGTAGCAGGTTTGTCAAGCCTCATACAAGAATCCTTTCCAAGGTCTCTGTAACAGATTTGTCAAGCCTCATACAAGAATCCTTTCCAAGGTCTCTGTAGCAGGTTTGTCAAGCCTCATACAAGAAGCTTTTCCAGGGTCTCTGTAACAGATTTTTCAAGCCTCATACAAGAAGCTTTTTCCAAGGTCTCTGTAGCAGGTTTGTCAAACCTCATACAAGATGCTTTTCCAGGGTCTCTGTAACAGGTTTATCAAGCCTCATACAAGAAGCTTTTCCAGGGTCTCTGTAGCAGGTTTGTCAAGCCTCATACAAGAAGCTTTTCCAAGGTCTCTGTAGCAGGTTTGTCAAGCCTCATACAAGAAGCTTTTTCCAAGGTCTCTGTAACAGATTTGTCAAGCCTCATACAAGAAGCTTTTCCAGGGTCTCTGTAGCAGGTTTGTCAGGCCTCTTTGTAACAGATTTGTCAAGCCTCATACAAGAAGCTTTTTCCAAGGTCTCTGTAGCAGGTTTGTCAAGCCGCACACAAGATGCTTTTCCAGGGTCTCTGTAGCAGGTTTATCAAGCCTCATACAAGAAGCTTTTCCAGGGTCTCTGTAGCAGGTTTGTCAAGTCTCATACAAGAAGCTTTTCCAAGGTCTCTGTAACAGGTTTGTCAAGCCTCATACAAGAAGCTTTTCCAGGGTCTCCGTAGCAGGTTTGTCAGGCCTCTTTGTAACAGATTTGTCAAGCCTCATACAAGAGCAGTGCCAACACAAGCTGAAAAAACTATGTGTACAAATTGTGATTGCTAGACAGTGCCAACACAAGCTGACAAAACTATTTGTACAAATTGAATGTGTGTAGACAGCTTGACACCAGGTGGCAGACTGAGTCATCAGACTTGGGAGCAGTGACCTTCAGTGTCCTGCACATATTTGTTAGATGCTACACTCACAACAAGTACAGTCCAAGAGCTTTCTGATGTTTGAACTCACTTTCCATATCATCTTTGTGATCATATGCCATTGTTGGTACAAAGGATGGCAGTAATGACTCTACAGTTTGCTTGCTCCTTTTTGGTGCATTCAGTCAGCTTGTGTCCTGTTTGCTCTTGTATGTCATGTCTACATTGTTGTCCACCTCTTGCATTTGTTTCTTCCAACTTTTCCCCTGTATGGTCTTCAGTATATTATAACTTTTGATGTGGCCAGAGTATTTTGTTTTCTTGATCTTTGTTTCTTTGGGAAGTTCACAGCACTTGTAGTTGTTCTAACACTTGTTCGTTTGTTATTTCATATTCTGTGATAAGTGACCTACTTTACTGTAGATCCACATTTCTGCTGCATTTATCCGTCTCTCTGACTTTTTAGTCTCTGGGCTTCTGCTCCATCAGTAACACAGAATAGATATGGCATTGTATAAATCTCATTTTTGTTTTACGGGCAGGTCCTGGATAACCAGGTATTGAATGTGTCTTTCCATTCCTGTTCTTTTCTTTATCTCACTTATCCCATCTCCCACCCTCACTATATGCTCTAGGTAGCTGTAATTTGTTCCATTTTCTCTTTGTTTACATTTATATTCCTCTGTGGCTTTGGGTTTTTCCTGCTGAACTTTGGTCCTCTTGATATTGATCTCTAGTCTCCGTTATTGGCTTGTGTTGTTTATCTTATCTGTTACTTTCTGAAGGTTCTGTGGATTCCCTGCCAAAAGGACTGTATCATCTGCACACCTTAAATTGTTGGTATATCTTCCCCCTATGTTCAGTCCCGGTAGTTCACCCGAGTGTCTGAATTGTTCTGTGTGTACAGGTTGAATAAACATGGAGATATACACTTCTATATTAACTCACCTGTGATGGTTTTTTTTTTTTTTAATGTATTTATTATTTCTCACTTTGTTTAACTTATCTCCATTCTTCAGTTAGTTGTGTTACATTTCAGGTGTGCCCTGTCATTCTTGGCTGTGTACTTCATTGCAGTCGGTAAAACCAGCAGCTCACCTGGGACCATACCGGACGTGAAGGCGCAGCATGTGGCCTCGGACCTCATACCCTGTGAGTAAACTTGTCACTTCACAGGTAAACATGAGCTAAAACTTGCGCTGGTTACTGTGCGTTTCCAAGGTGATGCAGTCCGACATACAGGAAAACTCATTATGTGATATGAACTCGAGGTGAACTTGAGACTTCTTTGGTGTTGGCCAGACATAAGTAATCTCATGTTTGTTGAGTTCCACCAGTTGATTGTATCACATAGCATCTCAACATTGATTTTATCACACAAATATATCATAGTATCCCAATGTTGATTTTATCACACAAATATAGCTTAGTATCCCAACATTTTTTTGGTGATCCATAAAAAAAAAACAATTTTATTGCATTTGAACATTAAAACAAAGAGAAAACTTGTAATATTCTTCGTTAATAAACTCAGAAATTTTACTCACAAAATCTCAGACATTTTCTGTGAATTTTATTTTTCTGTCCAACAAAATGTGAATTCCCTTTTTTTTTTTTTTAAACTTTGCTTTTCAGCCTGGATGTTGGCAAATATGAATATAGGTCAAGTTCAACCACATGGACGGGTGGAGCATTTTAAGAACACGGAGAGTGACAAGATACCAATTCTTCGAGCAGATGTGCTGGAAACAATAGAGGAACAGACAGAAGGCTCAAGTAGACAAGAAGACGAGAGTGACACTGTTTCCGTTACCTCCATGGACATGTTGGTAGACAGAGAGAAACTCGGGCTTGACGATAAAAACAGCTACGGAACAACTAGTGGAAAGTAATTTGTGACATTCCTTGTTCTTGTGGGTTGTTCTCTCTGTTTTTATCTCAGTACTTTTTTTTTAAAAATTATTTTTGCCTTTTTTTTTGTGTTCAAGCTTTCAGGACTCAGGTTTTACAAATGTCTGCATACAGAGTCTGATAAGGTTTTACAAATGTATGCATACAGAGTCTGATAAGGTTTTACAAATGTCTGCATACAGAGTCTGATAAGGTTTTACAAATGTCTGCATACAGAGTCTGATCACATTTTACAAATGTCTGCATACAGAGTCTGATCTGGTTTTACAAATGTCTCCATACAAAGTTTGATCCAACATTTGATAGCTGCTTGTGGAAAATATTCATCCTCACATCTAAAGAATCTGATTTCCCCAAAGATCAGTTTGTAAAGACAATTGTCCAGGCAAGTTTTATCTCTGTACAGCTTGTAATTAGAGCAGCTCACCAATTTGTTTCTCTGTCTTAAGTCATGAATAGTCAATCAGTTTCTCATAGAGTCAATACAGTTGTGCTGCAGTTAATCAAGTTTTAGATTTTGTGCTGCAGTTAATCAAGTTTTAGATTTTGTGCTGCAGTTAATCAAGTTTTAGATTTTGTGCTGCAGTTAATCAAGTTTTAGATTTTGTGCTGCAGTTAATCAAGTTTTAGATTTTGTGCTGCAATTAACTCTTTGTAGATTGGGGGTGTTTCTCTCAAAAGACCAAGGGGGGTAAATTTCACAATGTGGAATGGGATGTTTGTCACATTTAAAAGAATGACAAAGACATAGTCTGATTTGTAGTATCATATATTATACATTATTTTAAAGAAGAAAAAATGTATTTTGTTTTTTCTAATAAAATTTTTAGCATGTTGTTGGTATACAACAAAAAAAAAAGCTAAGAACTGAGAAGAAAGAATGGAAAATGAAGAAATTGGAATAATGTTTTTTCACTTACCCATCAAGTTAATCCACTGTAGTTGGTCATATAATTCCATAATGAATAAAAATGTACACAAACACCTTTTCTTCACATATCCTCCAAAATTTACATGAAAACATACACTAATTATGCATTTACAGTAAACTAAAAACACAAAGTGGGTGGGTAATATTTACATGAAAACAAGTGGGCGGGCAGCGACTAATATTTACCAGAAAACAGGCTATTGAGTTTTTTTTTAATTTGAAGCATTCTACACCATTTAATTTTTTAAATTACACAATCTCCAGCATTACTTATTGTGATATTACAGCTAGTTCTAGCAGCTAGTACTAGCAAAAAGCTGAGAAGTAGTATCACCAGCTTCCCTTCTAGTATGTTTTGCGACTGGATCAAAAAAAAAAAAATCCTCATCCTTTGAATCAGCGCCACGTGGATCCAAAAATTCACAATCTCTACTACTACATTCTCTTCACCGCAGTCTAGATGTTTTTGAATTAAATTTTGAGCTTGTAATGCAGAAATACGCTGCTCTGGACGAAATAAACTACCACTGGAAGCCATATTTGTTGATAAACAAAAACCTAGCGACAATAAACTTCGACGATAAACTCATTAAATTAACACACAACCATTCTGAATTCAGCTGAAACACATGCCTCGTGCGGACAAATGGATTCTGGAAGGAAGTCCAAATGCTGGTTTTAAGTATACTTGATTATTCTCAAAATTAGAGAGCTACAAACTATCATCGCACTGCGTGGAGAATGGGCTTCTGAGGGTTAAAAAAAACATGCATCTCAAAGTATACAAAGTTTTAGATTTTGTGCTGCAGTTAATCAAGTTTTAGAGTTTGTGCTGCAGTTAATCAAGCTTTAGATTTTGTGCTGCAGTTAATCAAGTTTTAGATTCTGTGCTGCAGGTAAACAAGTTTTAGATTTGTGCTGTAGTTAAACAAGTTATAAAAATGTGTATCAGGTACATTTGTGTTAGGAAAGCTACTTCTTAAAACAAATGATGTTTTCTTAGAGGCTCTGGTACAGTAACATGTACAGCAGTCATTGTCTTGATGGTACAGTAAAATGTACAGCAATCAGTGTCTTGATGGTACAGTAACATTTACAGCAGTCAGTGTCTTGATGGTACAGTAACATGTACAGCAGTCAGTGTCTTGATGGTACAGTAACATGTACAGCAGTCTGTGTCTTGATGGTACAGTAATATGTACAGCAGTCAGTGTCTGATGATACAGTGGATATTCGCACGTCTGTTTATGCATATAGAATTGTGTCAAAGTTACAGCACTTTGAATGAAAAAAATACATAAAATAAAACTCTTGGAGAGGAAATGCAAAGCTGGGACACAGCTCGAGATTGTTGACATTAGACCATGTAGAACAGAACATAGAATGTCTGGACTTGGATTTTCTGTCTATTTGCTCTATTTATGCTGACGTGTTATCTTTGTCTGCTGTGTATGTGAACAAATATATACTTTTATCTTTGTCTGCTGTGTATGTGAACAAATATATACTTCTATCTTTGTCTGCCGTGTATGTGAACAAAGATATACTTTTATTCTTTGTCTGCTGCATAAGTGAACAAAGATATACTTTCATGAAACTGACTTATACGTGATATGTCTTCCCTTGGTGCATTGTAGTCTATTGTACCAAACCGTGCAGGAAGACTTACTCAGTTTTTTCCCAACATTCATATGTCAGGTACCACTTTCTAAGTTGAGTATACAATAGGATAACAATAGCAAACCATAACCTTAGCATAAGAAGACAGTTACTACTACTATCTGTAGAAGGCAGTTACTACTACTATCTGCAGAAGGCAGTTACTACTACTATCTGCAGAAGGCAGTTACTACTACTACTATCTGCAGAAGGCAGTTACTACTACTATCTGTAGTTCTCCTAACCCTCTTTGCTAACATGAAGTAATCTCAGCTCTTCTACTTTTGACCTCATCTTACAGACATGAAATGATCTACTTACTTGTCTTGTATATTTTGTAGATCATACACAGAAAACAAATCCTTATGTGCAGAATTGATTGATAGTATGTATGGTAATATGTGAATGCTTCACTGGTATATTCACCGATGTTCTCTCTCTCTCTGCTGTGTTTGTTTTGTAAAACTCCAGCAGGAGTTACAGATAATTATAGAAAACAAAATGAAAGGTTGGGAGACATACATTAGATAGCACTGTGGATCTTTGATATAGTATGTCCAACATGGCAGTGACCGTCTGCCAAGTGGCTTTACAGTAAGTTCAGAGTTGGTAGATGTTTTGGGAGACATCATTTCACAAACAGGAAACAACAAGACTTTTGCACAGTAAACTAACACAGCACAGTATTGTATGGATAGACCTAAAAAAACCAATCATAGACAAAGCACTTTTAGACATGATGGAAAGAAAAATGACAAGAGAATTATTTCTAATGTTTTTAATTTTGAAATTAATTCACTTGTCATTTTTCTTTTTTCTCATGTCTAAAAGTGCTTTGTTTACGAATTTTTCAAGGTCTAATCATACAAAACCTGTTGTGTTAGTTTACTTGAGACATCACTGTGCTGTTACGTACAGAGTTCACTAAACATTTGTCTGTTATGTACAGAGTTCACTAAACATTTGTCTGATTTGTAACTAGTCAGTGGTCAGATCATCTTTGAAGTCTCACAGTTTTCTGCAAGTAATCACATGCTATTTTTTTTATGATTTTGTGCAATTTTTATTTTACAAGCCTCTTTTGTATTGCATGTAAAGATTATTTTCTCAACCAGGTTTTTTTTACAAATTGTCTTTTTTTTAAACTGCTCAAAATGATTTTATTATATTTTTGATGTAGTATTCATCCTGCTGTTTTATTTTGTTTATCAGCACAGCAGCAGCAGCAGCAGTTCTGAATCTTGGTAACTTGACTGGTGTACTGTGCTGTAAGATAATGTTGTAGAGTTGTGTAGCATTTTATGTTTTTTGTCTGTAACAATAGTACATGTTTTCAGTCTTCTCTATAACTGATTGTTTTTTCATCATTACTGATGGCAGTTTCTTTTTTTTTTTAAATTCTTTAGTAGTGATGTTTTTTTTTTCTGTATTAGCAGTGATGGATTTTCTTCATCAGCAGTGATGGTTGGGAGAATCTTCCTGTGATTCTTACTTTCTAACACTAAATCTTACTGAATTTTTTTCTATCAGTAATCATGTGCATTTTTTACACATATATATATATATACAGTTAAAAAAAAAAAGAAATGCAACAAATACGATGTTGCGATTTAAACTTAAGTTTACTGATCAGACAAGGATAAATTGCCTGAAACATTCACTTGGACATCAGCTTCACGTGCTGACCTGAACTGTACTCGGCAGATGATTCATGAGTACAGAAAAGCGACACTGGTCAAAACAGCATTTTTGACAATAACTTATGACAGGTTCACGAGAATCCCGGGAAACTTACTGAACAAAAAACTCACTGACCATGTTATTGAATGTCTATAAAAGATTGACGCTTTTTGAATCAATTCATTTGAAAATTCAATGTGGAAGTATGGCTCATCTCACTACAGAACAACTACTCATCACCATTGGATGTTTACAGACTGGACAGTCACAAAGTGTAGTGGCCAGACAATTTAATGTGGTTAGAAGCACCATTAGTCACCAAGAAACTGGCTCAGTTGCAGACTGGCCACACAGTGGAAGACCCATAGTACAACTGCTGAAGACCAATTCACATACCTGTGTCACCTCAGGAACCGATTTGCGTCTGTGTCCTCAACAGTCCAGTCAATGAGAGCAGCTCATTGATTTTCAGATCAAACGGTCAAGAACCGGCTGCACGAGGCTGGTATTTGGGCTAGAACAGAGGTCCTGTTCTTATAGACCGGCATCGCCAGAACTGACTACAGCAGGCGAACCAGCATCATCAATGGACCGGTGCAAATGATTGGAGAAGGGTTTGTTTTAGTGATAAACCATTCTTTCTGCTCCAGCGACACGGTAGATGGTGAAAAGTTTACCGCAGAGTCCATGAGTGCTCTGCCCAGAACTGTGTGGATGGGGCTCTCCACATGGTGGTGGAGGTGTACTGGTGTGGAGGATGATCAACTTCATGAGAAGAAGTGACCTGGTGCAAATTGCCCAACAATACGTCACTGAAATTCTTCATCCTCACGTCCTTCCACTTCTGGCTGCATGAGGGTCAGTTTTTCAGCAGGATAATGCACAATCTCATGAGGCACAACTCACCACCCAGTTCCTCGCTGACAGCAACGTACTCAGACATAAACCCAATAGAACGCTTATGGGATGAACTCAAAAGACAAGTCCGCCAACGAGATGTGGCGCCAACCAATCTCCGACAGTTGTCTGTTGCACTGTGGGAAGAGTGGGCAGCCATCTCACAACAACAGATCCAACGGCTAATCGGATCCATGTCAAGGAGATGTCGTTCTCTGATACAGGCCAGAGGAGGCCATACACCTTACTGAAATGGAGACCTCAGTCGCAAAGAATAGAAGTCCAAACCAAATTTAATGAACGTCATTTCATTGCTAAAGTCTTAAAGTTTCTTCATGCCAAGATTGAAAACAATTCCGTAAAATAAAATTTTGATGCAAGTTTGGAATTTGGTTCCATTACGACCACAGTAGTGTTGCGTTTCTTTTTTTTTAGCAGTATATGTATTTTGTCATCCGCAGAGTCAAGTGCTGGAGGACCTTGACTTTGTGGACGACATTTGTGTACTATCAAGCAGCCACAAAGAAATGCAAGATAAAATAAACAAGCTAACTCAGAATGCAAACAACATAGGACTAAAGATCAACGTAGGAAAGACAAAGTTAATGAAGCAAAATGTGAACAACAGAAATGTACTCAGAGTAGAAGCAAGTTAGTAGAGGAGGTCAACGAATTTGTATACCTTGGCAGCAGAGTAGTAGAAAATGGAGACAGCACAGAGGACATCAACAGCAGACTTACTAGAGCAAACCAGGCTTTTGCAGTGCTGCAGACTATATGGAAATCTAAAAAACTAAGCATGAATACGAAAATCAGGATATTTAAGAGTAATGTTCTAAGTGTACTACTCTATGGAAGTGAATGCTGGAAAATCACCAAAACCATAGAAAACAAGTTGAATTCTTTCCAGACTAAATGTTTACGAAGAATTAGAAAAATATTTTGGCCAAACACCATAAGAAATAACATCTTGTTGGCAGAAATGCAGATGAAGCCACTGACAGCAATTATTGAGGAAAGATGCTGGCGATGGTTGGGACATGTGCTTCGAATGACTGACAACTCACTACCAAAAATAGCACTAAAATGGACACCACAGGGGAACAGAAGTAAGGGTGGACCAAAAGAGACATGGAGAAGAACAACGGAAAGGATGTTGAGCAATAGAGGGCTCACCTGGGCAAGAGCAGAAAAAAAAGTAAAGGACAGGCATTTGTGGAAAACCCTTGCGGAAGCCCCATGTGCCCTGGGCACTTAAGGCTCAGAGAAAGAGAGATATGTATTTTTTAGAAAATGAACTATTTTGTTTGTGTTTTATGTAGTTTTATTGTGTTTTTATCAGAATATCATTGGTTCATATTGTTACATTTGATTCATTTTTCACCATTTTCATTTAATCATTTTTCACCATTTTCATTGATTCATTTGTTACTGTTTTCATTCATTCATTTGTCACTGTTTTCATTGGTTCATTTTCACTGTTTTTATTGATTCATTTTGTCCTGTATTAATCAGGGTTATCCTTGGATTTTTTATTTGGTTTTCTTGCTGTCATCTGCCACGTGTTTATTTATTTAGCCAGTTCATATATTTTTTCCTTTGATCTCTCTCTCCCTCTTCTTGTATAATTTATTTTACACTAGCTGATTACCTGGCATTGCTTGAGAATTTATTAATTAATTAATACTGCTAAGTTAATTTGAGATGGCTTTATGTTGCTTGCTCAAGGGTGGGTACACCCAGTAAAACATTTATTCTCTCTCTTGGAAATGAAACTAAACATGTTTGTATATAATTAAGTTTTGAGTTAAATTAATGTTATAGTGAATTTGTAAAAGACTTTACTCTATAATTTGTAGACTGCCCCTATGACTCATTTGATTGTGATCGAGAACATGAGTGTCACTGGAAATTGCAATCTCTTAAAGTTAAAAGGGAGATCCATCGGAATGAGTGGTATCCCTGGGATAAAAACTGCTTCTTCCTGTCCTGGTAAGATAGTCGCTTCAAGTGCATTGCCCAGCATCCTCCTTACACACACCTTTGTGCCATTGCAAAGTTTTGGCGGGTCTAGGTTCCATAGTAAAATAATTGGAGATCCCACCCTATTTTTCACCCCCTCTCACCCCACATGCCGATGGACGTAAACGGCATTTTGGAGTGTCACTACTCATCTCAGCGACCCCAAAAACTATAGAATCAACACTAATATTGGTCATTTACGATTTATATTTATATGTCACCCCCATCCCATCCCCAGCTCTCTCAAATGCCAATGGGGACTGAACTTGGACTTAAACATCATTGAGAGTGTCACTAGTCATCTCAGTGACCCCGACAACTATGGATTCGACACTAATATCAGTCATTTTTTATTATTTTTACATGTCACCCCCTTCTCACCCCCACCCTTAGGGGTGCTAGTGGTGTCCTTTTTTTCCAGATTGTAAGTTATATGTGTACCAAGTTTGGTTGAAATTGCTCTAGACATTCCAGAGTTTAAACTAATATAATTAAAACAAAAAGAGACCATAAAAATTATTTGGACCTGCCATCTTACATCCTTCCCTTGCCGCTAAACATCACATAGGGCCTGCATGATAGTTCGCCAAGATCTTCGGCGAGTTTTTCAATCTCATCAAGGGATGTTATTCCCACTGAATTGGCCTCTCTTAATAATGTCCTCTTTAGAGTTTCATGTGGTCGACCTATTTTTCTTTGGCCCGTTGTGTTCAGTTTGATAGCTTGTTTGGGGATCCTCTGATTGTTTCTTCTCATCACATGACCAACATATGTCCATCTTCTTTTTCTGATCATCCATAAGACTTGTCATAGGAGACTACAAATGCTGCTCTTAGACCAGCAATGCTCTATTTCACAATTATCTCCCTTAGACCACTTTGTTCTTCCTTGAATTTCAGCATGTCATACCCCCCACAGTACTTTTCTCCAAACTGTAAGTCATACATGTACCAGATTTGGTTGAAATTGCTCCAGGCATTCCAGAGTTATGCTGGAACATACATACACACATACATCCATTTATATATATATATAGATTGTTTATGGTGATGTTTCATGAACTTCTTTCATGTCCTTGTCTCATAACCAAAGAGATATGTATGCTGTACTCATCAAACTAGGCTGTTTTACACCAGTTTACACACATCTCTTATTAATAACCAACTTTTAACTTCAGCTTTGTAAACAAGTCTCTTATTAGTGACCAACTTTTCACTTCAGCTTTGTAGACAAGTCTCTTATTAGTGACCAACTTTAGACTTCATCTTTGTAGACAGGTCTGTTATTAGTGACCAACTTTTGACTTCAAATTTGTACACATCTTTTATTAGTGATTAACTTTTGACTTCAGTTTTGTAGACAAGTCCCTTATTAGTAACCAACTTTTGATTCCAGCTTTGTACATATAAAAAATTACTATTTACAGCCCAAGTCTTGTGTACTTTCTGATATATAACATTCTTTTTCTCTGATATCTAAATGTGCTATGATGTGATAACATTTTGAAACTTTCAGTTTTGAAGCTTATTTCAATGGTTGCCATTTTGTTCATCTTATGATACCAAAGAGGTGTCCTATTTATTTTTTGTGACAAATCAAATAAAACTTGTATAAATGATTTTTCTTTTTTTTTTTTTTTTTGTTCTGCCATTGTTTCACAATAGTTTTTAAAAAATAAAAGTTTACATATAAATCTTAGAAAATATATGTGTTTTCCTACAAATTAGTATTAGTTGTTTGTGTTAGAAAAAGTATGTGCAGGAATGGCTGTTGTTTGATGTATTTAGCATGCTTGATGCTTTGTAATTAGAATACCTGTTGTTTGACACATTGTTGATGCTTTGTACATGGGATTTATTAGCCCCCAGGAATAACTAGACAGTGAAGAATGTTGAAGAATCGCTGAAGAATATTGAAGAATGGCTGAAGAATGTTGAAGAATGGCTAAAGAATGTTGAAGAATGCCTGAAGAATATTGAAGAATGGCTGAAGAATGTTGAAGAATGGCTGAAGAATATTGAAGAATGGCTGAAGAATGTTGAAGAATGGCTAAAGAATATTGAAGAATGGCTGAAGAACATTAAAGAATGGCTGAAGAACATTGAAGAATGGCTGAAGAACGTTGAAGAATGGCTGAAGAATGTTGAAGAATGGCTGAAGAATATTGAAGAATGGCTGAAGAATATTGAAGAATAGCTGAAGAACATTGAAGAATGTTGAAGAATGGCTGAAGAACATTGAAGAATGTTGAAGAATGGCTGAAGAATATTGAAGAATGGCTGAAGAATGTTGAAGAATGGCTGAAGAATACTGAAGAATGGCTGAAGAATATTGAAGAATGGCTGAAGAACGTTGAAGAATGGCTGAAGAATGTTGAAGAATGGCTGAAGTATGTGAAGAATGTTGAAGAATGACTGAAGAATGTTGAAGAATGGCTGAAGAACATTGAAGAATGGCTGAAGAATGTTGAAATATGGCTGAAGAACGCTGAAGATTGTTGAAGAATGGCTGAAGAATATTGAAGAATGGCTGAAGAATGTTGAAGAATGGCTGAAGAATGTTGAAGAATGGCTGAAGAACGTTGAAGAATGGCTGAAGAACATTGAAGAATGGCTGAAGAATGTTGAAAAATGGCTGAAGAATGGTTGAAGAATGTTGAAGAATGACTGAAGAACATTGAAGAATTGCTGAAGAACGTTGAAGAATGGCTGAAGAACGTTGAAGAATGGCTGAAGAACATTGAAGAATGGCTGAAGAGTATTGAAGAATGGCTGAAGAATGTTGAAGAATATTCAAGAATGGCTGAAGAATATTGAAAAATGGCTGAAGAACATTGAAGAATGGCTGAAGAACATTGAAGAATGACTGAAGAACATTGAAGAATGGCTGAAGAACATTGAAGAATGGCTGAAGATTGTTGAAGAATGCCTGAAGAATGTTGAAGAATGGCTGAAGAACATTGAAGAATGACTGAAGAGTATTGAAGAATGGCTGAAGAATGTTGAAGAATATTCAAGAATGGCTGAATAATATTGAAAAATGGCTGAAGAACATTGAAGAATGGCTGAAGAATGTTGAAGAATGGCTGAAGAATATTGAAGAATGGCTGAAGAATGTTGAAGAATGCTGAAGAATGTTGAAGAATGGCTGAAGAACATTGAAGAATGACTGAAGAGTATTGAAGAATGGCTGAAGAATGTTGAAGAATATTCAAGAATGGCTGAATAATATTGAAAAATGGCTGAAGAACATTGAAGAATGGCTGAAGAATGTTGAAGAATGGCTGAAGAATATTGAAGAATGGCTGAAGAATGTTGAAGAATGGCTGAAGAACATTGAAGAATGGCTGAAGAACATTGAAGAATGGCTGAAGAGTATTGAAGAATGGCTGAAGAATGTTGAAGAATATTCAAGAATGGCTGAATAATATTGAGAAATGGCTGAAGAACATTGAAGAATGGCTGAAGAACGTTGAAGAATGGCTGAAGAACATTGAAGAATGGCTGAAGAATGTTGAAGAATGGCTGAAGAATACTGAAGAATGGCTGAAGAATGTTGAAGAATGGCTGAAGAACATTGAAGAATGGCTGAAGAACGTTGAAGAATGGCTGAAGAATGTTGAAGAATGGCTGAAGAATACTGAAGAATGGCTGAAGAATGTTGAAGAATGGCTGAAGAATGTTGAAAAATGGCTGAAGAACATTGAAGAATGGCTGAAGAACGTTGAAGAATATTGAAGAATGGCTGAATAACATTGAAGAATGGCTGAAGAATGTTGAAGAATGGCTGAAGAACATTGAAGAATGGCCGAAGAATGTTGAAGAATGGCTGAAGAATGTTGAAGAATGGCTGAAGAATGTTGAAGAGTGGCTGAAGAATGTTGAAGAATGGCTAAAGAACGTTGAAGAATGGCTGAAGAACTTTGAAGAGTGGCTGAAAAATATTGAAGAATGTTGAAGAATGGCTGAAGAACATTGAAGAGTGGCTGAAGAATATTGAAGAATGGCTGAAGAATGTTGAAGAATGGCTGAAGAACATTGAAGAATTGCTGAAAACTTTGTGCGTGTGCACCATGACAAGCTAGATATCTCCTTATCTATATCTACCTTGTACAGCGCAGTATATACTAGATTTATCTGCCCTTAATTCCTTCATAGACAACAGTGAAGTGACACAAGTCCTGGTACATATTTCTGTTGTAGCATTGTAAGAGATGGCAAAATTTTGTGGTAAATAAATGCTTTTATCTTTTAACCTCTATATCCTCCGACACAAACTGGCACTATTAGTAACTGCATCAAGCAAGCACGAATAGCAGCAGTATTTCCAAGCTTCTACAGCTTCCAGGAAGAATGCGCAAGTGTCTCAGCTTAAGATTAAATAACAGTTTGAATAATCTGCATCAATTTTTCATTTTCATTTAAGATAAAAGATAGTTCAAGCAACATTTGGTAATAATTAGGCCAGAGACATAGTTCAAGCAATATCTGGTAATAATTAGACCAGAGACATAGTTCAAGCAATATCTGGTAATAATTAGACCAGAGACATAGTTCAAGCAATATCTGGTAATAATTAGACCAGAGACATGGGACTGTCCTCATTCTGAGGCAGAAGAAGAAAAGCTGTGACAGACATAAATTAGTTCTTGTAAATTTTTTTTTTAAAGAAAGGCAAAACATCAAATCAGGAAAGCAAGCCTTGGTTTACATCAGTTTAAAATGATTGCTTACACCAGAACTAGAAAGTCCTGGCTGTTTGACAAGGCAGCCAAGCATCATTTACACATTTGATTCCAACTGGTCATTTATTTTTGGGGATGTGGGGCTGTGACATGGTGGCTCCAACTGCTCATTTATTCTTGGGGATGTGGGGCTGTGACATGGTGGTTCCAACTGCTCATTTATTCTTGGGGATGTGGGGCTATGACATGGTGGCTCCAACTGCTCATTTATTCTTGGGGATGTGGGGTTGTGACATGGTGGCTCCAACTGCTTATTTATTCTTGGTGATGTGGGATTGTGGCATGGTGGCTCTAACTGCTCATTTATTCTTGGGGATGTGGGATTGTGACATGGTGGCTCCAACTGCTCATTTATTCTTGGTGATGTGGGATTGTGGCATGGTGGCTCCAACTGCTCATTTATTCTTGGGGATGTGGGATTGTGGCATGGTGGCTCCAACTGCTCATTTATTCTTGCGGATGTGGGATTGTGACATGGTGGCTCCAACTGCTCATTTATTCTTGGGGATGTGGGATTGTGGCATGGTGGCTCCAACTGCTCATTTATTCTTGGGGATGTGGGATTGTGGCATGGTGGCTCCAACTGCTCAATTATTCTTGGGGATGTGGGATTGTGACATGGTGGCTCCAACTGCTCATTTATTCTTGGGGATGTGGGATTGTGGCATGGTGGCTCTAACTGCTCATTTATTCTTGGGGATGTGGGATTGTGACATGGTGGCTCCAACTGCTCATTTATTCTTGGGGATGTGGGATTGTGGCATGGTGGCTCCAACTGCTCATTTATTCTTGGGGATGTGGGATTGTGACATGGTGGCTCCAACTGCTCATTTATTCTTGGGGATGTGGGATTGTGGCATGGTGGCTCCAACTGCTCATTTATTCTTGGGGATGTGGGATTGTGACATGGTGGCTCCAACTGCTCATTTATTCTTGGGGATGTGGGATTGTGGCATGGTGGCTCCAACTGCTCATTTATTCTTGGGGGATTGTGACTTGGTGGCTCTAACTGGTCATTTATTCTTGGGGATGTGGGGCTCTGACACGGTGACTCCACTCTTTACCAGTCTGTCAGCACGTTCATTTCCTCTGATATTTACATGCCCTGGTATCCTCTATAGGAAGCGAGTTGGTTTGTTGCACTGAGTATGTCAGTCGTAATGTGATCAGATGTTAGTATCCAATTGTCAAGGGCCTGGAGAACAGACTGGGAGTCTGAGAAAGTAACAAGGTTTTTTGAGTGAGAGGAACTGTTTTTGTATTTGGTGGTGGTAGCTGCCAGGGCTGCTAATATTGCCTGCATCTCTGCATCATAATTGGAGCAGCAAGATCAACAAGGAGCAGAAATGTGGCTTGTTGTCTTGTCTGGAAACATTATGACTACCCCATATCCTGCATTGTCTGTTTCCATGAATACCAACCCATCAGTGTATGTATGGATCCATCCTTTGGGTAGGATTCTGTAGTATCCAGTACACACAGCTTTAAGATGTTGGGATCTGATGATTTGTTCACTAATTTGTTCTTGAGTCTGGTGTTAGTTCAGGCAAATGTGTAGTTTGTGTTTGGTGGGATGTCTGGTACTTTTGTTAGTTCTGTCTTCAGGGAGTTTGTGTCTTGTGTTTAGGTGTTTTGCTATGAACACTGGAATTTTTACATTCTGTCTGCTTGTGTGCGAGAGCTCTTTGATGCTGTGACCTGTCGGGGGAGGTTGTAATCTATTACAGATCTAACATATCTTGTGTACAGTTGTCTGAGTGTTGCTTTTTCAGCACCCCAGGATGTACTTGCAAGTCTCTTGAGTAAGTTTTTTGGATGCATTTTCTGCTAATCCATCCATGAACTTTTTAAAGTTCAATTTTCTGTCTAGTTTCACACCAAGGTATGTTGGATTTTTTTTCTCTCATAATTTGAGCACCATCAAGAGTTATTGAGAACAGCTGCAATAAAGCAAACTGGGACAAATGACTCCTTTACTGAAAAACAAATAAATCATAAATGAAACAAAAAATAGCACTGTACAACACAATTTTCCTCCCAACTCTATGTTATCAATGTCAAACATGGAGACTAACAGCCAAGAACAAAAGAAAAATCATCATGACAGAAATGAGATGTTTAAGGAGAATACTAAATGTGACAAGAAGAGACCAAATAAGAAATAACACCATCAGGGCTAAGGTTGGAGTAACACCAGTATTACACTATATCCAGAAACAGCAAGTCAAATGGTTTGGCCATGTTACACAGTTACCACTAGTCAGTATATCACAGACAACATTCACGCTAAGATTTGTAAGTAACAGAGGAAGAGGCCGTCCACACAGGAGATGGATAGAGGAAATTACAGAAGCATTAAATATCCAATTATACGAAGCAAATCATAGAGCCCTATCAAGATGTCTATTTGTCCCCTCAACACTGAAAGGTATATGAGGAAAGAGACAAGATTAAGACAAGAGTTATTTTCAGTCTTTGCTAGTTTGTTGCTAAGAGTGAAAGACATATCATCATCAGGTGCTGTGCCGACTGGGGGTGGCTATTATGCTTCTCTAGACCACACCATCCTTAACGCAGGCCATTAGATCAGTTGATGATCTCTTCTCACATCGTTTCGTCAAACTGTCTCTTGGTCTTCCCCTGGCTCTTCTTCTCTGTATTGTTCATGTTGTTATAATATTTTCAAGACATATACCAGCACTTTTCCACTGAGAAGATGGCTTTTAAGCCGGCAGATATCACTGTTGTAGTTATCAGGCATCTCCATTCATGGCTGAACACGACAATGTTGGATATGCATAGCCGACCACAGTAACAGCAAGCTATATAAGTGTTGCAAAGTCTGGTTTCCTTGTGCTTGCATCTTCTAACCTCAAGTTTGGTCCTCATTTCCTCTTCAAATGATGCTGCACCCATTGGCCAGTTCTTCCCAGACCTCCTGGCTGATAGAAAAATCTGAATTACAAATATCATTATATCTCAGTGTAGATCTCAGATACAGGCTTAGAGAGTAGCAGACATCTCAGATATAGGCTTACTTAGTAGCAGACATCTCATATATAGGCTTACAGTGTAGCAGACACCTCAGATATAGGCTTACTTAGTAGCAGACATCTCATATATAGGCTTACAGTGTAGTAGACATCTCAGATACAGACTTCAGTGAAGTAGACAACTCGGATGTAGGCTTATAGTGTAATTTTTTAAAACTCAGATACATACTTTAATAATCAACTCAGATATTCAATGTAGTTTTACAATGTAATAAAGAACTAGACGAGAAATAGTAGTAAAGATGAACAGTTTCATACACATCTGGGACATCAGTACAAAGACTGGCCGCAAACAATAAGAAGTGGACAGAATTTTATTGCTGTTCTGAAGACGCCACAGCATGCTGGGCCGTGGTTGCTTCCGTCCAAGAATTGAACAGACTGTGTGCTAGACTAGTTGGGGTTGGGACAGCAGCTGAGAAGACTTAGCTTCCGTCCAAGAATATGAACAGACTGTGTGCTAAACTTGTTGGGGTTGGGACAGCAGCTGAGCTGACTTAGGCGCAGATAAATCCCCGTATCTTTCAGACTGAACCACGCAGTATAAGAAATGATAAACAACATATACTGCTGAATCAGATGGGGATTATTTGTCTCAGAAGTGAAGTTTGTTAAATGTTTCATGTAATATTGTTTAAATACCTAGAAGGCTCTGTTGTCAGTGTCATGTGACGTGTCCTTTCTGGAGCGTTGTCCATTTCACTGCCTCCCTTAATGCAATAGGCTTGCCCAAGTTGCTAGCGTCTAGAAATGATATAATATGACTGTCCGTGGTGTCCCAAGTCCACCTGCGGCGAGGTCGTCCCTTTTCACGTTTCTAACTCCGATGGTGTGTACACGCCAATTTTCTGCGACCTTCAGGTTCAAATATAATGGCGGGTTCGTGAGCTTCAGCAACGCCTTATTTGAATACATAATAACTGTACACTACACATTAGTGTTGATAATAGAGGTTTCTAGAAACAAAACATAGTTTTTCCAGCATGATTTCATTGCTCATTCAAGCAATGCAAACAATGAATTTTAAAGATTTAATAAGTGTAGTTGTTCACACAGTGAGGCGCAATGCTGTTCTTGATACTAGGATTCCATCTTTACTGTTTTATTCTATGCCATGTTTCCATCAATAGTTTCTAATCTGAATAAATATAGACCTGGGGTTCGTTCTTTGCTGTCGGCGAGGCTATTTGTTAAGTTAAACTGTCGGTCAAGGAACGATGAGTTTTAGTGGCGTGCTGCGAAAGACAGAAGTTCTCATAGCTTCAAATGATCGTGCAGTCAAAAGTACAAATTCCAGAAGCTTGCTACAAAAAGTAGCTAAAACTGAATGCTCTAGAAGCGGGGTGCCATTCAGTTGTTGGTAAAACTGTGGTCTTGCTCTTGGAAACTGGATACCTTTGGTATATAGGCATTACACCCAGTTTGTCAATGCATCGTGGTGTGTGAATGTGTGAGTGTGCGCGCATGAGTGGTGTGAGTGCATATGCATGTGTGGCAGCTTTCCGGGGTTTGTTTTGGTCACGTGCCGCGAGTATAAACAAATCTGTCACGTGACCCAGACCGACCAATCGCGCGCAGACTCGCAAAATGGTGGCCATGGCAAAAGAAACTGCACTTGTCTGTTGTTTCATATTTGGTCCCCTGTCTCTAACTTCTGCAACATTCGTTCAAAATCTGATCAGTGACATTGATCCATGTGAAGACGTCTGTCAGAAAACATATCCATTACACACTTACGAAAAGGTGAGGACCAGACTGGTTTGATAAGAAAACTTGTAATACAATGATCAGCCTAGTAAAATTATACAAGAGTAAGGACGAAGAAAAAAAAAAGTGTTTGCTTACGATAGATGACAGTTGATGTCGTGAGATGTTGTGACACAGTGTCTTTTCCTGCCTAACAAATACAAATGATAAAATAAATATCCATAGTTTAAAGAAAAGTTTAAACGAAAAAAACTTCTCCTTGTTCTAACAATCTTCATAAACCACACCTTGTTCACCTCCTTCGCTAGCCCGAGCCAGCATGGCGACCCTGCCACAGCTAGAAATGTGGTAACATACCAAGATGAGCTGAGCAAAATGTGGCACGTGAAAGTAGAGAAAACATGGAGGAATGAAGTAATATGGCTGGAGTTACAAGTCTGTCCCATAAAAGTTTTAAAACTTGCACTGACAAAGAAGTTATAAATCTTACGCTAACAGATCTAACATTGACTTGAATTTACTTCCATCTTCTGCCTGGACAAAGAAACCAGTGCACAAGCAAGAAAGGTAGATATAAATATTGGCAGACCAAGAAACAGGACATGAAACAACAGAAGGTTGAAGATCTGTTTACTTGGCAGTTTCTTACATGGATCTGAAATGTGGACAACTTATGCCAGGCATCACACACAAAAAAACGGAAAATACAGAGCATCAAGTAGCAAGATAAAAGTAACCAGCTCTCAGCCTATGCAGCTTTCTAAGCTTCTATCAGTGATGACGAGGCCAAGCAACACAAGATTAACACGGCTGGGATATTTCAAAGCAGGTTTTGCATGACAAACTTATGGCAGAAAGTAGGCCACATCATGGTAGACCAGAACAGATATAAACACATTTGTAGGTCATCAGTGCCAGATTTTTGTGTCAGTCACAGGGTCCAGGAACAACCTGTGAAAGACCAGGTCATCTGGGGAGCAACTCCTCCTGGCTGATTATGCAGATCAGTATAGGTAGAGTCAAGCATGAGACTGGCTGCTTAGCAAAACCCCACAACACCTGACATCTGGCTGCATCAGAACCATCATGTTAGGTGAAAGGTCACAATATAAAGTATATAAAACTGAAAGAGAGTCAGAAGATACTGCAGCTGATAGGAAATGGCACATTAATGGTAATAAGAAAACAATATAACAATATAGCAACTATAAGCTAGGGAGAAACAGCTTCACACAAAATGTACATGAGCCAGTACCTAGACAAGAGACTTGACAAAACAAAATGTCCATTCAGACAACCATGACACAATCTTACCATGAAAAGTATGGTGGAGAATATTTCAGTACACAGAACACTGACAGGTACATTGAAGTGAGTTATGAGTTAGTGAGAGATAAATCAGAGCACAAGATTTGATGAATTGATTAAGCAACACATCAAGGATATTGTAGTTCTGCAGGCACAGAAAGGTATAGTTATAAGGGCACAAAAATGATAATTTTAAACGATTGTCATCACAGTACGTTGGACAAATATATAAGGAGGGTTATCACTATGTGAGACAAGTATATAAGAAAGGTTACCATCACTGTGTGGGACAAGTATATAAGATGGATTACCATCACTATGAAGGTGAAGATGGCTGCAAGACATCGTTGATAATCTGCAAATGGATGCATCAGCAGGGCATCTTGCTCACAACCGAGAGGCCTACAGGAGTGCTGCTAGGGAGGCAAAGTCCCGCAAAGGACATGCAAATGACTGACTGACCATCACTATGTGGGACAAGTATATAAGAAGGGTTATTATCGCTCATTCATTCATTCATTTATTATGTTCCTTGTGGAACTTTGCCTCCCTAACACCACTCCTGTAGACCTCTCAGTTGTGAGCAAGATGGCCTGCTACTGATGCATCTATTTGCAGATCATCAACGATGTCCTTGCAGCTGTCTTCGCCTTGGTCTTCCTCTCTTTTTTTTATGTACTCTTCCAAGACAGTCTTCTCTAGATTATCATTAATGTGTCCAAAATATTCACGTTTTCTTTATTTAATCCTCTTTACTAGCCAGCCTTCTTCAATATTAAGTTCTTGTAGTATGAATATATTTATTCTTTTTTGTGTCCATGATATTTGAAGAACTCTTCTGTAGCATTTACATTCAGATGCATTTATGTGTTTCTCAGTTGTCTTGTTAAGTGTCCACGTCTCACAGGCATATGTTGCGATGGGAAAGATGCATGCCCTTAAAAATCATATTTTTGTAGTTGTGTCTGTTCCTCTCCACAGATTCTTTAGTTGTTTTACTTTCTGAAGAGTGATAGATGTCCTCCTTTTAATTTCCCTCATTCTTATCTTACATCCTTCCTGTGCCGTTAAAAGTCACATAGGGCTCGCAAAGTAGTTCGCCAATTTTTCCTGTCTTCAGCGAGTCTTTCAACCTCATCAAAGGATTTTATGCCTGTTAATTTGGCCGTTGAGGTTAATTTCCCTCATTGTATCTCCATTATTAGTTAGTAGTGATCCAAGATATTCAAAACTCTCCAATTCTTCTAATTTTTCCTCACTGATACATATATCAGCTGCCTTGTTTGTTTTGTCAGTTGTCATCAATTTAGTTTTCTTCGCATTAAGATAGAGGTTTTGCTCTTCGCTGATCTTACGGACTGACATAATTAGTTTTTCCATTCCTTTTTGTGTTGTGGATAGTAATACTGTGTCATCAGCATATCTAATCTCTGGTATTTCATAACCTCCAATTGTTATGGCATCATAATATTCTTTGTCCTCATCTTCTCTAACATTCCTCATTATATTTTCAGTATACAAGTTAAATAAGTAAGGCGACAATATGCACCCCTGATGGACCCCTTGTTTTATATCAAACCAGGTTGTTGCTTCACCACTTATTCTTACTGCTGCCTGTTGGTCTAGATACAGTAGTGATGTTAATTGTATTAAATGTGTTGGAAATCTCATTATTTCCCAAAGTTTCTGGTGTTGTACACAATCAAATGCCTTTGAGTGGTCTATGAAAGATAAATATAGATTTATATTAAACTCTCTGCATTTCTCTATTATTAACCTTATATTGAATATATGATGTCTTGATCCTCTTCCTTGTCTAAAACCAGCTTGGACCATATTGACTTCATCTATTTTCTTATGAAGCTGTTGTTATTAAGATATCTCTGGCCTGTGTAGCCAGTTCATCTGGTGTCATCTCCTCCTGTACAACCATCAGAATTTCAAAATGGTTCCTCACTTCTATACCGTATTGTTCTGGTATTTTTGTAAGATCAAAGCAGAGTGGTCTTGATCCCATAACTTTTTTATCTTCATGTCTGCTATTAATAACTCATGGTCTGTGTCACAATCAGCACCTGGTAAAGTTTTTGCTGATGTTATACTTGACCTCCACCTTCTTTGCATTAAAATGTAATCTATTTGATTCTTGTTTTTCCCATCAGGTGATGTCGTAAAGTCTTCTTGGATGTTGTTTAAAAAGCGTGTTGGTGATCATTAGCTCATTTTCCATGCAAAAAGCCATTAGATTGTCACCTGCCTGATTTCTATGTCCTATGCTAAATTTCCCCACAACATATCCTTCGTCTTCTGCTCTTTCTGTACCAATCTTTGCATTAAAATCTCCTATTATTAATACAGTATCATTTTTCCATACCAGGTGCATATATCTGGATGATTGTTACATTTCTAGGAGTGCCCTTAAGTCTGATAGTGAGGATTCTATCACTTACTGGATTGTAACCTAGTAATGCTTTTGATGTTGATTTGTCCAAGTAAAAGTCACTCTATTCTTTCCTCCTAATTCGTCACCAGAGTATATAAAGATATTACCATTCTCGCTCATGAAGTATTATCACTATGTTGGACAAATATATAAAATGAGTTATCATCACTGTATGTGGGACAAGGAAATAAGAAGAGTTAGAAGAACCCTTGGGAGTCAACCTCAGATCAGTAGACACAACTTTCTCTGGTAGCAAACTTCGCTGTTGCTGAAGATGCAAACTTTTGCCTTTGTTGTGGAGATGAGCCAGGTTTCCTTCCCAAAGTCCATGTTATCAGTTCGTGTGCATAAACTAGGAAGAAAAAGTATGAACAGCTTTATATATTGATGAGCACACAGTTGTGACATTTCACTGTGTTCTTGTTAAGTAATAAAGCTGTTCCTACTTTTTTTCCTAGTTTATACATTTTATTATTACAGCTGTATGACAGTGGTTTCGTGTATAGTTAAATACCTATTTTTATATACTTATATACTTAATTATATGCTTTACCTGCATTTCTCACAAAGTCATTCACACCGTTATGTGCAAGCATTGCGATATGAAGTGTATAGAGGAGACTGTCTCATGCTTAGGAGGTCAGTTTGTCAACATCTGAACAACACATCCAAGCACTTCTGTCAGGGAGACCACCAAGGAAAATGGAACATTTCTGTCAGGGAGACCACCAAGGAAAATGGAACATTTCTGTCACTGTTATCCACTCTTGTTCTTCAGATGAATGATCTTGGAAAGCTTTGGAATGCACCTTATTTTCCAGAATTGCTGTCTCCAATCATTGACTGTCTGCCTCCATCCTGTTACTGACTGTCTCTACCCACTGGCTGGCTGTCTCTACCCACTGACTGACTGTCTCTACCCACTGGCTGGCTGTCTCTACCCACTGGCTGGCTGTCTCTACCCACTGACTGGCTGTCTCTACCCACTGACTGGCTGTCTCTACCCACTGGCTGGCTAGCTTTCTCCACCCACTGGCTGGCTAGCTTTCTCCACCCACTGGCTGGCTAGCTGGCTCTCCACATGCTGGCTAGCTGGCTCTCCACATGCTGACTAGCTGGCTCTCCACATGCTGGCTAGCTGGCTATCTACATGCTAGCTAGCTTTTTCCGCCTACTGGCTAGCTTTCTCCACCTACTGGCTAGCTTTCTCCACCCACTGACTGGCTAGCTGGCTCTCCACGTGCTAGCTAGCTTTCTCCACCCACTGATTGGGTAGCTGGCTCTCCACATGCTAGCTAGCTTTCTCCACCCAATGATTGGGTAGCTGGCTGTCCACATGCTGGCTAGCTTTCTCCACCCACTGACTGGCTAGCTGGCTCTCCACATGCTGGCTAGCTTTCTCCACCCACTGATTGGCTAGCTGGCTCTCCACATGCTGGCTAGCTTTCTCCACCCACTGAATGGCAAGCTGGGTCTCAACATGCTTGCTGACTTTCTCCACCCACTGACTGGCTGGCTCTCCACCTGCTGGCTAGCTTTCTCCACCCACTGACTGGCTGGCTCTCCACCTGCTGGCTGACTTTCTCCACCCACTGACTAGCTAGCTCTCCACCTGCTGGCTGACTTTCTCCACCCACTGACTAGCTAGCTCTCCACCTGCTGGCTGACTTTCTCCACTCACTGACTAGCTAGCTCTCCACCTGCTGGCTGACTTTCTCCACCTACTGACTAGCTAGCTCTCCACCTGCTGGCTGACTTTCTCCACCCACTGACTAGCTAGCTCTCCACCTGCTGGCTGACTTTATCAACCCACAGACTGGCTGTCTCCACCTGCTGGCTGACTTTATAAACCCACAGACTAGCTGTCTCCACCTGCTGGCTGACTTTAGAAACCCAATGACTGGCTGTCTCCACCTGCTGGGTGACTTTATCAACCACAGACTGGCTGTCTCCACCTGCTGGCTGACTTTATCAACCCACTGACTGGCTGTCTCCACCTGCTGGCTGACTTTATCCACCCACTGACTGGCTGTCTCCATCTGCTGGCTGACTTTATCCACCCACTGACTGGCTGGGTCTCCACCCACTGACTGGCTGTCTCAACCTGCTGGCTGGCTCTCCACCCACTGACTGGCTGTCACCACCTGCTGGCTGGTCTCCACCCACTGACTGGCTGTCACCACCTGCTGGCTGGCTCTCCACCCACTGACTGGCTGTCTCCACCTGCTGGCTGGCTCTCCACCCACTGACTGGCTGTCTCCACCTGCTGGCTGGCTCTCCACCCACTGACTGGATGTCACCACCCTACTGGAAGTAACAATAAACTCAGCTTTACTGAAACTATTTCAACCAAATTTCTACCTATTTTTGCTGTTCATGCCCAACTTCCTCATGTTAGCCCTGGTCACTTCGCTACATTTTCTCACTCTTGCATGGGCAATTTAAGCCCTTTCTATCCTCCTGTAGTTGCTATAAAGCTTTGTTAGCTCCCTTATCTATGCATTCTAAGCTTTGTTAGCTCCCTTGTCCAGGCATCCTAAGCTTTGTTACCACCCTTATCTAAACATTCTAAGCTTTGTTAGATCCCTTGTCCAGGCATACTAAGCTTTGTTAGCTCCCTTGTCTACTCATGCTAAGCTTTGTTAGCTCCCTTGTCTAGGCGTCTTAAGCTTTGTTAGCCCCCCTGTCTAGGCATGCTAAGCTTTGTTAGCTTCCTTGTCCAGACGTCCTAAGCTTTGTTAGCTCCCTTGTCCGGATCATAAACTTTGTTAGTTCCTTTGTCCAAGCATCCTAAGCTTTGTTAGTTCCCTTGTCCAGATATCCTAAGCTTTGTTAGCTCCTTTGTTCAGACATCCTAATTAGTTCCCATGTTCAGACATCCAAAGCAAGCCATCTTGTCCTGTCAGAACCATCTTTCATCTACACCCCCACCCTTCCCCATATTGTTTTATCATCTGCTCCATCTGGGCAGCTTTTGTATAAGTATGTGATGGGAGCAAGCTGGAGCCATCTAGGGCATAACGCCATGTTGTTTACCCTATGTTTACCATTTGTCATCCTCCCTTTACCTCATTTCTCAATCAATTGCCTGCTTCTCTTTGCTTACTTATGTCTATCTTTGTGCATTTTCTGCCTGTCTTTCTTACAAGGAGAATACCTTAGAATAAAGCTGGGTGTTTAATTCTTCATCTGTTTTTGTTGTTGTTTTTATCTGTTGTGTTGTTTTTATCTGTTGTGTTGTTTTTGTATGTTGTGTTGTTTTTATCTGTTGTGTTGTTTTTATCTGTTGTGTTGTTTTTGTATGTTGTGTTGTTTTTTATCTGTTGTGTTGTTTTTTATCTGTTGTGTTGTTTTTGTATGTGATCCTTGAAAAAGGAGTTTGCCAAAATATTGGATTGTTGTATGCTTTTCATTTATACACACTCATCTTACTTTCTACCCACTTACCCAACTCTTTCTATCTTTGTGTAAAACTAGCTCACACACCTCCATCTACAGAATTAGTTTTACAGCTGTTGTCATTTCTCTTATCGCTGACACATTCAGAAAACACTGACAAGGCACATCATGACACATTCAAAAAACACTGACAAGGCACATTATGATACATTAAAAAAAAACACTGACAAGGCACATCATGATACATTCAGAAATGGAAAAAAACTGGCTGTGGTATTTTAAGAAAAGGGAAGATAAAAAAGAAAAAAATGAGAAAAGATCAGCAAATAAAGGCAATAATTTTAAATATTAGCATATAAAGAGATAAGAATTTTAAATGAGGGCATATAAAGAGAGAAGAATTTTAAACAAGAGCATATAAAGAGATAAGAATTTTAAACAAGAGCATATAAAGAGATAAGAATTTAGAATAAGTCTTATATGAGAATGTGATATAGACATCATGATTGTCCATATACAGCAGTAGCATGGAACATCTCACTAAGATGTGAGCACTTGATAACATTCACACTGATGTCAAGTGATAACATTCACACTGATGTCAAGTGATAACATTTACACTGATATCAAGTAATAACATTCACACTGATGTCAAGTGATAACATTCACAATGACTTCAAGTGATAGCACATTCAAACTGATGTCAAATGATAACATTCACACTGATGTCAAGTGATAACATTCACACTGACATCAAGTGATAACATTTACACTGGGAATTGATCATTGCATACACAAACACCATGTTTTGAACACTAAAATCAGAAGAGATATGAGCTTACACTTGAAAGATGAGCCAACAGTAGGACACTTGCAAGAAGAATGTCTGCTGGATGAAAGAACTTGTTCACTGGATCTGACAACTGTGCCATCCATTCAGTATGGTTATCAGTATTTTAACCCTTTGCTTAATGGCCGGGTGTCTGAGTGGCGAAGTGGTTAGTGCACTGGTCTCTCATGGCAAAGGTCGGGGGTTCGAATCCGGCCGGCAGCACCCCAGTCACCCAGCTGTAGAAATGGGTAGGAAAAGGCAGCCGGGCGTGATACTGACCATATCACCCTCTAGTGTGCTGACAGGTCAAGGAAAATATGGGCACTAACACCATATCCCTATGTGCCTCTAAGGCATGACAGGGTTACCTTTACTTTTTTTTTTTTACTTACTAATGGCCATAAATTTTGAATATCATATTATTCCGTGGTTTCTGGAGGATGTAGATCCATAGACAGAGCTTATACACAGTAGAACTGTTGAAATTAATTTGAACATGAATAAAAACTTTTGGATACGGATTTAAAACGTATAAAATTGTTTATGTTGTTCAGAGTGTGTCAAGATCTTCCTGTAGTAGAGGCTGTCGTCTCTATTCAATCCTTGAACTTGTCAGAGAATATAAGGCCAGCAATCATACCCTCCGTGCTTGTTATGAGGGTAAGTTGTCCTGCTCTTGATTTTAACTTACAAAATTCTCAGAGTGTGCTCCCATTTGTTTATGTCATTAAGTATTTATTATGTTTATTTAGGTCATTTGAGTATTCATGATGTTTGTTTATGTCACATGAGTAATAATGGTGTTTGTTTATGTCATTTGCTATTAATGATGTTTATGTCATTTGTATTTGTGGTATTCATTTATGTCATTTGGGTATTCATGATGTTTGTTTATGTCATTTAGTATTTATGATCGTTGTTTATGTCATTTAGATATTTATGATATTTGTTTATAGCATTTAGGTATTTATAATGTTTTAGGCCATATGGACATTTATGATGTTTGTGTCATTTGATATTTATGATGTTTGTTTATGTCATTTGATTATTTAGGATGTTTGTAATTTGAGTATTTATTATGTTTGTTTATGTCACTTAGTATTTATAATATTTGTTTTTATAATTTGGTATTTATGATATTTATGTATGTCATTTAGTATTTGTGATTTTTCTTTATGTCATTTAGTATATGTTATATTTGTTTATGTTATTTGAGTATTCATGATGTTTATGTTATTTAGTATTCATGATGTATGTTTATGTCATGTGTATTCATGGTGTTTATTTATGTTATTTGAGTATTCATGATATTTATGTCATTTGATATTTATGGTGCTTATTTATGTCATTTAGGTATATATGTTGTTTGTTTATATCATTTAATGTGCATGATGTTTGTGTCATTTGTGTATTTATGTCATTTAGGTATTTATCGTGTTTGTTTATGCCATTTGGGTATTTATTTCATTTAATATTTATGGTGTTTGTTTATGTCATTTAGATATTTCTGATATTTATGTCATTTAATATTTATGATGTTTGTTTATGTCATTTAGGTATTTATGATGTTTGTTTATGTCATTTATGATGTCTGCTCAAGTCATTAAAGTACTTATAACATATTTAACATTGTACCTCATCTTGAGCAGAAAATATAAATGCTGTAACTAAACGTTGTTTTTGGTACAATTAGTGCAAAGAGTATTGTACAGTTGTAAATGTTGTATCTGATACAATCAGTGCAAAGAGTATTGTACAGCTGTAAATGTTGTATCTGATACAATCAGTGCAAAGAGTATTGTACAGTTGTAAATGTTATATTTGGTACAATCAATGCACATAGTATTGTACAGTTGCAAATGTTGTATTTGGTACAATCAGTGCAAATAGTATTGTACAGTTGTAAATGTTTTATTTGAGGCTTTAAAAAAAATTAGTATGATATGGCCATAACTGTTGTACTTGACACAGTTAATGAAATAAATCATAAAAATAAAAATATTTTAAACATGGATAAAGTTATAATTCTTGTATATGAAGCACTAACAAAATGAGAATCTCTGCAGACTGTAAGCTTGCATATCCTAACAAAGAAGAGGAAACATCAGCCTGTATCCTTGGCTGTGCCAGTCAGAAACCTTTTGCTATCAGGTGGGGCCATGTAAGCATCAGTCTAAGTCTTGTCTCAGCAGAGTGCTTACTTAGTCTCATGACAGAAGAGTTGCTTGGTTTCTGTAGGTGTTGTGTGCTTACTTAGTCTCATGACAGAAGAGTTGCTTGGTTTCTGTAGGTGTTGTGTGCTTACTTAGTCTCATGACAGAAGAGTTGCTTGGTTTCTGTAGGTGTTGTGTGCTTAATTAGTCTCATCACAGAAGAGTTGCTTGGTTTCTGTAGATGTTGTGTGCTTACTTAGTCTCATGACAGAAGAGTTGCTTGGTTTCTGTAGATGTTGTGTGCTTACTTAGTCTCATGACAGAAGAGTTGCTTGGTTTCTGTAGGTGTTGTGTGCTTAGTCTCATGACAGAAGAGTTGCTTGGTTTCTGTAGGTGTTGTGTGCTTACTTAGTCTCATGACAGAAGAGTTGCCTGGTTTCTGTAGGTGTTGTGTGCTCACTTAGTCTCATGACAGAAGAGTTGCCTGGTTTCTGTAGGTGTTGTGTGCTCACTTAGTCTCATGACAGAAGAGCTGCTTGGTTTCTATAGGTGTTGTGTGCTTACTTAGTCTCATGACAGAAGAGTTGCTTGGTTTCTGTAGGTGTTGTAGTCACTTAGTCTCATGACAAAAGAGTTGCTTGGTTTCTGTAGGTGTTGTGTGCTTACTTAGTCTCATGACAGAAGAGTTGCTTGGTTTCTGTAGGTGTTGTGTGCTTAGTCTCATGACAGAAGAGTTGCTTGGTTTCTGTAGGTGTTGTGTGCTTACTTAGTCTCATGACAGAAGATTTGCTTGGTTTCTGTAGGTGTTGTGTGCTTAGTCTCATGACAGAAGAGTTGCTTGGTTTCTGTAGGTGTTGTGTGCTTACTTAGTCTCATGACAGAAGAGTTGCTTGGTTTCTGTAGGTGTTGTGTGCTTAGTCTCATGACAGAAGAGTTGCTTGGTTTCTGTAGGTGTTGTGTGCTTACTTAGTCTCATGACAGAAGAGTTGCTTGGTTTCTGTAGGTGTTGTGTGCTCACTTAGTCTCATGACAGAAGAGCTGCTTGGTTTCTGTAGGTGTCGTGTGCTTACTTAGTCTCATGACAGAAGAGTTGCTTGGTTTCTGTAGGTGTTGTGTGCTTACTTAGTCTCATGACAGAAGAGCTGCTTGGTTTCTGTAGATGTTGTGTGCTTACTTAGTCTCATGACAGAAGAGCTGCTTGGTTTCTGTAGGTTATGTGGTCATTTCATCTCATGACAGAAGAATTTCATGTTTTCTGCAGGATGTCTGGTCATTTAGTCTCATGATATGTCTGTGTATATAAGTGTGTGTGTTTGTGTTTATAGATAGGTAAGTTGATATGTAGTGGTGATGTTGATATAGATAAATGGTTGATATTGTTTTCTGACGTGTTTAGTTATGTAACTGGCAGTAACAATCATTACAAGTTTCAGAAGCAGTAGTTTGATCTCAGGTCAGTGGAGTTAGGATTCCATTTTCATGGACTATAAATTTGAGGCTATAGTAAAAAAAAAAAAATGCAATCAGTAGCTTCATCTGTTGTGTGTTTTTTTAGGTTGGCTTAGATTCAAGTGTCCTGGATGGCGGACTACCGTTTATGTTATCTCCCTTCCTGAGTGTACGTGGTCTGTTTAGCGGCATGTTCCAGCAAATCCAGCCTGGCGTGTCCTTGTCTTGGTCATTGTCTGTGCTGGATGGCACAGAAAGACTAGTTCTCATCAGGTCTCAGTCAAAGCTTGCACCTAGGGATGTACACCTGGTAAAAGGTAAGTTCAGGATTGTCCCAGGTAATAGGTAAGTTCAGGATTGTCCCAGGTAAAAAGTCAGTTTCAGAATTCTTCCAGGTAAAAAGTCAGTTTCAGAATTGTCCCAGGTAAAAGGTAAGTTTCTGGATTGTCCCAGGCAAAAAGTAAGTTTCAGGATTGTCCCAGGTA
This sequence comes from Achatina immaculata, assembly GCA_009760885.1. Lineage (NCBI taxonomy): Eukaryota > Metazoa > Mollusca > Gastropoda > Stylommatophora > Achatinidae > Lissachatina > Lissachatina immaculata. Next base: position 39,241,785 of record CM019720.1, read on the forward strand.
AAAAGTAAGTTTTAGGACTGTCCCAGGTAAAAAAATAAGTTTTAGGATTATCCCAGGTAAAAAGTGAGTTTTAGGATTATCCCAGGTAAAAAGTAAGTTTTAGGATTACCCCAGGTAAAACGTCATAAGAATAAAACTTGAAATTGTTGTGTTTATGCAGGAGTTTTCTTTTCTTACAGTGATATATATGATCTTTCCCCACAGTGATACATGTGATCCTTCCCCACAGTGATACATGTGATTGTGATCCTTCCCCACAGTGATACATGTGATCTTTCCCCACAGTGATACATGTGATTGTGATCCTTCCCCACAGTGATACATGTGATCTTTCCCCACAGTGATACATGTGATTGTGATCCTTCCCCACAGTGATACATGTGATCTTTCCCCATACCTACTGGCCAGAGAAAAGAATGTGTTTATACATATATGAGGGTTGATTGATAAGTTCTTGGCATAAGGTACAACAGATTATTTGTGGACAACTTTTTGGGGTTATTTCTCAACATAGTCCCCCCTGCAAGTTTATGCACTTAGTCCAGCGATCCTAGAGCATATGGATCCCTTCTTTGTAAAAGTCAGCATCTTGTGCCAGTAGAAAGTGGTCTACAGCATGAATGACATCATCATCTGAAGCAAATTTGTGACCACTGAGCACCTTTTTGAGTTTGGTAAACAGGTAATAGTCCGAATGGGTCAAATCTGGGGAATAAGGAGGATGTTCAAGAAGCTGGAAGCCCCATTCATAAATGGCAGCCATTGCCACCACCGACTTGTGAACTGGAGCATTGTCTTGATGAAAGATGACTCTTCTCATCAATTTCCCTCAACGCTTTTCCTTCAATTTGACCCACAGATGCTTCACAAGATTACCATAATAGGCCCTGGTGATCGCTGTGCCCTTTTGAAGATAATCTATCAATAGCACACCTTCTGAGTCCCAAAAATGGAAGCCATCACTTTGCCTGCAGACAGAACCACCCTTGGTTTCTGTAGGTGTCGTGTGCTTACTTAGTCTCATGACAGAAGAGTTGCTTGGTTTCTGTAGGTGTTGTGTGCTTACTTAGTCTCATGACAGAAGAGCTGCTTGGTTTCTGTAGATGTTGTGTGCTTACTTAGTCTCATGACAGAAGAGCTGCTTGGTTTCTGTAGGTTATGTGGTCATTTCATCTCATGACAGAAGAATTTCATGTTTTCTGCAGGATGTCTGGTCATTTAGTCTCATGATATGTCTGTGTATATAAGTGTGTGTGTTTGTGTTTATAGATAGGTAAGTTGATATGTAGTGGTGATGTTGATATAGATAAATGGTTGATATTGTTTTCTGACGTGTTTAGTTATGTAACTGGCAGTAACAATCATTACAAGTTTCAGAAGCAGTAGTTTGATCTCAGGTCAGTGGAGTTAGGATTCCATTTTCATGGACTATAAATTTGAGGCTATAGTAAAAAAAAAAAAATGCAATCAGTAGCTTCATCTGTTGTGTGTTTTTTTAGGTTGGCTTAGATTCAAGTGTCCTGGATGGCGGACTACCGTTTATGTTATCTCCCTTCCTGAGTGTACGTGGTCTGTTTAGCGGCATGTTCCAGCAAATCCAGCCTGGCGTGTCCTTGTCTTGGTCATTGTCTGTGCTGGATGGCACAGAAAGACTAGTTCTCATCAGGTCTCAGTCAAAGCTTGCACCTAGGGATGTACACCTGGTAAAAGGTAAGTTCAGGATTGTCCCAGGTAATAGGTAAGTTTCAGGATTGTCCCAGGTAAAAAGTCAGTTTCAGAATTCTTCCAGGTAAAAAGTCAGTTTCAGAATTGTCCCAGGTAAAAGGTAAGTTTCTGGATTGTCCCAGGCAAAAAGTAAGTTTCAGGATTGTCCCAGGTAAAAAGTAAGTTTTAGGACTGTCCCAGGTAAAAAAATAAGTTTTAGGATTATCCCAGGTAAAAAGTGAGTTTTAGGATTATCCCAGGTAAAAAGTAAGTTTTAGGATTACCCCAGGTAAAACGTCATAAGAATAAAACTTGAAATTGTTGTGTTTATGCAGGAGTTTTCTTTTCTTACAGTGATATATATGATCTTTCCCCACAGTGATACATGTGATCCTTCCCCACAGTGATACATGTGATTGTGATCCTTCCCCACAGTGATACATGTGATCTTTCCCCACAGTGATACATGTGATTGTGATCCTTCCCCACAGTGATACATGTGATCTTTCCCCACAGTGATACATGTGATTGTGATCCTTCCCCACAGTGATACATGTGATCTTTCCCCATACCTACTGGCCAGAGAAAAGAATGTGTTTATACATATATGAGGGTTGATTGATAAGTTCTTGGCATAAGGTACAACAGATTATTTGTGGACAACTTTTTGGGGTTATTTCTCAACATAGTCCCCCCTGCAAGTTTATGCACTTAGTCCAGCGATCCTAGAGCATATGGATCCCTTCTTTGTAAAAGTCAGCATCTTGTGCCAGTAGAAAGTGGTCTACAGCATGAATGACATCATCATCTGAAGCAAATTTGTGACCACTGAGCACCTTTTTGAGTTTGGTAAACAGGTAATAGTCCGAATGGGTCAAATCTGGGGAATAAGGAGGATGTTCAAGAAGCTGGAAGCCCCATTCATAAATGGCAGCCATTGCCACCACCGACTTGTGAACTGGAGCATTGTCTTGATGAAAGATGACTCTTCTCATCAATTTCCCTCAACGCTTTTCCTTCAATTTGACCCACAGATGCTTCACAAGATTACCATAATAGGCCCTGGTGATCGCTGTGCCCTTTTGAAGATAATCTATCAATAGCACACCTTCTGAGTCCCAAAAAATGGAAGCCATCACTTTGCCTGCAGACAGAACCACCCTTGCTTTCTTTGGAGGTGGGGATCCATGATGTTTCTACTGCTTTAACTGTTCTTTGGTTTCTGGTTGAAAATGATGAACCCAAGTCTCATCCATAGTCACAAATTGCTGAAGAAACTTTTCAGGATCTGCAGAAAAATGACCAAGATTGTCTCTTGATATGTTGGGACACTGTCGTTTAGGATCAGCTCCAAGAAATTTCAGGACCTATCGAGCAGAGACCTTTGTCATTTGATGATCATTGTGAATAATGGCATGAACACGTTCCTGGGAGATGCCCAACTCAGTAGCAATGTACCGCTCAGTTAGTCGTTGATCCTCTTTTATCATGTCATGGATTCTGCCGGTGGTTTCATCGGTGGTTACCGTTCTTGGTCTTCCTGGATGGGGATCATCTTCCAGACTCTCCCTTCCATGTTTGAATTGAGCTGCCCATTTCTTCATTGTGCTGTAAGAAGTGGCACTCTCCCCTAGAGTCTCTACCATATCTTCATGGATCTCCTTCGATGATAAGCCCTTGATGCAGAGGTAGCGAATAACCTCTCAATGAGAAATTTTATCCATATTCTCAATTTCTGCCACCTCTTACCACTTCAGTAGCCTGTAAAAAAAAAGTGTTTCAAGTGTATGTACCTTATGCCAAGAACTTATCAATCACCCCTCGTATGTTTAAAAAAAAAAGAAAAGAAATGAAAATATGATTGTTACTTCAAACCCAATTAAATTTTACTATTCTCACCAACATAATAACAATCTTAGAAATTTATACCCGACTAAGGGAATATGGACAGTACCACCGTATCCCTGTGTGCCTCTAAGGCATGACTACCGTTACCTTTTTTTTAAGGGAATATGCCACTTAGGTAATTATTACTATAGAAAATCCTGTGACACATTTTTTAAACCTCTGTTCATGATAGCTAACCCTTCACTATATATATGAGGGGATTTCACAAAGTTCTGGGACCAAATTTTTTTTCAAGGAAAAATAATGCATATTGAAGTAGTGCCAAGGCATGAGTTGTAGTAACCATTCCTGAATGCACATGTAAAATCTGAACTCATTATCTTCAGTCATTTGTACTGCACAGTCCTCCAGATGAATGCATACCAGCAGATTCCAGCACATTTCAACATCATCATCATCATCATGTGCCGTGCTGACTGGCGTTGGCTATTATGCTTCCCCAGAGTACCCGATCCTTCATGCAGGCCATCAGTTCAGTTGGTGATCTCCTCTCACACCATCCTGTCAGACTGTCCAGTATCATTTCTCTTGGTCTTCCTCTTGATCTTCTTCCTTCTATTTTTCCTGTTGTTATAATATTTTCAATGCCCCATCTTCTCATTGCATGTCCTATGAAAGTGCATTGTCTCTCTCTTATCTTTTTGACAAGGTTTTTTGTCTCTCCAGCTCTTCTCATACATTCTTCATTAGTTATTTTTGCTGTCCAGGGGATTCGCAACATTCTTCTAATAAACCACATTTCTGCTGCTTCCAATGATTTTTGTGCAGACTTGCCTGTTGTCCATGATTCACTTCCATATAACAAGATAGGTTCAATATAGCATTTTAGGACTCATTTTCTAACATTCATTGATAAAGATGTATTAGCTAATATGTTTCTCATTCTCTGAAATGCAGTCTTTGCTTGGCCTATTCTGTTCCTAATTTCTGTTCTGCATTTCCCATCTGAAGTTATTACTGCTCCAAGGTATTTGAATTTCTGCACCTGCTTTAGAATAGTTCCATTTAGTTTAATACTGCATGCTGGTGGATTCTCTTTCTTAGATATAACCATAGTCTCTGTCTTTTTGATGTTCAAAGTAAGGCCTTTCTGTTCACTTTCTTTGGCGACTTTATCCAAGAGATTTTGCAGGTCTTGTTGGTTCTCAGCTATCAGAACTGTGTCGTCAGCATACCGAAGATTGTTAATATTGTATCCTCCAATTTTTATGCCTGGTTCTGTAATGATTGTTCTTAGAATATTCTCGCTATACAGAGAAAAAAGGTCTGGAGATAGTACACATCCTTGTCGCACCCCTTGTTTTATAGGTTGATATTTTCCAATTCTATTTTCAACTCGAACTGCTGCTTCTTGCTGCCAGTATAGATGTTTTACAATCCTCAGGTCTTTGCCGTCTATATTGATGTCTCCAAGCATTTTAATAATTTCATTATGTTTCACCTTGTCAAATGCCTTGGTGTAATCAATGAAGCATAGGTAGAGATCTCTCTGTACTTCTAAAGCTCTTTCTGTTAGTGTTCGTAAAGCATAAATGGCATTGTGTGTTCCCTTTCCTTCAACAAATCCAAACTGTTCATCTGCTATTTCCATTTTTATCTTTTTCCTTGTTCTTCTCATAATTATTCTCAGAAGTAGCTTCGTTATGTGACATGAGAGGCTGATAGTCCGGTGGTCGTCACATTCCTTTGCACCTGGTTTCTTTGGTAGTGCTATAAACGTGGATTTAATCAGGTCACTGGGAATATAACCACTGTTGTAAATGTCATTCAGTAACTTGGTTATTATTTTTATTCCTGTCTCCTCTAGTGCCTCTATTTCTTCTATTGTTATATTATCAGGCCCAGTCGCTTTTCCTTTCTTCATGTGTTTGATGGCATCTATGATTTCATCTTCAAGTATTGGTGGTCCATCACAGTTTTCAGTATCTGGTGTTAATTCTGGTCTTTCTCCTCCATATAGCTCACCGATATACTCTGTCCACCTGTCCACAATGTCTTCTTTTCCCATTAACATTTTACCTTCTTTCGATTTCAGGCATCCTGTGGTATATTTTGTTTTCCTGCCTGTGAGTTCATTAATTCGTTTGTGCATGTTTTTGCTGTCTTTATTATGAGAGTCCTCTATCTGTCTGCACTGTTCATTTAACCACACTTCTTTTGCTTCTCTGCATTTGTGTCTTATTTCTTTATTTATCTTGCTATATTTTTCCTTGTTATTTTTCCTCCTCCTCCTCTTGTCCATCAGTCCTAAGATGTCGTCTGTCATCCTTTGGTTTTTAGGGGCTTCTTTTTTCTGTGGTATTATCTCCTTAACAGTTTGGTGAATAGAATCTCTTAACATTTCCCATTGTTCATCTATACTATTTATCTTTGCTATTGCATTGTATCTATTTGTTATAATAACTTTGTATTGTCCTCGCAGTTCTTGGTCATTTTTAAGAAGTTCTGTATTCAGTTTGATGTTTCTCACTTTTCTGCCTGCTTTCTTTAGCTTTATTCTAACTTTTCCACAAAGTGGATTATGGTCACTATTACAGTCAGCTCCTGGCATGGTTTTTGTTGTCAGTAATGCATTGCGGAATCGTTTGTTGATTAATATGTAGTCTATCTGGTTAAATGTCTTTTTGTCTGGCCTGCACCACGTTGCCAGTCTTCGAGGATGTTGTTTAAACCAGGTGTTTCCTACAACCATGCTGTGTATTCTTGCCCGTTCAATTAATTTATAACTTCTGTCATTCCTCTCCCCCAGTCCATAGTCACCAACATGAACAAGAAAATTCAATATTGTGTGAGCATGCGTGTGAATGCATGAATTTTTGCACTCACCTCAGGAAAACATGCTGAAACTTATGAAGTACAGTCAGCTTTTGGTGAGTCCTGTCTAAGTCAGTTGACAACATTTGAGTGGTTTTTCTGCTTCAAATGTGGACATCAGTCATTTGAAAATGAGCACACACTGGCAGGCCATCCACCTCACACACCAGCAAGACTGTGGCATGTGTGTGGACCTCACACACCAGCAAGACTGTGGCATGTGTGTGGACCTCACACACCAGCAGGACTGGCATGTGTGTGGACCTCACACGCCAGCAAGACTGTGGCATGTGTGTGGAAGAGAATGTAGGAATAGCAGCTGCTAATTGCAGAAGAGGATGTAGGAATAGCAGCTGCTACTTGCAGAAGAGGATGTAGGAATAGCAGCTGCTAATTGCAGAAGAGGATGTAGGAATAGCAGCTGCTACCTGCAGAAGAGGATGTAGGAATAGCAGCTGCTAATTGCAGAAAAGGATGTAGGAATAGCAACTGCTAATTGCAGAAGAGGATGTAGGAATAGCAGCTGCTACTTGCAGAAGAGGATGTAGGAATAGCAGCTGCTAATTGCAGAAGAGGATGTAGGAATAGCAGCTGCTACTTGCCATGAAATTGTAAGCAAAGATTTGGGCATGATACCAAGTAGACAGAATCCAGAACCAAGCCCTTCATTTCATTTGTGGGGCAATGAGATCAACACCCACAGCTGCATGTGAAATTGATGCAAACATAGAGCCATAAGACGGGAAGAGTCAACCATTGAGGCAGTAGAAAGATATAAACGCATGCCATCCTAACAGAATAGTGGTTGATAAATTGAAGCATAATAATAGAGTGAAACTGAAAACTCCAGTGCACATAGCAGAACAGTTAAACACAAGACACAAACTCCCTAAAGACAGATAAGAACTTACAGAAGCACTAGACATCCCACCAAACACAAACTACACACTTCCTCAAACTAACACCAGACTGGAGAATAAATTGGTGAACAAATCGTCAGATCCCAACATCTTAAAGCTGTGTGTACTAGATGCTACAGAATCCTACATGAAGGACAGATCCGTGCATACACTGATGAAACAGAGAACACAGTTTTGTTGGATTATACCTAAAAAATCATGGACAAAGCACTTTAGTGAGATGTGAGAGAAAGAGAAACTACAAGAGAATTACCTAGGATTCGAACCATGGACTCCGGTAGGAAGAGCAGCTGTCTAGCCATGAGAGAGCAACATACTAACGAACTGCGCTAAATCGCACCTACAAAAATAGGGTGTTTGTATGCATAGTCATTAGTAATGGTTCAGTAACTTGTGATGTATCTTTCTCTCACGTCTCACTAAAGTGCTTTGTCTATGATTTTTTCGAGGTCTAATACTACAAAACTGTGTTCTCTTACTTTACCGTACAAAAGCCTTGTTTCCTATTTATACAAAAATTTTTTCTGAAACTAAGTTCATGTAATAAGTATTTGTTCATTTGTTGTTGTTGTTCTTGTTCAAGTATGCACCGAACTGTGTTTATGTTTGTCTAAAGCTGGTACCTGCTAGAGAGACTGAATCTGAGCCACAGAATTTCTGTGTCATGACTTCATTTCTTTCCGAGTGGCACAATCCCTCATGTCTACCGAACAGTTACTAATGACTACTCTTACAAACACCCTTTTTTTGGAGGTGCAAGTTAGCGCAGTTCGTTAGTACCTATTCTCTCGTGGCTAGACAGCTGCTCATCCTACTGGAGTCCGTGGTTCGAATCCTAGGTAATTCTCTTGTGATTTTTCTTTCTCTCAAAGTGCTTCATCTATGATTTTTTTTAGGTCTAATGAAACAGACAATGCAGGATATGGGGTGCTCATGTTTACAGACAAGACAACAAGCCACATTTCTGCTCCTTGTGGATCTCACTGCTCCAATCATGATGCAGAGATGCAGGCAATATTAGCAGCCCTGGCAGCCACCACCACCAAATACAAAAACAGTGCCTCCCACCCAAAAAACCTTGTTATTTTCTCAGACTCCCAGTCTGCTCTCCAGGCCCTTGAATATTGGATTCCAGCAGCTGTCACCTTACATCTGACATACTCATTGCAATAAACCAACTCACCTCCTATGACATCATCAAGACCACCATATTGTGTATACCAGGGCACATAGATAACAGAGGAAATGAACGTGCTGAGAGACTGGAAAAGAATGGAGCCACCATGTCACAGCCCCACATCTACCAACATGAGAACAGCTAAACACATTATACACAACAACTACAAGCAGCAGTGGATGGACAACTGGGCCAGTAATCCAACTAGATGATCCCAATATACACACCTGCCAAAGCCTAACCCCAGAGACCACATCAACAGCTTATGTCGTAGAGACCCATGCACAGTCTTCAGGTTGCGAACAGGACACATCAACCTCAATAAGCACTTACACAGAGTGACCACTGACCATACACCATACTTCATGCACTGCAACAGACAAGAAGAAGAAACTGTTAAACACCATCTGCTGGGCTGCAGTGCATTGAAGGACCTTCAGAAGAACCTAATACCACCAAACTCCTCAGTCACCGACATTCTGTATGAAGATGTAGAACAGCTGAAGAAGACTTAAGTGTTTCATTATCTGGCACAAGGGAAACAGAGTGAAAACTCGTAAACCAGGGATTCAGTGAAGTCAGTCAAAGTTGGGCATGATACATATGTCAGCAAAACTTGTGTGCACTGATCTCCTCCAGCAAGCCCAAAACAATCCCAGCATCATGTCATCAATAATCACTGGTGATGAAAGCTAGTTGTGTGGGTATGAACTGGAAACAAAACTAATGTCATCCTAATGGAGAACTTTTGGTGAATTTTTGTTGAAACACCACATTCCATTGCTTCCACACCCTCCATACTCACCTGACCTTGCTCCTGCAACTTCTTATTCCCACATCTGTAGAAAATGTGAAATGTTGCCAATTCGATTAAGTTAAAGAGATTCAGACAAACATGACAGGACAAATTAAAGTTATATCACAAAGTGGCTTCCAGAAGTGCTTCCATAAATGGCGGGACCACCATAATAAGTGTATACAATCAACTTTGAATAAGACTAAACCAAGAAGCTGGTAAGTCTTTTCATATAGCCAAAAAAAAAAAAAATCACTCCCGGAACTTTGTGAGTAGCCTTCGTATAGTATATCAGTATAAGTAGTAAAATGTGACATACATCATATATGTTAATCTGTAAAATGATGTGACATAAGTGTAACTAGTAAAATGTGTCATATAGCAAATCATTGTAACTGAAAAATGAAGCAAGCAAGTAAGCATACAGGAAACATATATAGTTTAATAATGTGATATGTAGCAGGCATACAGTAAACTCTTATGTGCAGTTTAATGATATGACAAGCATATCCCTCGTAACTCAAAAATGATACAAAAAAATCATACAGTAAACTTGTGAATATAGTTTATGAGTAGAAAGAGTACTCTTATAATGTGAAGTTTATGAGCAGAAATAGTACACTTATAATGTGAAGTTTATGAGCAGAAATAGTACACTTATAATGTGAAGTTTCCGAGCAGAAATAGTACACTTATAATGTGAAGTTTATGAGCAGAAATACTACACTTATAATGTGAAGTTTATGAGTAGAAAGAGTATTCTAATAATGTGAAGTTTATGAGCAGAAAGAGTACACTTATAATGTACAGACCTTAAGATCTGATAGTCAAATGAACTTAATTTTTGTCAAACTGGTTCTGTCCAGGTTACCCTGCTTCCAGGGGCCAAAGTTCTGTCAGAGAAGTGAAAGTCAGGCCATTTGAAAACACAGCTACAGAAGTATTCAGACAGTCACAGATTAGGTCTGCAAACAATGCCATGGATTATGTGAGTGAAGATCACATGTTAGTTTGTATATTTTATTTTATAGTTGTTGTTTTTATATATGAAGATCACATGTTAACTTGTATGTTTTATTTATAGTGTTGTTCATATATATGAAGATCACATTAACTTCTATGTTTTCTTTATAGCTGTTCTTATATATGAAGATCACATGTTAGTTTGTATGTTTTATTATAGTTTTGTTCTTATATATTAAGATCACATGTTAACTTGTATGTTTTATTTATAGTGTTGTTCATATATATGAAGATCACATTAACTTCTGTTTTATTTATAGCTGTTCTTATATATGAAGATCACATTAATTTCTACATTTTCTTTATAGCTGTTCTTATATATGAAGATCACATGTTAACTTGTATATTTTCTGCTTTAGATGTGAAGCTGTTTGTAGCACAATTTATCAGTTCTAACAATTAGTGCAGTTTGGTTTGTTTTTATGTTCAGTTTTGTTGAGAAAATTTCAGGATCCTTTCTGTTTTTTTGTTATATCTTACCCAGGCCAGCTTGTGGAGGCAGAAAACTGATAGTGAGAACACCAGCGATTGGTTGGCTTGCATTGCTCAAAAATTAGGAGTATCTCGTCTTTCTTTTAGCGTGACCATCCTGTTCAGTGCTGCGGCAGTGATTTCATTGTGTGTGTCAACAACTCTGACACGCTCCAGGCGGATTGTGCCGCAGGTAACTAGGTCAAGAATCCTTCTCGTGCAGAGTTGGCTGTCTGATTAATATGAGGGAGAACTGAAAGTTTGAAAGTTGAAAGTTCAGACTCTGGCTTCACTTCATTCAGGACAACCCCATATATGCTCTGGCGCATGCTGCAGCATCCAGTGAAGAGTATGTTTGCTAATATGAGGGTCATACTGAAAGTCATGAGAAAAAAGTTTTTAAAAAACAGAATTTATAGATAGAGAAAATATAAATGTATCACCTTCAGCTGCATCCTTTGCACTTCATGTAGAGGTCACATGATGTCAGCAGTAAACAAAATGGTGGGTGCTGAAGTTTCATTTTGTCAACGCACTGTTATTGAGTTACTTGTTAAAGAGGAAATCCCCACTGCTGAAGTTCACCAAAGACTTCAACTTTCATATGGAGATATGTATATGGGTGCTAGCAGTGTTAGGAGGTGGGTTAAACATTTCAAAGATGGAAACACGAGCTCCAAGATATGCCTTGCAGTGGTCCCCTCGAACTGCCTTCACTGAACGCAGCTTGGAAAGGGCTGATGGCATCATTAAAGAAGATGGACATGTCACAGTATCTGAAATCGCTGTACATCTTGGAATAGGACACAATGCAGTACATGAAATGTTTGAAACCCTAGGCTATAGAAAAGTTTGTGACGGCTGGGTCCCGTGATACATTTATATTTTCTCTATCTATAAAATCTGATTTTTTAAAAATTTGTCCTCACAACTTTTGGCATGACCCTCGTAGTTCCTGTCGCATGTTGCTTGTTTACAGCGCATTTTCTGCCACGCAGTTCGGATTTCCTGCCAGCACCTTTAGTTTGTCCAAGCTTTGGTCAGCTTAAAGAGGTTCACCTCTGACGGTGATGTTAGGGAAGCGGCGCAGACCCAGACTTATGCTCATTCTGTACCAATCTTTGTGTTAAAATCACCATTTATTATTATAATATCATTTTTTTCTTATCTAGTCTATGGTGGTTTGCAGTGTATTATAAGTCTTCTGCTTCTGTTTCCACTGCTGCTAGAGTAGATGCATATATCTCAATGATTATTTTATTTCTAGAATTGCCCTTGTCAAATACTAGAATGCCCTTGTCAGATACTAGAATGCCCTTAGCAGATACTAGCAATTCTAAAATTCTTAGACTAAAGACTAAAGCCTAGTAATACTTTTCGTGTTCATTTGTTCAAGTAAAAAAGACATGCACTCTGTCCTCCAAGTTCTCCACCAGAGTAGATAAAGATAATGTCCAAGTAAAAAAAGACACTGCATCCCATATTGCACATGGTTTGAACTCGTTATTCAGCTACACATAACATTCTCCTCTTCATCAAGCTCCACTGCCTTCTCACTTGTTACACATAGTTCAGAACCTCCTCACAGCATCACATTACAACCCTTCTATCTCAACTATAATCACATATTTCACCTTCTCCTGGCTAGATTACCATTGCGTCACTCTCTCTCCCCTCCACGGTTTCCCCACCCACCACCCTCGGTTACAACCCACCCATCACATATCCCAAGTCTCCATTTAAATACTCCCTATACACTAATTATTATGGGCATAGTTAACTGTGTGCTGTATGGGCAAATGCCCAAGTTTATGTTACAGTTAGCTGTGTACATTATAGGTAAATGTTAAGTTTTATAACATAGTTAACTGCATGCTATATGGCAAACAGAGGCCTAATGGGAAGGTGAGGTAAGAGAGCTGATACTTTCTCTTACAACACAAACGTGTTGTTCAGTTGTTGTGATAAAAGAGTGGTAAAATCAGTTTTTATTGTAATCAAATAATGAATGCTGCACAAAAAAAAAGGTTGCTGAGTGTGAGAAAATTCTTACAAGAATGGAGAAAACTTGTCATAAAAGAAGTGGTGGAAATAAAGAAGAATAGAGAAAACTTGTCATAAAAGAAGTGGTTGAAATAAAGAAGAATGAAGAAAACTTGTCATAAAAGAAGTGGTTGAAATAAAGAAGAATGAAGAAAACTTGTCATAAAAGAAGTGGTTGAAATAAAGAAGAATGGAGAAAACTTGTCATAAAAGAAATGGTTGAAATAAAGAAGAATGGAGAAAACTTGTCATAAAAGAAGTGGTTGAAATAAAGAAGAATGAAGAAAACTTGTCATAAAAGAAGTGGTTGAAATAAAGAAGAATGAAGAAAACTTGTCATAAAAGAAATGGTGGAAATAAAGAAGAATGGAGAAAACTTGTCATAAAAGAAGTGGTTGAAATAAAGAAGAATAGAGAAAACTTGTCATAAAAGAAGTGGTGGAAATAAAGAAGAATGAAGAAAACTTGTCATAAAGGAAGTGGTGGAAATAAAGAAGAATGAAGAAAACTTGTCATAAAGGAAGTGGTTGAAATAAAGAAGAATGGAGAAAACTTGTAATAAAAGAAATAGTGGATATAAATAAGTCTGTTTTTTTTTTCTTTGTTGTAGCAGAAGTTGAGCATCAACACAGACCTCAGCTACCTACACAGTCTGCCAGACAAAGCTGTGAAAGCCATACTTCCTCAGGACTTTGTGGATGTGCCACTGCTACCAGAAAAGTTCATTGTTGAGAAGCTTTAGGATCTAGCCATATATGTTTATTTTTGTTAAAAGTTTTCTTGTGTTTGTGCTGATGACTTGTTTACCTTGTTTTGGTGGCTTGTTCAGAACTTTGTGCTGGTGACTTGCTCAGAACTTTGTGCTGATGACTTGTTTATCTTGTGCTGGTGACTTGCTCAGAACTTTGTGCTGATGACTTGTTTCCCTTGTGTTGGTGACTTGCTCAGAACTTTGTGCTGGTGACTTGTTTATCTTGTGTTGGTGACTTGCTCAGAACTTTGTGCTGGTGACTTGTTTACCTTGTGTTGGTGACTTGCTCAGAACTTTGTGCTGGTGACTTGTTTATCTTGTGTTGGTGACTTGTTTACCTTGTATTGGTGACTTGTTTACCTTGTGTTGGTGACTTGTTCAGAACTTTGTACTGGTGACTTGTTTACTTTGTGTTGGTGACTACCTTGTGCTGGTAATTTGTTTATCTTCGACATGTCAACTTCTGTTTGTAAGTAATGTGACTGGAGTTATTTCTCTTGAGCTAGTGTTTGTGCTGGGGATGAGCCAGATATAGTTGACATAAAGTACTGCCCTCATTAAATCACCCTTTACAGTTGTGTACTTTCAGCTGAGCACTGGTCTGTTCAGATTGTTATACAGTACCAAAACTATCACTTTCTCTGTCTCAGCATGTTGTCAAGTCTTGACTGATATCTGAGATGTGAATGTTATCAAATCAAGTAATATCTGAGATGTCAACATAGTCAAGTCAAGTAATATCTGAGAAGTGAATTCTGTCAAGTCAAGTAATATCTGAGATGCAAATGTTGTCAAGTCAAGTAATATCTGAGATTTGTCAAGTCAAGTAATGTCTGAGATGTGAATGTTGTCATGTCAAGTAATATCTGAAATGTGAATGTTGTCAAGTCAAGTAATATCTGAGATGTGAATGTTGTCAAGTCAAGTAATATCTGAGATGTGAATGTTGTCAAGTCAGGTAATATCTGAGATGTGAATGTTGTCATGTCAAGTAATATTTGAGATGTGAATGTTGTCAAGTCAAGTAATATTTGATATGTGAATGTTGTCAAGTCAAGTAATATCTAAGATGTGAATGTTGTCAAGTAATATCTGAGATGTGAATGTTGTTAAGTCAAGTAATATCTGAGATGTGAATGTTGTCAAGTAATATCTGAGATGTGAATGTTGTCAAGTCAAGTAATATTTGAGGTGTGAATGTTGTCAAGTCAAGTAATATCTGAGACGTGAATGTTGTCAAGTAATATCTGAGATGTGAGTGTCAGTAAGTTTCCTATTGCTAGATTAAAAACCTTGAGTTATGATGTCAGTTGGTCAATCAATCAAGTGTCGTGCCATGTAGTGTAAGTGATCATTTCTCTACACAATTCCCTGTCTTTAGACTTTATTATGAGATCCATCAATGACTTTATTCCTAGCCATACTGACAGCCCATCCAGTAACTTCTCTCTCTGTCTTCCTTTGTCTCTTCTTCCCTTGATTTTTCCAGTTGCCACAATGGTGTTCCAGTTTTCCTCTTCTCAGAAAATGTCCTACAAATATCGCTTGTCTGGCTCTGATCTTTGCTCTAATTTGCCTTTTAACTCCAGCCTCTCTTAAGACTTCTTCGTTGGTTTCCTTAGCTGTCCATGGTACCTTCAACATCCTTCTTATGAACCACATTTCCATGGCCTACTTTTCTCACTGTACTCTCTTATTCATGGACCATGCTTCACACCCATAAAACAAAATTGGCTCCATGTAACATTTAACACTTTGTTGACCAAATACGGGAAAATCCGTATTTCTGGTTTCCGTGCGTTGTTGACCGAAAGGCGGATTTGCCGTATTCGATGGTCGTCTTATTTAAACTGTTTCTAGCGTGTTATTTAAAGTAATTTTTGGTTGTTTGTATTTTTACTGCAAAGTTAATATAATAAAATATTGTTTTTAATCTTTGTAACTTAAAAAAAAATAGAAATCTCGCGGGTTTAGCTGTCGGAAACACGTGTTTACGAGATCTCGCCAAGTCGACATTTTGTGCAAATGGCGGAGCACGTTACACTCGATGTTACTGCGACAGTACAATGAATTATGCCCAAATCTTTTGTCAGACTACCCTAGTAATGAATAAAAACCACTGTTTAATGATTCTAGTAATGAAATTGATGTGTTTCAAAGTGATTTCTGTGACGGCGATCGGATTAAAAATATGATAACTAGGCACAGTGTTGCTGTGTCAGAAGTGAAAATTCCAGAGATAGTGTGATTGTGATTCGAAGTCAGGATATGATTCTTCAACAGTAAGTATTTCACATTTTTTGTGTGATATAGTTAGCAGTGATATAGGTGTGTGGAGTAACATTGATTCTACACCAGTTCTTGAAAAATTTATAGGAAATTCTGGTGTTTCAGTGAATGTAAACAAACAAGACAGCATGGAGGAAATTTTCAGTACAGTGTTTGGCAATGATTTTTTTTAAACTGTTACCTCATCATGAAAATTTATACTGTGCACAGACACAACATATGAACAAACTACTGCCTTTTTGTCTGAAAATATAACACATTCAGACATTAACAAATTCTTTGGATTGATCATTTTGATGGACCAGACTAGGAAGACACACTGGAAAATATTACTGGAAAACAGACCCTCTTCTGGAAACACCAATATTTTCAAAAACAATGAGCAGAGCTACATTTGAGCATCTTCTGACACTTCTGCATTTCTCTGACAACTCTCAAACATTTCCAGAAACAAGTAGAATTAGCAAAATAAAACCTCTGCTGGATTATTTTTTGCCTAAATTTCAAGAGTTGTATAAACCGAAGCAGCAGCTTTCGACTGATGAAGGAAAGACGAAAGATTTGTTCGCATGATATCAACAATGCACAACAGTGATTGTCTGGAATAGTAAATAATCATGTTCTGGTGAATCCTGAGGATGAAGGCACTAAAAAAGCATCATCTAGGAAGTGCAGAGTGTGCTTGGTCAATGAGAAAAAGAGTGAAACAAATTTTTTTTTGTCAAAGTGGTCAAAGTTGTCAAGTTCCACTGCATTCAGATAGTTGTTTCACAAGATATCACACCCTCAAGAAGTACTAGAGGGTCTTGGGAGTCTGTCTACCAAGTTGGATTACATTCCCTAAAGGGTGAGTAGAGATATGCATGTTTTTCTAAGTTCACTCAAAAAAGTTCATTTTTCAGAAAAATGGCTGGGAACTGGGGGTTTTTCAGGGTAAATAACTGTGTTCAACAAAGTGTTAAGTACTCTGAATCTTGTTTCCATTGGTATGGATCTGTTGCATAAGATGTTTATCATTTTCTGGAATGCTGACTTGGCCTGAGCACATCTACTTTTTATTTCGTTGTGACATTTCCTATTAGCTGTTATAATTGTTCCTAAGATGACCATCACTTCAGTCTTCTTTTTTGTTCAGGCTGAGACCTTTACTTTTACTTTCATGAACCACGATGTCCAGAAGGACCTGTAACTCCCCTCAACTTTTAGCAATCAGAACTGTGTCGTCTGCATATCTTAAGTTGTTAAGGTTGTACCCGCCAACTGATATTCCTGGCAAGCTGTCTATATTTCTCATTATGTTTTCTCTGTACAAGGAGAAGAGGTCAGGAGATAGAACACATCCATGTCTCACTTCCAATTCTGTCTTGGAATGCTCCTATTTGGTTCTCAACCCTCTTTGCTGCTGACTGTTGCCAGTATATATTTTTGATGAGTTTAAGATCTTTCACATCTATGTTGATATCTTCCAGCATTCTTATAATTTCTGTGTGTCTCACTTTATCGAACGCTTTACAGTAGTCTATGAAGTATAAGTATAGGTCCATCTTTACTTCTATTGATCTCTCCATCAATGTTCTTAATATATATATGGCATTACTAGTGCCTTTTCCTCCGACAAAGCCGCACTGTTCTTCAGCGATTTCTGGTTTTATTTTCCCCCAGACTCCTCTCATAACAATACGAAGCAGGATTTTGGTAACATGGCTCATAAGACTAATGGTTTGATGGTCTTCACATTCAACTGCACCTTGTTTCTTTGATAGAGCAATGAAAACTGATTGACAAAAGGTCTGATGGGACATAGTTACTGTTATAGATGTCATTCAGCAATCTGGTAATTATTTCTATGCCAAGATCTCCTAATGCTTCCAATTCTTCCTTGGTGATTTTATCTGGTCCTGGTGCTTTGTTGTTCTTCATGTGTTTGATGGCTTCTTCCACTTCTGCTTTTAATCTGTGAGGCCCATCATTATTATTTCATATATCTATTTCGGTTCTATTGTCCTCATAGAGTTCTCTAATGTATTCGTTCCATCTTGCCATTATTTCATCTCTGTCCATTATTGTATGCCCCTCCTTTGACTTCAGGCAACCAGTCTTGTGGTATGCCCTTTTTTTTTATTAACTCCTTTATTTGTTTGTACATATCTCTTGTGTTTCCATGATGATGTGTCACTATTTCATTACATTTCTTATTTAGCCACTCTTCTTTAGCTTTATTGTATTTGTGTCATTTCTTTATTTATTTTGTTGTATTCATCTTTATCTTCCTTAAGACTTCTTCTCTGATCCGTTAGTTGCAAAATTTCTTCTGTCATCCACCCCTGTTTAACGTGTCATTTATTTGGATGTAGGATTTCAATAGATGTTTGCTGAATAGAGCCTTTAAGCATATTCCATTGTTAATCAATCGTTTTAGTCTTATCTAAAGCATTATACCTATTATGTACTATGGTCCTGTATTGTTCTTTCCGTATTGTTCTTGCCTTATCTTTCCGTAACAGCTCTCTATCTAGTTCTTTGTTTTTAGCTGCTACCTTTAACCTCTTTAGCCTCATTCTCACTTTTCCTACAACTGGGAAGTGGTCAGTGTTGCAGTCTGCGCGTGGTCTTGTTTCCACAGATATTAGTGAGTTCCTGAATCTTCTGTTGATCATAATGTAATCTATCTGGTTATGTATGTTATTATTTGGGCTTTTCCATGTAAATAGTCACCTTGGGTATTGTTAAAACCAAGTATTTCCTATTACCATTTTATTCTTTTCTTCCCACTCAATCAACATCTCTCCTCTTTTGTTTCTGATACCTAGTCCATGCTTGCCAGTAGCTTCATTGTCTTGTTCTGTCCCTATTTTTGCATTTAAATCACCCAGTACAAAGTTTACTTCCCATGGTTTGCACTGTTTCATTGCCATGTCCAGATTGTTGTAAAATTCTTTTATCTCATTATCAGAGCTTTCTGAAGTTGGTGTACTTGGATGAGATTTGTGTCTATTGGGTGGCCCTGTAATTTAACCATTAACACTCTGTCCGATATGCACCAGAAACCTTTCACAGTTCTTGCTGTCTTCTTATCCAATATTATGCCAACTCCATTTCTACACTGGTGTCCCCCGGAAAATATTATTTTGAAGTCTTTATGATCTCTGCTTCCTGCTCCAGTCCATCTCAATTCACATAAACCAAGGATGTTAATTTCCATTCTTTTCATTTCGATGTTTTCCAAGTTCTGTTAGTGTTCTAATGTTCCATGTTGCAATTACTGTGGTGTTACTTGTGTTTTCTTTGCATACAGTAGTTGGATGACGATCTGGTATCACCTGTCACATGAGATAGTCCCTACCGGACAAAGTGGTTCCACTGGAACCCTCATTAGCGTTGTTATGATTCAAAGAATTGTGGATTGTCATGATTGTTCTTGGGAATGTACAGTGTTGGTTTCCCTTTGCCTTCCACCGGTTTGTTTATGGTTTACTCCACCAGCCTTTGACTCTGGCTAGAGCCTACCCTACAAGATTTGTTTATGGTTTACTCCACCAGCCTTTAACTCTGGCTAGAGCCTACCCTACAAGATTTGTTTATGGTTTACCCTACTAGCCTTTAACTTTGCCCAGAACCTACCCTACAAGGCAGCAGGGGCTTTGAAATCAGAGTTTTCCTTCTCCTGTATGAGCTACCAGCCAAGACTAATGAGTCTCATCTACCCAGAGTGCCTGGTTTTCAGGCGCCAGATACTCGCCTTTCACCCCTTCTCCTGTCAGTTTAAACAGTTCCACCACGAGAAGGCCAGGAGCAAGACTTGGACTGTCAGAGGCTGTTTGAGACGCACACCTTGGAGACATTTCATTGAAGTGGAGAGCTTATCCTCCACCCCACCTCTGGCTATTACAGTCCTTAGAACCAGTTGGTGTCAGTTAGTAAGTTTCCTATTGCTAGATTAAAATGTCAGTTGGTAATTTTCCTATTACTAGATTAAAGAGCTTGAGTTATGATGTTAGTTAGTAAGTTTCCTATTGCTAGATTAAAATGTCAGTTGGTAATTTTCCTATTACTAGATTAAAGAGCTTGAGTTATGATGTTAGTTAGTAAGTTTCCTATTGCTAGATTAAAATGTCAGTTGGTAATTTTCCTATTACTAGATTAAAGAGCTTGGGTTATGATGTTTCCAGCTTGTCGTATTTATTCTCGAGTTTTGTCATTATTAATTTTGGTTTATGATTTTTTTTTTGTAGCACGTCAAGTTTCGAGGGTCATACCAAAAGTCCTGAGCAAATTTTTTTTTAATCAGAGTTTATAGATAGAGAAAATATAAATATATACCTTAACTGCATCCTTTGCACTTCTTGTATAGGTCACATGATGTTACCATGATGTGTCACCTGACTATGCAGAGCAGAAACAAAATGGCAGGTGCTGAAGTTTTGTTTCATCAATGTGCTGTTATTGAGATCCTCATTAAAGAGGAAATCCCTGCTGCTGAAATTCACCAAAGACTTCAACTTTCTTATGGAGATGCATGTATGGGTGCCAGCAGTGAAAAGAGATGGGTGAATCATTTCAAAGATGGAAACACGAGCAACCAAGATATATTCACTGAATGCAACATGGAAAGGGTTGACGACATCATTAAAGAAGACAGACGTGTCACAGTATCTGAAATTGCTGTAAATCTTGGAATAAGACACAATGCAGTACAGGAAATGATTGAAACCCTAAGCTATAGAAAAGTTTATGCCCGCTGGGTCCCACATTTGCTGACTGAAGATCACAAAGCTGTGAGAAAAACTGTGCTCACCGGACAGCTGAGTAAATTCAGAAAATAGGTTGGGAAATTCTTCCACACCCTGCCTATAGCCCCGACCCGGCACCCAGTGATTACCATCTTTTCTGTTTTGCGAAAGAAAAAATGCGAGGCCATCACTACGACACAGGAGAGAACGTCCAGAAAGCAGTGCGTCTGTGTCTTTGATCAGCTGGAACGGAATTCTACCTGGAGGGTATTTTCAAACTTGCAGAGCAATTGGAAAAATTTGTGCAGAGAAATGGAGATTATGTTGAAAAGTGAAGAAAATGATGCAGATTAAGGTGATACATTTATATTTTCTCTTAATTCTGATTTTTTAAAAATTTTTACTCACGACTTTTGGTAATACCCTCGTAACTAAGGTTCTTATGTCAGAGTGATATCAAGTTCAGCTTGACTGAGGAGCTCTCTTTATAGTATCAAGCTCAACTTGACTGAGATCCTCTCTTTATAGTATCAAGCTCAGTTTGACTGAGCTCTTCTCTTTATAATATTAAGCTCAGTTTGACTGAGGAGCTCTCTTTATAGTATCAAGCTCAATTTGACTGAACTCCTCTCTTTATAGTATCAAGCTCAGTTTGACTGAGCTCTTCTCTTTATAGTATCAAGCTCAGTCTGAGCTCCTCTCTTTATAGTATTAAGCTCAGTTTGACTGAGCTCCTCTCTTTATAGTATCAAGCTCAGCTTGACTGAGCTCCTCTCTTTATAGTATCAGGCTCAGTTTGACTGAGCTCCTCTCTTTATAGTATCAAGCTCAGTTCGACTGAGCTCCTCTCTTTATAGTATCAAGCTCAGTTTGAATGAGCTCCTCTCTTTATAGTATCAAGCCCAGCTTGACTGAGCTCCTCTCTTTATAGTATCAAGCTCAGCTTGACTGAGCTCCTCTCTTTATAGTATCAAGCTCAGTTTGACTGAGCTCCTCTCTTTATAGTATCAAGCTCAGCTTGACTGAGCTCCTCTCTTTATAGTATCAAGGTCAGTTTGACTGAGGAGGTCTCTTTATAGTATTAAGCTCAGTTTGACTGAGGAGCTCTCTTTATAAGTATCAAGCTCAGTTTGACTGAGGAGATCTCTTTATAGTATCAAGCTCAGTTTGACTGAGCTCCTCTCTTTATAGTATCAAGCTCAGCTTGACTGAGCTCCTCTCTTTATAGTATCAAACTCAGCTTGACTGAGCTCCTCTCTTTATAGTATCAAGCTCAGTTTGACTGAGCTCCTCTCTTTATAGTATCAACCCCAGCTTGACTGAGCTCCTCTCTTTATAGTATCAAGCTCAGCTTGACTGAGCTCCTCTCTTTATAGTATCAAGCTCAGCTTGACTGAGCTCCTCTCTTTATAATATCAAGGTCAGTTTGACTGAGGAGGTCTCTTTATAGTAGTAAGCTCAGTTTGACGGAGTTCTTCTCTTTATAGTATTAAGCTCAGCTTGACTGAGTTCTTCTCTTTATAGTATCAAGCTCAGTTTGACTGAGTTCCTCTCTTTATAATATCAAGGTCAGTTTTACTGAGCTCCTCTCTTTATAGTATTAAGCTCAGTCAGACTGAGGAGCTCTCTTTATAGTATTAAGCTCAGTTTGATTGAGTTCCTCTCTTTATAGTATCAAGCTCAGTTTGACTGAGCTCCTCTCTTTATAGTATTAAGCTCAGTCAGACTGAGGAGCTCTCTTTATAGTATTAAGCTCAGTTTGACTGAGGAGCTCTCTTTATAGTATTAAGCTCAGTTTGACTGAGGAGCTCTCTTTATAGTATTAAACTCAGTTTATTCCAGATATTATTCCAGGTATTTTCTGGCCCCAGTTGTCATAAATTGATGTACACCTTACAGGTAACATATATTTTGTAATCATATATAGACTGGCTGGATGTTTCTAGGCAAGCCAGAATTGACTGTTTGCAGGTGTCTTCAGTCATGAGTTATATCACTTGATGATTGTTTGATGCAAGCAAGATTTCAGGTTTATGATCAGGCATAACATTTTATCATACATGAAATTGCTGGAACAAATGATTCTCACCAGATGATATGAGCGGTCGGCAAACACATGCATCTGTATGATCTTCTAAGGTGAAAACAGTCTTGTAAGAAATCTTCGTGGCTTTGTAATATTTTCCTGTCTGTTCTGCTGTAAACTGAGTGATGGGGAGATAAAGGTAGAAAGAAGTGCATGCTTCAGTTTTACATAAAAGGTAGAAAGAGTGAGGAAAGTGAGCAGAAATGAGCATGGCAGAAAGTAGGATGAGCACATATTAATGAAAAACATACATTGATCCAATATTTAAGCAAATGCCCTGCGTCAAGAACCACAAACAAACAACACACCAGATAAATACATAACAAATAAATGAAAAATAAAATTTAGCTCTTTCATACCCTCATCATATTTCTTTCCCTTATCTGTTTTTCTCTGTTCTTGCTGCTGGTGCCTATGTTTCTTGTGCTAGACTCATTCATTTTGCTGGATTTTCTTATTCTTGCCACAAGCAAGCTAGGGTTAATATTATTAACTCCATTCTCCATTCTTTTCTCTTCCTGTTCTTGTGCCACCAGATTGTTGGATAAATTCTTCCTGTTCTTGTGCCACCAGATTGTTGGATAAATTCTTTCTGTTCTGGAGCCACCAGATTGTTGGATAAATTCTTTCTGTTCTGGAGCCACCAGATTGTTGGATAAATTCTTCCTGTTCTTGTGCCACCAGATTGTTGGATAAATTCTTCCTGTTCTTGTGCCACCAGATTGTTGGATAAATTCTTTCTGTTCTGGAGCCACCAGATTGTTGGATAAATTCTTCCTGTTCTTGTGCCACCAGATTGTTGGATAAATTCTTTCTGTTCTTGAGCCACCAGATTGTTGGATAAATTCTTTCTGCTAATTCTGGACCTTCATTCATCCACCCCCGACCCTCTTAATGTTTGCTCATTTTTAATATCTACACCGTCTTAGTGGCTTTCATTTGAGTCCTGGGTGTTGAGTTTTTGCCAGCTGGGCCATGAGGTCATGCTGTTTGCTGGCCAGTGTTATTTGTCAGAGGTTCACTCATTTCTCTGCTAGTCGTCTCCTTCTGCTTCATACTTACTTGCATCTGTTTTGGTACATTTTGTGTCCAACTTTCTGACAAGGATTATACCAAAGAGAAGAGTTTTGTGTCCAACTTTCTGACAAGGATTATACCAAAGAGAAGAGTTTTGTGTCCAACTTTCTGACAAGGATTATACCAAAGAGAAGAGTTTTGTGTCCAACTTTCTGACAAGGATTATACCAAAGAGAAGAGTTTTGTGTCCAACTTTCTGACAAGGATTATACCAAAGAGAAGAGTTTTGTGTCCAACTTTCTGACAAGGATTATACCAAAGAGAAGAGTTTTCTTTTTCTGCATTTATTTGTTGTGTTTCCCCTGGGAACAGCTGTGTTAAGAACATCTTGACCTAGTCTTTGTGATCTGTTTGCTTAAAAGCTGACCTAGTCTTTGTGATCTGTTTGCTTAAAAGCTGACCTAGTCTTTGTGATCTGTTTGCTTAAAAGCTGACCTAGTCTTTGTGATCTGTTTGCTTAAAAGCTGACCTAGTCTTTGTGATCTGTTTGCTTAAAAGCTGACCTAGTCTTTGTGATCTGTTTGCTTAAAAGCTGACCTAGTCTTTGTGATCTGTTTGCTTAAAAGCTGACCTAGTCTTTGTGATCTGTTTGCTTAAAAACTGACCTACTTCTGTAGCTCGGAAACCTGTAGCAATCAACACTAATTGTAATTGTTATTTTTGTCAAATGCAATGTCAGGTTGGTGGACAGATGGGGACATGGAGGTCACCGGCGGGGATGAGGAAAATCTGGTGTGAAACCAATGAATCCAGGACGTGACAAGCCTATGGGTCTTTTACAACAATGGCTATCAGAATGATGTAAACAAAACAGAGCCAGCAGATTATAGGTGGTGAGGAATGGATATCTTTGAGGCACTCATCAGATTCCTCATCCCAAAGTCGGAGTGTTTCTGTGGAATTGTCTCAAATTTAACTCACTCAATTTTATATCTTATATCCTTCCCGTGCCGTTAAACGTCACATAGGGCTCGCAAAGTAGTTCGCCAATTTTCCCTGTCTTCGGCGAGTCTTTCAACCTCATCAGAGGATTTTATGCTTGTTAAAACTCTCTCAGTAACAACATAAAATTCACTTATGAAATTTCTGACAAGTCTGTTAACTTTTTAGACTTTAAAATTTCTATTGGTACAAACAGACTTGTTACTTTTGTATTTTACAAGCCCACTGACAGCCACACCTGTTTGCTTTACACTTCCTCCCATCCTGAAGCCTGTAAGAACTCCATCCCATACTCCCAACTCCTCCGTCTTCGCTGCATATATCAGGATAATTTGGACTTTATAGATCAGTCCAACAAGTTATTAGAATTTTTCCGACATCGCCACTACCCAGAAAAAGTCCTTCGTGAAGCCTTCAACCGTATCCAACTAGTGAGCTACAAAGAAGTATTCAGGAAAAAGCCTGTTACTCCATCTGACAGAGTTATGTTAGTACTGCCTTTCCACCCGCATGGTCAGATGGTTAAGAAAATTCTTTATCGTCATCTGCCGATAATCCAACTCGACTCCGACACTCGCGACATTTTCTCTGATCCACCCCTATTGGCATACAGACGTGAGCCAAACCTTAAGGACATCCTCGTCCACAGCCACTTGAAGCAGAGCCTTACGTATGATGGCACCGGAAAATGTAACCCCCCCCCCCCCCCCCCCCCCCCCCCCCCCCCCCGCCATGTTACCTGCCCCGTAGTTTGGGAAACAAAAACAATCACCTTTCCCAAAACTATCCTCACTCTTCATGAGGGATTCACATGTGAGTCCCGTAATGTGATATATATCATCGTTTGCAAAAGATGCAGGATAACATATATTGGTGAGACTGGCCTCAGATTAGGGGACCGCATGCAAAAAAATCTGTACGACATCGCCCAGCATGCTTCGAAACCAATCCCAAATCATTTCAATGGCCCCAACCACAGAGGCAAATCTGACTTTCTGGTAACAGCCATCAAACGTTGTCACGCAGATGACACAAGCTGCCTGGCGCTTGAGAACTGCTGCATTCAAAATTATGGGATGCTGGACCCACATGCGTTAAACTCGCTGTTTAGCTACACGAAACATTCTCTTCAATCATTATAGTACCTCTCCACTAAACTCCACCCCTTCTTACTTGTCAAACCTCCTCACAGCATCACTTTGCAACCCCTCTTCCCTAATCATCTATTTCACCTTCTCCTCTCTAGGTCAACATCGTATCACTCTCTTTCCCCTCCCCAGTTCCCCATCCACCACCTCAGTTACAGCCCACCGACCACATGTCACAGGTCTCTATTTAAACAGTCTCCACGTTCTGCTAAATCCATTCCTGACACACACCACCGGACAAGCCACATCTTACAATTTACAGCTAAGTACTCTTTTTCAATTTTTTTTTTCTTTTTAATAGCATTCATGTGAATCTGTACTCTATCTCCTTTCTATATTTCTTCGTCTTGTATGTTTTTGTATGCTTAAGGCTCACATCACAACTTTGTAATCGTTAAGTAATAAAGCTGCTCCTACTTTTTCCTAGTTTATACATTCTGGTATCACAGCTTTACTGCAGTGCTTCATGTATATATCTCTCTCTCTCTCTGAACCTTAAGTGCCCAGGGCACATGGGGCTTCCGCAAGGGTTTTCCACAAATGCCTGTCCTTCGCCTTTTTTTTTTGCTCTTGCCCAGGTGAGCCCTCTATTGCTCAACATCCTTTCTGTTGTTCTTCTCCATGTCTCTTTTGGTCTACCCTTACTTCTGCTCCCCTGTGGTGTCCATCTTAGTGCTATTTTTGGTAGTGAGTTGTCAGTCATTCGGAGCACATGTCCCAACCATCGCCAGCGTCTTTCCTCAATAATTGTTGTCAGTGGTTTCATCTGCATTTCTGCTAATAAGATGTTATTTCTTATGGTGTTTGGCCAAAATATTTTTCTAATTCTTCGTAAACATTTAGTCTGGAAAGAATTCAACTTGTTTTCTATGGTTTTGGTGATTTTCCAGCATTCACTTCCACAGAGTAGTACACTTAGAACATTACTCTTAAATATCCTGATTTTCATATTTATGCTTAGTTTTTTTTTATTTCCATATATTCTGCAGCATTGCAAAAGCCTGGTTTGCTCTAGTAAGTCTGCTGTTGATGTCCTCTGTGCTGTCTCCATTTTCTACTACTCTGCTGCCAAGGTATACAAATTCGTTGACCTCCTCCACTAACTTGTTATCTACTCTGAGTACATTTCTGTTGTTCACATTTTGCTTCATTAACTTTGTCTTTCCTACGTTGATCTTTAGTCCTATGTTGTTTGCATTCTGAGTTAGCTTGTTTATTTTATCTTGCAGCTTCATGTATATACTTATACACTAATTATTGTGTGCCAAAATAGTATCTGCTGACTTACATAATTGATCTGCCAAAATAGTTATCTACTCACTTACATAATTGATCTACCAAAATAGTTATCTACTCACTTACATAATTGATCCACCGAAATAGTTATCTACTCATTTACATAATTGATCTACCAAAATAGTTATCTACTCACTTACATAATTGATCTACCGAAATAGTTATCTACTCACTTACATAATTGATCTATCGAAATAGTTATCTACTCACTTACATAATTGATCTACCAAAATAGTTATCTGCTCACTTACATAATTGATCTACCGAAATAGTTATCTACTCACGTAATTGATCTACCAAAATAGTTATCTACTCACATAATTGATCTACCAAAATAGTTATCTACTCACATAATTGATCTACCAAAATAGTTATCTACTCACATAATTGATCTACCAAAATAGTTATCTACTCACATAATTGATCTACCAAAATAGTTATCTACTCACATAATTGATCTACCAAAGTAGTTATCTACTCACATAATTGATCTACCAAAATAGTTATCTACTCACATAATTGATCTACCAAAATAGTTATCTACTCACTTACATAATTGATCTACCGAAATAGTTATCTACTCACTTACATAATTGATCTATCGAAATAGTTATCTACTCACTTACATAATTGATCTACCAAAATAGTTATCTGCTCACTTACATAATTGATCTACCGAAATAGTTATCTACTCACGTAATTGATCTACCAAAATAGTTATCTACTCACATAATTGATCTACCAAAATAGTTATCTACTCACATAATTGATCTACCAAAATAGTTATCTACTCACATAATTGATCTACCAAAATAGTTATCTACTCACATAATTGATCTACCAAAATAGTTATCTACTCACATAATTGATCTACCAAAGTAGTTATCTACTCACATAATTGATCTACCAAAATAGTTATCTACTCACATAATTGATCTACCAAAATAGTTATCTACTCACATAATTGATCTACCAAAGTAGTTTCCTGTCTCTCTGGTCACGTAACACAAGATTGTTGAAGCTCAGCTGTTTTACGTGTTGCTAATTCTTGGCCGGTTACTTCTGTTGTGCTGGTGGACATGTGCCTTGTTTCATTGTTCCTTCCTCTCCTTCTTTACCCCTATCAGGAACATAGCACCTACCTCCTTCCTCTCCTTCTTTACCCCTATCTTGGACATAGGCCAGCAACAAGAGCTCTCCATCTTTTTCTTTCTTCTATCTCTGTCCAGGTTAGACCATCTTTCTGATCTCTGCTTCAAGACTCCTTGGCCAGGTGTTTCTAGCTCTACCTTGTTTCCTCTTAACCCGGGGATTCCAGGTGAGAACCTGTCTGGTTATGTTAGTGGTAGGTTTTCCAAGTGTGTGTCTTGTCCATCTCCAGTGTCTTTTCATTATCAGTTCTTTCACTGTGGCTTGGTAGGTTTTCTGCCATAGCTCTTTATTGCTGATGTCATCTGACCATCTGATCTGAAGGATCTTCTTTAGGCGGCTGTTAACAAAGATTAGTGTATTATAATCCTCTCTACCAAACCCTACCTGTGACCTCAGTCAACTGAAAACACAGCAGGTATGTCCAATTAAAGCAGCTAAATAATATTTTATAACAGTCTGTGAAGTATAATTTATCTTTCAAGAACAATTCAGCAGAATTTGGCAAGATTAGCAGTAAGATATTATGGTACGCAGCATCTGTAACATAAATATATGCAACAGTCACTAACAGTTCAGTGTGACAAGGTCGTGGATTCTTTCCCTGATATGGAATCTAGCTCCAGTCTTGTTCTGTCTGGTTTGGAAATGATAAACATTTTTGTCTATAAAGAAGTTGACAATTTTAAAATTCGAAGACAACTTAATAGTCAGCGTCTTGTCATATGATTGCTGTTAGTATGTGCTATGACATTCCTTGTTAAACAATTAGTTTTTATGTACAACAAAAGATAAACAGCTTTATGTAAAACATAAACAACTATATGTACAACAAAATATAGACAAACAGCTTTATGTAAAACATAACTATATGTACAACAAAAGAGCTTTATGTAAAACATAAACAACTATATGTACAACAAAAGATAGACAAACAGCTTTATGTAAAACAAAAACAACTATATGTACAACAAAAGATAGACAAACAGCTTTATGCAAAACATAAACAACTATATGTACAACAAAAGATAGACAAACAGCTTTATGTAAAACATAAACAACTATATGTACAACAAAAGATAGACAAACAGCTTTATGCAAAACATAAACAACTATATGTACAACAAAAGACAGACAAATGACTATGTAAAACATACAGATAAACAACTCTATGTAAAACAAAGACATTATAATGATTAGTCATTTTATTACCAAAGACATTATAATGATTAGTCATTTTATTACCAAAAACATTTAATGTTTGTGCATATGTGTGCACCTACATCAGTTTTTTTACATACGATGTGTCAATATTATCTGTGATGCTGTTTCGTTGTCCCAGCATGTTCCGCCGAGCATCTGTTGTTTGTGTGTTTTACTCACCAACAAACTGTGCCACTGGTGAAGATGTGAAATTGTCCAGATGGTGGGGTAGCCATGCGTGAGCAGAATGTTAAAATACTCTTTTTTTTTTCATATGAAACACCCGAAGCGTGAAGTGAAATATTAAAACTTTGTATAAAATATGAGGTAAGAGCAGAAACCAGACAAGAACTGGCACAGCAGTGGCATAAACTGTGTAACATATTCAATGCCTGCAGTCATGACAGCACACTCAGGCTTGATGAAACATGCATTGGTAAAGTGCTCAAACTTGATAAAGCATGTGTTAGTCATCATCATCATCATCAGGTGCCGTGCCGACTGGCGTTGGCTATTATGCTTCTCCAGAGTACCCGATCCTTCATGCAGGCCATCAGTTCAGTTGGTGATCTCCTCTCACACCATCCCGTCAGACTGTCCAATATCATTTCTCATGGTCTTCCTCTTGATCTTCTTCCTTCTATTTTTCCTGTTGTTATAATATTTTCAATGCCCCCTCTTCTCATTGCATGTCATATGAAAGTACATCATCTCTCTCTTATCTCTTTGACAAGGTTTTTTGTCTCTCCAGCTCTTCTCCTACATTCTTCATTAGTTATTTTTGCTGTCCAGGGGATTCGCAACCACATTTCTGCTGCTTCCAATGATTTTTGTGCAGACTTGCCTATTGTCCATGATTCACTTCCATATAACAAGATAGGTTCAATATAGCATTTTAGGACTCGTTTTCTAACATTCATTGATAAGGATGTGTTGGCTAATATGTTTCTCATTCTCTGAAATGCAGTCTTTGCTTGGCCTATTCTGTTCCTAATTTCTGTTCTGCATTTCCCATCTGAAGTTATTACTGCTCCAAGGTATTTGAATTTCTGCACCTGCTTTAGAACAGTTCCATTTAATTTTATACTGCATGCTGGTGGATTCTGTTTCTTAGATATAACCACAGTCTCTGTCTTTTTGATGTTCAAAGTAAGGCCTTTCTGTTCACTTTCTTTGGCGACTTTATCCAAGAGATTTTGCAGGTCTTGTTGGTTCTCAGCTATCAGTACTGTGTCGTCAGCATACCGAAGGTTGTTAATATTGTATCCTCCAGTGTGTTAGTAGAGTTCTCATATTTGACAAAAAATGTGTTAACAAAGTTCTCAAACTTGACAAAAACATTTTAGTAAAATGCTCAAACTTGAACAAACATGCATTAGTAAAGTGCTCAAACTTGACAAAACATGTTAGCAAAGTGGTCAAGATTCACAAAATGCATGCTAGTAAAGTACTCAAACTTGACAAAATGTACATTAGTAAAGTCTCCTACCTGGAGCAGAGACCAAAAAAATGGAACTAAAACAGAAGACATGCTCAGAAGTTACTGGGGCAGAACATTACGAAGAAGACGGGACATCTTCAGCTTTCACAAACTCTGGTCTGACACATCAAACATCTTCAGCTTTCACAAACTCTGGTCTGACACATCAAACATCTTCAGCTTTCACAAACTCTGGTCTGACACATCAAACATCTTCAGCTTTCACAAACTCTGGTCTGACACATCAAACATCTTCAGCTTTCACAAACTCTGGTCTGACACATCAAGCATCTTCAACTCTTACCAACTTTAATCTGTCACATCAAACATCTTCAGCTGTTACCAACCCTTGTCAGAAAGAGCATGACATAGTTGGGAAACTTCCTGCAGGCAGGAACCTGGCCTGTTGTCCTGTGCCACACCCACAACCACGCAAGCTTTTGTTTTCTGCACCACCAGGATGTAGTCACAGGCACGCCCCATTACAGTACACGTTGCATGCTTGAAACACATGTAGTTCTGAAACCAAATATGCTGCCATTATATTTTTGTTGAAACACTGTTAAATATTCCACAAAAATGTTTTTTTCTAATTCAAAAGGACAGCAAGTTAAAGTTGTTCCTAAACTAAAAGGACAGCAAGTTAAAGTTGTAAACTGACAGGACAGTAAGTTAAAGTTGTAGCATGAGTAATTCATCATTAGCATTGGTAGTGTTTGTTAGCTGTGTTTAGTCAGCTAAAGTCAGTGGTAGTTTGATCAGCTAAAGTCAGTGGTAGATGATCAAATAAAGTCAGTGTAGTTTGTCAACTAAAGTCAGTGGTAGATGGCCATCTAAAGTAAGTGGCAGATGGTCAGCTAAAGTCAATAGTAGTTTGTCAGCTAAAGTCAGTGGTAGATGTTCAACTAAAATTAGTATTAGTTTGTCAGCTAAATTCGCTGTTGGCGAGATCTTCAGCTGCCGTGCGTGGAGCGGTGCTCTTCCCGGCCAATGAAGAAATTTGCAAATGAGGTTGCCGCGCAGCATCACTGCGGAAAAGGTGGTTGAAAGGATAAATCGAAGCAAACAGTCAAATCACGGCACCTCTGGTCTGGAGGTCGGCCACGTCCTGAGTGCGGTCATATCGGGTGAAATGCATGAACCGGCTTGTCCCAGAGGTTAAGTCACTGCTGGCTTGACTCTTCAAATGCTGCGCGTGGAGTGAAGCTCCTCCCGGTTAAGGAAGTAAATGCGGAAATAAAGGTTGCTGTGCGGCGCCGATGGGAAAAGGTGGTGGAAAGTGAAGTTTAACCTGGTATGTCCAGTAGTATCGCTACGAGAGCTATACCACGGCGCCTCTGCTCTAGAGGCCGCCTACGTCCGAAATACACCTACACTGGTGAAATATGCCTAAACCGGCACACACCAGGGTTGGAACTCAATGGCTAGACATGTCATGCCACCTCCGCTCTAGAGGTCGGTAACGCCTGATAAACACCCATACTGGTGAATTTTGCCTAAACCGGCTCATACCGGGGTGAATCTTGAAGGCTATGAATGTCACAGTACCTCTGCCCCAGAGGTCGGTCCCGTCCCAAACACGCCCATACTGGGAAATGCCTAAACCGGCTCAACCCAGGGGTAGAAGTCACTAGTGGCGAGGATTCGTCCTCCTGGACAAAAACTCCATCCTGGTCACAACTAGGAAGGGTAGCGACCACGACCGCAAAATGCTGAAGTCGGAGACACTGGACCAGGGAAGTCTAGATAGGCAACCACCTCTCACCCGGCGGGGATGTCTGCGTATCCTAATCACGCTGAGGTTTTCCGGTGAGAAAGTCCAACCCTGGACTGGATGGGCAACCACCTCTCACCTGGCGGTGATACACGGGTATCTCAAAACACGTCGAGGTTTTCCGGTGAGAAAGTCCAACTCTGGCCTGGGTGGGCTTACGCCTCTCACCCAGCGGGGATGCACTGATATTCCAAACACGTCGAGGTCTTCCGGTGAGAAAGTCCAACCCTAGACCAAACTGGTGCAATGAAAACCACGGTGTCACGCAATCCCACTTCCGAGACCCACCAAGAATACAGGCTAAAGCACTGTGATACTCTGAACCCCTTGTGGTCCTTTCGTGGAACTCGTGTGGTCTATTTTGGACCACACAGGGGACCTAACGAGGACCACATGCGTGAATTCAGTAGGTTCACAGTGTGGTTTTTGGTGGTAGAAGTGAACGAAGAAGAAGAAGGAGAAGAAGTCAGCTAAATTCAGTTGTAGATGGTAAACTAAAGTCGACTATAGATGGTCATTAAAACCAACATCACTGCATGATGGTACATCTCCACATGATATACATTACAACATGACAGTACATCACTATATAATGGTACAAAATCACATGAGAGTACATCACCAGGTGATATTACATCACCAGATGATAGTACATCACCACATGATGGCACATCTCCACATGACAGCACATCACCACATGATAGTACATCACCAGATAATGGCATATCTCCACATGAAATACATCACCTCGTGATGGTACAACATAACAGTACATCACTTCATTATGGTACATCATCTCAACAGAAATGTACAGTTATCTACTCCTGATGTGGATCTGTGTTATGTAAATTTTCACAGCTAATCAATCTCCCCCCAACCTCCGTCTAATCAAAGGTTCATGTCGTGCTCTGCTGGAGAAACTAGACAATTGGCTCCTTAGAGAAGTAAGATCCATCATAGAAACATGGGACAGCTGGCTTCTTAAATAAGGTCCATCATAAAAACATGGGACAGCTGGCTCCTTAAGTAAGGTCCATCACAGAAACATGGGACAGCTGGTTTCTTTGGTACGTAAGGTCCGTCACAGAAACATGGGACAACAAACAATAAACATGTAGACAAGTCTGAGCAACACAGACATACAGGATGTGTCAACACAGACATACAGGATGTGTCAACACAGACATACAGGATGTGTCAACACAGACATACAGGATGTGTCAACACAGACATACAGGATGTGGCAACACAGACATACAGGATGTGGCAACACAGACGTACAGGATGTGGCAACACAGACGTACAGGATGTGTCAACACAGACATACAGGATGTGTCAACACAGACATACAGGATGTGTCAACACAGACATACAGGATGTGGCAACACAGACATACAGGATGTGTCAACACAGACATACAGGATGTGTCAACACAGACATACAGGATGTGGCAACACAGACATACAGGATGTGTATGTGAAGAGAGAACGTGGTTGTTGTTTGACAGAAGTGAGTGCTAGGACAGCCACACTTATACTCACTTCTTCATCCACTGACATTTTAATCATGTTTTGTGACGTGCACGTGACAGCCTTGACCAGGCCGACCCGGTCCTGGTGTGGAAGGTCCCAGGGCGGCAAAGAGGCCAGCATGGCGCTGTCATGCTGTGACAGTATGGCCACCTGCTTTACTTTTCCCCGGCTCACTAATTCCTGCATCATCATCATCATGTGCTCCAGCGTCTCTGGCGTTAGTTCCGTGGCAATATCTAAATAAGATGGTGAATGGATGGTCCAAATAATTTTAAGCAGGGGAACTATTTTCCATCCATCCTATTTTTTCAAAATGTGACAGCTTTCACTGTATATGAGTTAGCTGCTCTGTATTTGTGAATATGGAGGTTAAAAATGACATATATGCTTGTTGTATATATCACACAAAGGATTTTGACAGATTTAGGCATGAACAGCTGGTGCAATGTCTGAAAGAGATTAATGTTGACGGAAAAGACATCAAAATAATAAGAAACTGTATTGGGAACAGACAGCAGTTGTGCGGTCCATCACAAACTACTCAGCACCAGTAGATATAAAGAGAGGTGTCAGGCAAGGATGTGTCCTTTTTCCATGTCTGTTTAACCTTTATACAGAGAAAGTATTCAAATAAACTAGTGAGATACCTGGTCTAAACAGATCAATGGAACAGCAATCAATAACCTAAGATATGCAGATGACGCCGTGCTGATGGCAAAGAACCAAGAAGACCTACAGAATCTAGTGACGCGAATAAACGATGAAAGTCAAAATTACGGACTGGAAATAAATATCAGAAAGACAAATGTCATGGTAATCAGCAGAGAAGAAAGGAAGATAAATGTCATGGTAATCAGCAGAGAAGAAAGAAAGATAAATGTCATGGTAATCAGCAGAGAAGAAAGAAAGATAAATGTCATGGTAATCAGCAGAGAAGAAAGAAAGATAAATGTCATGGTAATCAGCAGAGAAGAAAGATAAATGTCATGGTAATCAGCAGAGAAGAAAGGAAGATAAATGTCATGGTAATCAGCAGAGAAGAAAGAAAGATAAATGTCATGGTAATCAGCAGAGAAGAAAGAAAGATAAATGTCATGGTAATCAGCAGAGAAGAAAGAAAGATAAATGTCATGGTAATCAGCAGAGAAGAAAGGAAGATAAATGTCATGGTAATCAGCAGAGAAGAAAGGAAGATAAATGTCATGGTAATCAGCAGAGAAGAAAGAAAGATAAATGTCATGGTAATCAGCAGAGAAGAAATTGTAACGAACATTGCTCATGGTTAAAGAGATGCAACTCGCGTAAACCTTCTGACTGAAATGAAATTATGTTTTAAATCCCCATGAATACTAATGTATGTTGGTCACGTGATGAGAAGAAATGATCAGAGAATCCCAAAACAAGCTATCAAGTGGAACACAACAGGCCGAAGAAAAAGAGGCAGACCGCGTGAAACTCTGAAGAGGACATTATTAAGAGAGGCCAAGTTAACAGGCATAAAATCCTTTGATGAGGTTGAAAGACTCGCCGAAGACAGGAAAAATTGGCGAACTACTTTGCGAGCCCTATGTGACGTTTAACGGCACGGGAAGGATATAAGATATAAGAGAAGAATACTAATAATTATACATTCAAGAAAATTCTGCGTGGACCATGCGTGCAGCTCATGTTTTTTTTTTCTAGAAGATCCAGTCCCTGGGAATGTAAGATGAATGATTAAATCTTTTATCAGTTTAGAGTTAGGCTTTGCCGTGTTAAGACGTATTGTTTTAGTTAGTAAAGTAACTGCAGAACTGGAGACTGTCAGCGTCGGGTAGAATGTTTGTGATCAAGAGTTTTCTTGTGTAGGAATGGCGCCATGTTTCATTCAGTGTCATGTGGCGGCTTTCTTATACTAAGATACATGCCGTCTGGATTTCTTGTTCTTGTTTTGATGATCAGTTTCAGGTGTGACATTATTGTTTTTCAAAACAAAGCCAGTCGTAAATATAAAAATAAATGGAGAACTACTTGAACAGGTAAAAAGCTTCAGGTATTTGGGAACATAATAACAGAGGATGGAAAATGTGAAATGGAAAAAAAGAAGAATCAATCAGTCATTTGCATGTCCCTTGCGGAACTCCCAAACAGCACTCCTGTAGGCCTCTCTGTTGTAAGCAAGATGCCCTGCTGCTGATGCAATCATTTGCAGATCATCAACGATGTCTTGCAGCCACCTTCGCCTTGGTCTTCCTCTCTTTTTCCCATTGTGTACCCTTCCAAGACGGTCTTCTCTATATTATCATGACATTTAATGTGTCCAAAATATTTAAGTTTTCTCCGTCTAATCTTTCTTTACTAGCTAATCGTCTCTCTCTCTCTCTCTCTCTCTCTCTCTCTCTCTCTCTCTCTCTCTCTGAACCTTAAGTGCCCAGGGCACATGGGGCTTCCGCAAGGGTTTTCCACAAATGCCTGTCCTTCGCCTTTTTTTCTGCTCTTGCCCAGGTGAGCTCTCTATTGCTCAACATCCTTTCTGTTGTTCTTCTCCATGTCTCTTTTGGTCTACCCTTACTTCTGTTCCTCTGTGGTGTCAATCTTAGTGCTATTTTTGGTAGTGAATTGTCAATCATTCGGAGCACATGTCCCAACCATCGCCAGCGTCTTTTCTCAATAATTGTTGGCAGTGGCTTCATTTTGCATTTCTGCCAATAAGATGTTATTTCTTATGGTGTTTGGCCAAAATATTTTTATAATTTAGCCAACCGTCTAATATTAAGTTATTGTAATATGGATATATTTGTTCCTTTATTTGTGTACATGATAAATGAAGTATTCTTCATTTGCATTTACATTCAAAGGCATTTATGTGCTTTTCTGCTGTTTTGTTAAGTGTCCAGGTCTCATATGCACTGGTTGCGAAGGGAAAGATGCATGTCCTTAAAAATCTTATTTTTGTAGTTCTGTCTGTTCTTCTCCACGGCTTTTTTTTTATTTTTTATTTTTTTTAAGAGCGATAGATATCCTCCTTTTAATTTCTTTCATTGTATCTCCATTATTAGTTAGTAGTGATCCAAGATATTCATAACTCTCCACTTCTTCCAGTTTTTCCTCATTGATACATATTTCAGCTGCCTTGTTTGTTTTGTCAGTTGTCATCAATTTAGTTTTCTTCGCATTATAGAGATGTTGCTCTTCGCTGTTCTTATGGTCTGACATAATTAGTTTTTCCATTCCTTTTTGTGTTATGGACAG
The DNA here is from genome assembly GCA_009760885.1 of Achatina immaculata. Lineage (NCBI taxonomy): Eukaryota > Metazoa > Mollusca > Gastropoda > Stylommatophora > Achatinidae > Lissachatina > Lissachatina immaculata. Next base: position 39,279,329 of record CM019720.1, read on the forward strand.
TAATAATGTGTCATCAGCATATCTAATCTCTGGTATTTCATAACCTCCAATTTTTATGGCATCGTAATAAACCATTTAAAATTGTCAACATCATTAAGGCCATCTACAATGGATATGTTTGTGCAGTCAAAACAGAAGAAGGGATGAGCGAATAGTTCCAGGTTGAAATAGGCGTGAAACAAGGATGTATACTATCTCTTTTGGTTTTTTGAGTTGCAATAGAATTCATAATGAAAAAAATGCTACACAGGTATTGATTGGATACATATGACCCAACTAGAAGATCTTGATTTTGCTGATGACATAACTCTTATCAGTAACAATGTGAATTTCACCCATATCCTGTCTTCACTGGCTAGCAAAATAGGACTTGAAATTAGCAAGGACAAAACAAAAATAATGAAACTTCCCATTAATCAAAATGGAAAAATACATGTAGAAGGGACAGATGTTGAAGAAGTCAATCAATTTGCATACCTTGGGAGCTACATAGATCAGGGTGGTGACACCAGAAAGGAAATTAGAATTGCAAAAGCAGCATCGATCTTCAAGAATCTTGAGAACATATGGCATTCAAAAGTTATAAGCACAAAAACAAAGTCAAGACTATTGAATTCGCATGTAATATCCACCCTAATTTATGCATGCGAAAGCTGGAAAACAACTAAAGAAATAGACAACAAATTATACTCTTTTGAAAACAAATGCCTAAGGAAAATACTCGTTATAAATTGGAACGAATTCAATGCAGAGATAAGACAGATGAGCGAACAACAACCAGTTTCATGGGCGATCAGGAAAAGGAGATGGACATATGTTGGTCACGTGATGAGAAGAAATGATCAGAGAATCCCAAAACAAGCTATCAAGTGGAACACAACAGGCCGAAGAAAAAGAGGCAGACCACGGGAAACTCTAAGGATGATACTGTTAAGAGAGGCCAAATTAATATGCATAAAATCCCTTGATGCGGTTGAAAAGCTCGCTGAAAACAGGAAAAATTGGCGAACTACCTTGCGAGCCCTATGTGACGTTTAACGGCACGGGAAGGATATAAGAATATTCT